>OZ025270.1:6674643-7138985 GCA_964019165.1 Mastigias papua | reverse complement strand
AAAATCGCTCATTTTCATCACTTTTCAATCTGCAATCACAATCAATCAATTTCAAATTTGGTCATTTTTGAGCAACATACCAAGGCTATAGCCTTACTTTTTGGCCAAAAATCGCTCATTTTCATCACTTTTCAATCTGCAATCAAAATCAATCAATTTCAAATTTGGTCAAGTTTGAGCAAAATACCAAGGCTATAGCCTTACTTTTTGGCCAAAAATCGCTCATTTTCATCACTTTTTCAATCTGCAATCAAAATCAATCAATTTCAAATTTGGTCATGTTTGAGCAAAATACCAAGGCTATAGCCTTACTTTTTGGCCAAAAATCGCTCATTTTCATCACTTTTCAATCTGCAATCAAAATCAATCAATTTCAAATTTGGTCAATTTTGAGCAAAATACCAAGGCTATAGCCTTACTTTTTGGCCAAAAATCGCTCATTTTCATCACTTTTTAATCTGCAATCAAAATCAATCAATTTCAAATTTGGTCATGTTTGAGCAAAATACCAAGGCTATAGCCTTACTTTTTGGCCAAAAATCGCTCATTTTCATCACTTTTCAATCTGCAATCAAAATCAATCAATTTCAAATTTGGTCATGTGTGAGCAAAATACCAAGGCTATAGCCTTACTTTTTGGCCAAAAATCGCTCATTTTCATCACTTTTCAATCTGCAATCAAAATCAATCAATTTCAAATTTGGTCATTTTTGAGCAATATGCCAAGGCTATAGCCTTACTTTTTGGCCAAAAATCGCTCATTTTCATCACTTTTCAATCTGCAATCAAAATCAATCAATTTCAAATTTGGTCATTTTTGAGCAAAATACCAAGGCTATAGCCTAACTTTTTGGCCAAAAATCGCTCATTTTCATCACTTTTCAATCTACAATCAAAATCAATCAATTTCAAATTTGGTCATTTGTGAGCAAAATACCAAGGCTATAGCCTTACTTTTTGGCCAAAAATCGCTCATTTTCATCACTTTTCAATCTGCAATCAAAATCAATCAATTTCAAATTTGGTCAATTTTGAGCAAAATACCAAGGCTATAGCCTTACTTTTTGGCCAAAAATCGCTCATTTTCATCACTTTTCAATCTGCAATCAAAATCAATCAATTTCAAATTTGGTCAATTTTGAGCAAACTACCAAGGCTATAGCCTTACTTTTTGGCCAAAAATCGCTCATTTTCATCACTTTTCAATCTGCAATCAAAATCAATCAATTTCAAATTTGGTCAATTTTGAGCAAAATACCAAGGCTATAGCCTTACTTTTTGGCCAAAAATCGCTCATTTTCATCACTTTTCAATCTGCAATCAAAATCAATCAATTTCAAATTTGGTCATGTGTGAGCAAAATACCAAGGCTATAGCCTTACTTTTTGGCCAAAAATCGCTCATTTTCATCACTTTTCAATCTGCAATCACAATCAATCAATTTCAAATTTGGTCATATTTGAGCAATATGCCAAGGCTATAGCCTTACTTTTTGGCCAAAAATCGCTCATTTTCATCACTTTTCAATCTGCAATCAAAATCAATCAATTTCAAATTTGGTCATGTTTGAGCAAAATACCAAGGCTATAGCCTTACTTTTTGGCCAAAAATCGCTCATTTTCATCACTTTTCAATCTGCAATCAAAATCAATCAATTTCAAATTTGGTCAATTTTGAGCAAAATACCAAGGCTATAGCCTTACTTTTTGGCCAAAAATCGCTCATTTTCATCACTTTTCAATCTGCAATCAAAATCAATCAAATTCAAATTTGGTCATGTGTGAGCAAAACACCAAGGCTATAGCCTTATGTTTTGGCCAAAAATCGCTCATTTTCATAACTTTTCAATCTGCAAACACAAACAATCAATTTCAAATTTGGTCATTTTTGAGCAATATGCCAAGGCTATAGCCTTACTTTTTGGCCAAAAATCGCTCATTTTCATCACTTTTCAATCTGCAATCAAAATCAATCAATTTCAAATTTGGTCATGTTTGAGCAATATGCCAAGGCTATAGCCTTACTTTTTGGCCAAAAATCGCTCATTTTCATCACTTTTCAATCTGCAATCAAAATCAATCAATTTCAAATTTGGTCATGTGTGAGCAAAATACCAAGGCTATAGCCTTACGTTTTGGCCAAAAATCGCTCATTTTCATCACTTTTCAATCTGCAATCACAATCAATCAATTTCAAATTTGGTCATTTTTGAGCAACATACCAAGGCTATAGCCTTACTTTTTGGCCAAAAATCGCTCATTTTCATCACTTTTCAATCTGCAATCAAAATCAATCAATTTCAAATTTGGTCATTTTTGAGCAATATGCCAAGGCTATAGCCTTACGTTTTGGCCAAAAATCGCTCATTTTCATCACTTTTCAATCTGCAATCACAATCAATCAATTTCAAATTTGGTCATTTTTGAGCAAAATACCAAGGCTATAGCCTTACTTTTTGGCCAAAATCGCTCATTTTCATCACTTTTCAATCTGCAATCAAAATCAATCAATTTCAAAGTTGGTAAATTTTGAGCAAAATACCAAGGCTATAGCCTTACTTTTTGGCCAAAAATCGCTCATTTTCATCACTTTTCAATCTGCAATCAAAATCAATCAATTTCAAATTTTGTCATGTGTGAGCAAAATACCAAGGCTATAGCCTTACTTTTTGGCCAAACATCGCTCATTTTCATCACTTTTCAATCTGCAATCAAAATCAATCAATTTCAAATTTGGTCATGTGTGAGCAAAATACCAAGGCTATAGCCTTACTTTTTGGCCAAAAATCGCTCATTTTCATCACTTTTCAATCTGCAATCAAAATCAATCAATTTCAAATTTGGTCATTTTTGAGCAATATGCCAAGGCTATAGCCTTACTTTTTGGCCAAAAATCGCTCATTTTCATCACTTTTCAATCTGCAATCAAAATCAATCAATTTCAAATTTGGTCAATTTTGAGCAAAATACCAAGGCTATAGCCTTACTTTTTGGCCAAAAATCGCTCATTTTCATCACTTTTCAATCTGCAATCAAAATCAATCAATTTCAAATTTGGTCATGTGTGAGCAAAATACCAAGGCTATAGCCTTACTTTTTGGCCAAAAATCGCTCATTTTCATCACTTTTCAATCTGCAATCAAAATCAATCAATTTCAAATTTGGTCATGTGTGAGCAAAATACCAAGGCTATAGCCTTACTTTTTGGCCAAAAATCGCTCATTTTCATCACTTTTCAATCTGCAATCAAAATCAATCAATTTCAAATTTGGTCAATTTTGAGCAAAATACCAAGGCTATAGCCTTACTTTTTGGCCAAAAATCGCTCATTTTCATCACTTTTCAATCTGCAATCAAAATCAATCAATTTCAAATTTGGTCATGTTTGAGCAAAATACCAAGGCTATAGCCTTACTTTTTGGCCAAAAATCGCTCATTTTCATCACTTTTCAATCTGCAATCAAAATCAATCAATTTCAAATTTGGTCATGTTTGAGCAATATGCCAAGGCTATAGCCTTACTTTTTGGCCAAAAATCGCTCATTTTCATCACTTTTCAATCTGCAATCAAAATCAATCAATTTCAAATTTGGTCATGTGTGAGCAAAATACCAAGGCTATAGCCTTACGTTTTGGCCAAAAATCGCTCATTTTCATCACTTTTCAATCTGCAATCACAATCAATCAATTTCAAATTTGGTCATTTTTGAGCACAATACCAAGGCTATAGCCTTACTTTTTGGCCAAAAATCGCTCATTTTCATCACTTTTCAATCTGCAATCAAAATCAATCAATTTCAAATTTGGTCATTTTTGAGCAATATGCCAAGGCTATAGCCTTACGTTTTGGCCAAAAATCGCTCATTTTCATCACTTTTCAATCTGCAATCACAATCAATCAATTTCAAATTTGGTCATTTTTGAGCAAAATACCAAGGCTATAGCCTTACTTTTTGGCCAAAAATCGCTCATTTTCATCACTTTTCAATCTGCAATCAAAATCAATCAATTTCAAAGTTGGTAAATTTTGAGCGAAATACCAAGGCTATAGCCTTACTTTTTGGCCAAAAATCGCTCATTTTCATCACTTTTCAATCTGCAATCAAAATCAATCAATTTCAAATTTTGTCATGTGTGAGCAAAATACCAAGGCTATAGCCTTACTTTTTGGCCAAACATCGCTCATTTTCATCACTTTTCAATCTGCAATCAAAATCAATCAATTTCAAATTTGGTCATGTGTGAGCAAAATACCAAGGCTATAGCCTTACTTTTTGGCCAAAAATCGCTCATTTTCATCACTTTTCAATCTGCAATCAAAATCAATCAATTTCAAATTTGGTCATTTTTGAGCAATATGCCAAGGCTATAGCCTTACTTTTTGGCCAAAAATCGCTCATTTTCATCACTTTTCAATCTGCAATCAAAATCAATCAATTTCAAATTTGGTCAATTTTGAGCAAAATACCAAGGCTATAGCCTTACTTTTTGGCCAAAAATCGCTCATTTTCATCACTTTTCAATCTGCAATCAAAATCAATCAATTTCAAATTTGGTCATGTGTGAGCAAAATACCAAGGCTATAGCCTTACTTTTTGGCCAAAAATCGCTCATTTTCATCACTTTTCAATCTGCAATCAAAATCAATCAATTTCAAATTTGGTCATGTGTGAGCAAAATACCAAGGCTATAGCCTTACTTTTTGGCCAAAAATCGCTCATTTTCATCACTTTTCAATCTGCAATCAAAATCAATCAATTTCAAATTTGGTCAATTTTGAGCAAAATACCAAGGCTATAGCCTTACTTTTTGGCCAAAAATCGCTCATTTTCATCACTTTTCAATCTGCAATCAAAATCAATCAATTTCAAATTTGGTCATGTTTGAGCAAAATACCAAGGCTATAGCCTTACTTTTTGGCCAAAAATCGCTCATTTTCATCACTTTTCAATCTGCAATCAAAATCAATCAATTTCAAATTTGGTCATTTTTGAGCAAAATACCAAGGCTATAGCCTAACTTTTTGGCCAAAAATCGCTCATTTTCATCACTTTTCAATCTGCAATCAAAATCAATCAATTTCAAATTTGGTCATTTTTGAGCAAAATACCAAGGCTATAGCCTTACTTTTTGGCCAAAAATCGCTCATTTTCATCACTTTTCAATCTGCAATCAAAATCAATCAATTTCAAATTTGGTCAATTTTGAGCAAAATACCAAGGCTATAGCCTTACTTTTTGGCCAAAAATCGCTCATTTTCATCACTTTTCAATCTGCAATCAAAATCAATCAATTTCAAATTTGGTCATTTTTGAGCAAAATACCAAGGCTATAGCCTAACTTTTTGGCCAAAAATCGCTCATTTTCATCACTTTTCAATCTGCAATCAAAATCAATCAATTTCAAATTTGGTCATTTTTGAGCAAAATACCAAGGCTATAGCCTTACTTTTTGGCCAAAAATCGCTCATTTTCATCACTTTTCAATCTGCAATCAAAATCAATCAATTTCAAATTTGGTCAATTTTGAGCAAAATACCAAGGCTATAGCCTTACTTTTTGGCCAAAAATCGCTCATTTTCATCACTTTTCAATCTGCAATCAAAATCAATCAATTTCAAATTTGGTCATGTGTGAGCACAATATCAAAGCTATAGCCTTACGTTTTGGCCAAAAATCGCTCATTTTCATCACTTTTCAATCTGCAATCAAAATCAATCAATTTCAAATTTGGTCAATTTTGAGCAAAATACCAAGGCTATAGCCTTACTTTTTGGCCAAAAATCGCTCATTTTCATCACTTTTCAATCTGCAATCAAAATCAATCAATTTCAAATTTGGTCATGTGTGAGCAAAATACCAAAGCTATAGCCTTACGTGTTGGCCAAAAATCGCTCATTTTCATCACTTTTCAATCTGCAATCAAAATCAATCAATTTCAAATTTGGTCAATGTTGAGCAAAATACCAAGGCTATAGCCTTACTTTTTGGCCAAAAATCGCTCATTTTCATCACTTTTCAATCTGCAATCAAAATCAATCAATTTCAAATTTGGTCAATTTTGAGCAAAATACCAAGGCTATAGCCTTACTTTTTGGCCAAAAATCGCTCATTTTCATCACTTTTCAATCTGCAATCAAAATCAATCAATTTCAAATTTGGTCAATTTTGAGCAAAATACCAAGGCTATAGCCTTACTTTTTGGCCAAAAATCGCTCATTTTCATCACTTTTCAATCTGCAATCAAAATCAATCACTTTCAAATTTGGTCATTTTTGAGCAAAATATCAAGGCTATAACCTTACTTTTTGGCCAAAAATCGCTCATTTTCATCACTTTTCAATCTGCAATCAAAATCAATCAATTTCAAATTTGGTCATTTTTGAGCAAAATACCAAGGCTATAGCCTAACTTTTTGGCCAAAAATCGCTCATTTTCATCACTTTTCAATCTGCAATCAAAATCAATCAATTTCAAATTTGGTCATTTTTGAGCAAAATACCAAGGCTATAGCCTTACTTTTTGGCCAAAAATCGCTCATTTTCATCACTTTTCAATCTGCAATCAAAATCAATCAATTTCAAATTTCGTCAATTTTGAGCAAAATACCAAGGCTATAGCCTTACTTTTTGGCCAAAAATCGCTCATTTTCATCACTTTTCAATCTGCAATCAAAATCAATCAATTTCAAATTTGGTCATGTGTGAGCAC
This sequence comes from Mastigias papua, assembly GCA_964019165.1. Classification (NCBI taxonomy): domain Eukaryota; kingdom Metazoa; phylum Cnidaria; class Scyphozoa; order Rhizostomeae; family Mastigiidae; genus Mastigias; species Mastigias papua. The sequence continues at coordinate 7,132,276 of OZ025270.1, read as the reverse complement.
AATATCAAAGCTATAGCCTTACGTTTTGGCCAAAAATCGCTCATTTTCATCACTTTTCAATCTGCAATCAAAATCAATCAATTTCAAATTTGGTCAATTTTGAGCAAAATACCAAGGCTATAGCCTTACTTTTTGGCCAAAAATCGCTCATTTTCATCACTTTTCAATCTGCAATCAAAATCAATCAATTTCAAATTTGGTCATGTGTGAGCAAAATACCAAAGCTATAGCCTTACGTTTTGGCCAAAAATCGCTCATTTTCATCACTTTTCAATCTGCAATCAAAATCAATCAATTTCAAATTTGGTCAATGTTGAGCAAAATACCAAGGCTATAGCCTTACTTTTTGGCCAAAAATCGCTCATTTTCATCACTTTTCAATCTGCAATCAAAATCAATCAATTTCAAATTTGGTCAATTTTGAGCAAAATACCAAGGCTATAGCCTTACTTTTTGGCCAAAAATCGCTCATTTTCATCACTTTTCAATCTGCAATCAAAATCAATTAATTTCAAATTTGGTCAATTTTGAGCAAAATACCAAGGCTATAGCCTTACTTTTTGGCCAAAAATCGCTCATTTTCATCACTTTTCAATCTGCAATCAAAATCAATCACTTTCAAATTTGGTCATTTTTGAGCAAAATATCAAGGCCATAACCTTACTTTTTGGCCAAAAATCGCTCATTTTCATCACTTTTCAATCTGCAATCAAAATCAATCAATTTCAAATTTGGTCAATTTTGAGCAAAATACCAAGGCTATAGCCTTACTTTTTGGCCAAAAATCGCTCATTTTCATCACTTTTCAATCTGCAATCAAAATCAATCAATTTCAAATTTGGTCATGTGTGAGCACAATATCAAAGCTATAGCCTTACGTTTTGGCCAAAAATCGCTCATTTTCATCACTTTTCAATCTGCAATCAAAATCAATCAATTTCAAATTTGGTCAATGTTGAGCAAAATACCAAGGCTATAGCCTTACTTTTTGGCCAAAAATCGCTCATTTTCATCACTTTTCAATCTGCAATCAAAATCAATCAATTTCAAATTTGGTCAATTTTGAGCAAAATACCAAGGCTATAGCCTTACTTTTTGGCCAAAAATCGCTCATTTTCATCACTTTTCAATCTGCAATCAAAATCAATTAATTTCAAATTTGGTCAATTTTGAGCAAAATACCAAGGTTATAGCCTTACTTTTTGGCCAAAAATCGCTCAATTTCATCACTTTTCAATCTGCAATCAAAATCAATCACTTTCAAATTTGGTCATTTTTGAGCAAAATATCAAGGCTATAACCTTACTTTTTGGCCAAAAATCGCTCATTTTCATCACTTTTCAATCTGCAATCAAAATCAATCAATTTCAAATTTGGTCAATTTTGAGCAAAATACCAAGGCTATAGCCTTACTTTTTGGCCAAAAATCGCTCATTGTCATCACTTTTCAATCTGCAATCAAAATCAATCAATTTCAGATTTGGTCATTGTTGAGCAAAATACCAAGGCTATAGCCTTACTTTTTGGCCAAAAATCGCTCATTTTCATCACTTTTCAATCTGCAATCAAAATCAATCAATTTCAAATTTGGTCATTTTTGAGCAAAATACCAAGGCTATAGCCTTACTTTTTGGCCAAAAATCGCTCATTTTCATCACTTTTCAATCTGCAATCAAAATCAATCAATTTCAAATTTGGTCAATTTTGAGCAAACTACCAAGGCTATAGCCTTACCTTTTGGCCAAAAATCGCTCATTTTCATCACTTTTCAATCTGCAATCAAAATCAATCAATTTCAAATTTGGTCATGTTTGAGCAAAATACCAAGGCTATAGCCTTACTTTTTGGCCAAAAATCGCTCATTTTCATCACTTTTCAATCTGCAATCAAAATCAATCAATTTCAAATTTGGTCAATTTTGAGCAAAATACCAAGGCTATAGCCTTACTTTTTGGCCAAAAATCGCTAATTTTCATCACTTTTCAATCTGCAATCAAAATCAATCACTTTCAAATTTGGTCATTTTTGAGCAAAATATCAAGGCTATAACCTTACTTTTTGGCCAAAAATCGCTCATTTTCATCACTTTTCAATCTGCAATCAAAATCAATCAATTTCAAATTTGGTCAATTTTGAGCAAAATACCAAGGCTATAGCCTTACTTTTTGGCCAAAAATCGCTCATTGTCATCACTTTTCAATCTGCAATCAAAATCAATCAATTTCAGATTTGGTCATTTTTGAGCAACATACCAAGGCTATAGCCTTACTTTTTGGCCAAAAATCGCTCATTTTCATCACTTTTCAATCTGCAATCAAAATCAATCAATTTCAAATTTTGTCAATTTTGAGCAAAATACCAAGGCTATAGCCTTACTTTTTGGCCAAAAATCGCTCATTTTCATCACTTTTCAATCTGCAATCAAAATCAATCAATTTCAAATTTGGTCATTTTTGAGCAAAATACCAAGGCTATAGCCTTCCTGTTTGGCCAAAAATCGCTCATTTTCATCACTTTTCAATCTGCAATCAAAATCAATCAATTTCAAATTTGGTCAATTTTGAGCAACATACCAAGGCTATAGCCTTACTTTTTGGCCAAAAATCGCTCATTTTCATCACTTTTCAATCTGCAATCAAAATCAATCAATTTCAAATTTGGTCATGTGTGAGCAAAATACCAAGGCTATAGCCTTACGTTTTGGCCAAAAATCGCTCATTTTCATCACTTTTCAATCTGCAATCACAATCAATCAATTTCAAATTTGGTCAATGTTGAGCAAAATACCAAGGCTATAGCCTTACTTTTTGGCCAAAAATCGCTCATTTTCATCACTTTTCAATCTGCAATCAAAATCAATCAATTTCAAATTTGGTCAATTTTGAGCAAAATACCAAGGCTATAGCCTTACTTTTTGGCCAAAAATCGCTCATTTTCATCACTTTTCAATCTGCAATCAAAATCAATCAATTTCAAATTTGGTCATTTTTGAGCAATATGCCAAGGCTTTAGCCTTACTTTTTGGCCAAAAATCGCTCATTTTCATCACTTTTCAATCTGCAATCAAAATCAATCAATTTCAAATTTGGTCATGTGTGAGCAAAATACCAAGGCTATAGCCTTACTTTTTGGCCAAAAATCGCTCATTTTCATCACTTTTCAATCTGCAATCAAAATCAATCAATTTCAAATTTTGTGATTTTTGAGCAAAATACCAAGGCTATAGCCTTACTTTTTGGCCAAAAATCGCTCATTTTCATCACTTTTCAATCTGCAATCAAAATCAATCAATTTCAAATTTGGTCAATTTTGAGCAAAATACCAAGGCTATAGCCTTACTTTTTGGCCAAAAATCGCTCATTTTCATCACTTTTCAATCTGCAATCAAAATCAATCAATTTCAAATTTGGTCATTTTTGAGCAATATGCCAAGGCTTTAGCCTTACTTTTTGGCCAAAAATCGCTCATTTTCATCACTTTTCAATCTGCAATCAAAATCAATCAATTTCAAATTTGGTCAATTTTGAGCAAAATACCAAGGCTATAGCCTTACTTTTTGGCCAAAAATCGCTCATTTTCATCACTTTTCAATCTGCAATCAAAATCATTCAATTTCAAATTTGGTCATGTTTGAGCAAAATACCAAGGCTATAGCCTTACTTTTTGGCCAAAAATCGCTCATTTTCATCACTTTTCAATCTGCAATCAAAATCAATCAATTTGAAATTTGGTCATTTTTGAGGAAAATACCAAGGCTATAGCCTTCCTGTTTGGCCAAAAATCGCTCATTTTCATCACTTTTCAATCTGCAATCAAAATCAATCAATTTCAAATTTGGTCAATTTTGAGCAAAATACCAAGTCTATAGCCTTACTTTTTGGCCAAAAATCGCTCATTTTCATCACTTTTCAATCTGCAATCAAAATCAATCAATTTCAAATTTGGTCATGTGTGTGCACAATATCAAAGCTATAGCCTTACGTTTTGGCAAAAAATCGCTCATTTCCATCACTTTTCAATCTGCAATCAAAATCAATCAATTTCAAATTTGGTCATGTGTGAGCAAAATACCAAGGCTATAGCCTTACTTTTTGGCCAAAAATCGCTCATTTTCATCACTTTTCAATCTGCAATCACAATCAATCAATTTCAAATTTGGTCATGTGTGAGCAAAATACCAAAGCTATAGCCTTACGTTTTGGCCAAAAATCGCTCATTTTCATCACTTTTCAATCTGCAATCAAAATCAATCAACTTCAAATTTGGTCAATTTTGAGCAAAATACCAAGGCTATAGCCTAACTTTCTGGCCAAAAATCGCTCATTTTCATCACTTTTCAATCTGCAATCAAAATCAATCAATTTCAAATTTGGTCATTTTTGAGCAAAATACCAAGGCTATAGTCTTACTTTTTGGCCAAAAATCGCTCATTTTCATAACTTTTCAATCTGCAATCACAATCAATCAATTTCAAATTTGGTCATGTGTGAGCACAATACCAAGGCTATAGCCTTACTTTTTGGCCAAAAATCGCTCATTTTCATCACTTTTCAATCTGCAATCAAAATCAATCAATTTCAAATTTGGTCAATTTTGAGCAAAATACCAAGGCTATAGCCTTACTTTTTGGCCAAAAATCGCTCATTTTCATCACTTTTCAATCTGCAATCAAAATCAATCAATTTCAAATTTGGTCATTTTTGAGCAAAATACGAAGGCTTTAGCCTTACTTTTTGGCCAAAAATCGCTCATTTTCATCACTTTTCAATCTGCAATCAAAATCAATCAATTTCAAATTTGGTCAGTTTTGAGCAAAATACCAAGGCTATAGCCTTACCTTTTGGCCAAAAATCGCTCATTTTCATCACTTTTCAATCTGTAATCAAAATCAATCAATTTCAAATTTGGTCATGTTTGAGCAAAATACCAAGACTATAGCCTTACTTTTTGGCCAAAAATCGCTCATTTTCATCACTTTTCAATCTGCAATCAAAATCAATCAATTTCAAATTTGGTCAATTTTGAGCAAAATACCAAGGCTATAGCCTTACTTTTTGGCCAAAAATCGCTCATTTTCATCACTTTTCAATCTGCAATCAAAATCATTCAATTTCAAATTTGGTCATGTTTGAGCAAAATACCAAGGCTATAGCCTTACTTTTTGGCCAAAAATCGCTCATTTTCATCACTTTTCAATCTGCAATCAAAATCAATCAATTTGAAATTTGGTCATTTTTGAGGAAAATACCAAGGCTATAGCCTTCCTGTTTGGCCAAAAATCGCTCATTTTCATCACTTTTCAATCTGCAATCAAAATCAATCAATTTCAAATTTGGTCAATTTTGAGCAAAATACCAAGTCTATAGCCTTACTTTTTGGCCAAAAATCGCTCATTTTCATCACTTTTCAATCTGCAATCAAAATCAATCAATTTCAAATTTGGTCATGTGTGAGCACAATATCAAAGCTATAGCCTTACGTTTTGGCAAAAAATCGCTCATTTCCATCACTTTTCAATCTGCAATCAAAATCAATCAATTTCAAATTTGGTCATGTGTGAGCAAAATACCAAGGCTATAGCCTTACTTTTTGGCCAAAAATCGCTCATTTTCATCACTTTTCAATCTGCAATCACAATCAATCAATTTCAAATTTGGTCATGTGTGAGCAAAATACCAAAGCTATAGCCTTACGTTTTGGCCAAAAATCGCTCATTTTCATCACTTTTCAATCTGCAATCAAAATCAATCAACTTCAAATTTGGTCAATTTTGAGCAAAATACCAAGGCTATAGCCTAACTTTCTGGCCAAAAATCGCTCATTTTCATCACTTTTCAATCTGCAATCAAAATCAATCAATTTCAAATTTGGTCATTTTTGAGCAAAATACCAAGGCTATAGTCTTACTTTTTGGCCAAAAATCGCTCATTTTCATAACTTTTCAATCTGCAATCACAATCAATCAATTTCAAATTTGGTCATGTGTGAGCACAATACCAAGGCTATAGCCTTACTTTTTGGCCAAAAATCGCTCATTTTCATCACTTTTCAATCTGCAATCAAAATCAATCAATTTCAAATTTGGTCAATTTTGAGCAAAATACCAAGGCTATAGCCTTACTTTTTGGCCAAAAATCGCTCATTTTCATCACTTTTCAATCTGCAATCAAAATCAATCAATTTCAAATTTGGTCATTTTTGAGCAAAATACGAAGGCTTTAGCCTTACTTTTTGGCCAAAAATCGCTCATTTTCATCACTTTTCAATCTGCAATCAAAATCAATCAATTTCAAATTTGGTCAGTTTTGAGCAAAATACCAAGGCTATAGCCTTACCTTTTGGCCAAAAATCGCTCATTTTCATCACTTTTCAATCTGTAATCAAAATCAATCAATTTCAAATTTGGTCATGTTTGAGCAAAATACCAAGACTATAGCCTTACTTTTTGGCCAAAAATCGCTCATTTTCATCACTTTTCAATCTGCAATCAAAATCAATCAATTTCAAATTTGGTCAATTTTGAGCAAAATACCAAGGCTATAGCCTTACTTTTTGGCCAAAAATCGCTCATTTTCATCACTTTTCAATCTGCAATCAAAATCAATCAATTTCAAATTTGGTCAATTTTGAGCAAAATACCAAGGCTATAGTCTTACTTTTTGGCCAAAAATCGCTCATTTTCATCACTTTTCAATCTGCAATCACAATCAATCAATTTCAAATTTGGTCATTTTTGAGCAAAATACGAAGGCTTTAGCCTTACTTTTTGGCCAAAAATCGCTCATTTTCATCACTTTTCAATCTGCAATCAAAATCAATCAATTTCAAATTTGGTCAGTTTTGAGCAAAATACCAAGGCTATAGCCTTACCTTTTGGCCAAAAATCGCTCATTTTCATCACTTTTCAATCTGTAATCAAAATCAATCAATTTCAAATTTGGTCAATTTTGAGCAAAATACCAAGGCTATAGCCTTACTTTTTGGCCAAAAATCGCTCATTTTCATCACTTTTCAATCTGCAATCAAAATCAATCAATTTCAAATTTGGTCAATTTTGAGCAAAATACCAAGGCTATAGTCTTACTTTTTGGCCAAAAATCGCTCATTTTCATCACTTTTCAATCTGCAATCACAATCAATCAATGTCAAATTTGGTCATTTTTGAGCACAATACCAAGGCTATAGCCTTACTTTTTGGCCAAAAATCGCTCATTTTCATCACTTTTCAATCTGCAATCAAAATCAATCAATTTCAAATTTGGTCATTTTTGAGCAAAATACGAAGGCTTTAGCCTTACTTTTTGGCCAAAAATCGCTCATTTTCATCACTTTTCAATCTGCAATCAAAATCAATCAATTTCAAATTTGGTCAATTTTGAGCAAACTACCAAGGCTATAGCCTTACCTTTTGGCCAAAAATCGCTCATTTTCATCACTTTTCAATCTGCAATCAAAATCAATCAATTTCAAATTTGGTCATGTTTGAGCAAAATACCAAGGCTATAGCCTTACTTTTTGGCCAAAAATCGCTCATTTTCATCACTTTTCAATCTGCAATCAAAATCAATCAATTTCAAATTTGGTCATTTTTGAGCAAAATACGAAGGCTTTAGCCTTACTTTTTGGCCAAAAATCGCTCATTTTCATCACTTTTCAATCTGCAATCAAAATCAATCAATTTCAAATTTGGTCAATTTTGAGCAAAATACCAAGGCTATAGCCTTACCTTTTGGCCAAAAATCGCTCATTTTCATCACTTTTCAATCTGTAATCAAAATCAATCAATTTCAAATTTGGTCATGTTTGAGCAAAATACCAAGGCTATAGCCTTACTTTTTGGCCAAAAATCGCTCATTTTCATCACTTTTCAATCTGCAATCACAATCAATCAATTTCAAATTTGGTCATTTTTGAGCACAATACCAAGGCTATAGCCTTACTTTTTGGCCAAAAATCGCTCATTTTCATCACTTTTCAATCTGCAATCAAAATCAATCAATTTCAAATTTGGTCATTTTTGAGCAAAATACGAAGGCTTTAGCCTTACTTTTTGGCCAAAAATCGCTCATTTTCATCACTTTTCAATCTGCAATCAAAATCAATCAATTTCAAATTTGGTCAATTTTGAGCAAAATACCAAGGCTATAGCCTTACCTTTTGGCCAAAAATCGCTCATTTTCATCACTTTTCAATCTGCAATCAAAATCAATCAATTTCAAATTTGGTCATGTTTGAGCAAAATACCAAGGCTATAGCCTTACTTTTTGGCCAAAAATCGCTAATTTTCATCACTTTTCAATCTGCAATCAAAATCAATCAATTTCAAATTTGGTCAATTTTGAGCAAAATACCAAGGCTATAGTCTTACTTTTTGGCCAAAAATCGCTCATTTTCATCACTTTTCAATCTGCAATCACAATCAATCAATTTCAAATTTGGTCATTTTTGAGCACAATACCAAGGCTATAGCCTTACTTTTTGGCCAAAAATCGCTCATTTTCATCACTTTTCAATCTGCAATCAAAATCAATCAATTTCAAATTTGGTCAATTTTGAGCAAAATACCAAGGCTATAGTCTTACCTTTTGGCCAAAAATCGCTCATTTTCATCACTTTTCAATCTGCAATCAAAATCAATCAATTTCAAATTTGGTCATGTTTGAGCAAAATACAAAGGCTATAGCCTTACTTTTTGGCCAAAAATCGCTCAGTTTAATCACTTTTAACCCGCAAACAAAATGAGGGGATTTCAATGTGGTTTATTTGGTGCACACTACCAAGGCTATAGTGATTACGTCTGTGTCAAGTTGGATTATATTCACAATAGACAGTCTACAATCAAAAGTCACTGAATTACAGTTTTTGTCACTGTTTGGCTAATTAATAAGGCTATAGCCGTATTTTCTGGCCAATATTGGCTCAGTGTCATTACCTATCAATGTGCAATCAAAATCGATAAATTAGTTGGTAGTAAATAAATAATTCGATAAATGAGTTGTGCTATTGCTTAACAGTATACTTAGGCTACAGCTTTATTTTCGTGACAAAATTGACTCATGTTTCCATATTCTAAAGCTCCATAGCCTAGCTCAAGTATTCGAGCATGTGTTGCAGAATTCTTTCTTGCAGTATTTTCCACTAGATAAAAGCATGACTGTAGGTCACGTGCTCCATTGCAGAGGCCTATAACGTACCTTCTTGTGATCCTATGACAAATGTTTTGATCCTTGCTCGTCGAAAATGCTGTCCATGCAGCTGAGGTGGGCCATGGTGCTAGGTGTGCCAAGGCTAATTTGCAACCTCATTGTAACTGGCACAAAGTGCAAATGTGGTAGGGTAGCCCGCATCTAGCGGGATATCAAGAAGAGCTATAAAGTCTCTATTATGAGGAAATGAACACATACAATGGGGAAAATGAGGCTGTGAGACAAGTATTGCTTTCTCTAGAAATAAAATAGGGCTATTGAGTTCCATGTTAAGTCCAAGTAGGTATAGGGTTTTCAGTTCCTTTATCAAAGAATCTCCTCGCCGTCTTGTTTGTAGATGCTTCGATCGCATCCAAAAATGGTATTTCTGTTGTAGACATCTTGTATTCAATCTTTACAGAGTTATGTCTTTTGTTCAGCTCAGATATAAAGTTGTAAAATTGTTGTCAGTGCTTGTCCAACGGATAAATATTTCGTCAATATAGCGTAGATATAGTTTTGCTTTGCCTTCTATATACAGGCAACGCGGAACAGGGGGGGGCTGGGGGGCTATAGCCCCCCACTTTTTTCGAAAATAAACAATAATGTTTTAAAGAGGTCAAAAGAATTCGCTAATGATTGATTACCGTAGTTTTTCAAAAATAACCATTCCTTTGATGTTTAAAGGGACGTAGTTTAAATTCTAAGGCAAGCCCAAGTCCCCCATTCATTCTCGCTTCGCTAAATTTTAGCCCCCCCCCACTTTCAGACTGCTTCGCGGTCCCTTTATATATGGGTAGATATATTGTTCTTCGAATATTCCCATGAAGATGCTAGCGTAAAATAGAGCACATATCATTCGCGTTGCACAGCCCTTGATTTGGAGGAAATGATTGCATTAAATAAAAAATTTTTACAAGTAATTATAAGTTTTAGAAATTCAAGTACAACGATTGGAAAGGCTTTGAGTGTAATTTGATTCATGGGCTCGTGTAAGTTTCATTTTATGCCATCTAGGTATTCGTTTGTAAGGATCTTGGTGTGGAGGGACCTTACATCCATGGATATAAGTATTGTATTGTTTTTAGAAGGTCATTGACTGCGGGTTACTTACAGTGAAGTCTGTGGTATCTCTTACGTATGAACGTAGATGTTGTGCTACTGGATTTAAAAGGAAGTCACCATATTTAGAAATAAGGCAAGTGTGGCAAGCTACAGAGCTTACTTCCGGTCAACCCGGTTTGTTCGGATTATGTACTTTAGATAACATGTAAATCCTTGGAGCTTTAGGATTACAAGTCTTTAAGGCTTCTCCACTAAAGGATGGTATCAATTTCTCTGCAGCATACCTGTCTGTTAATTCGTTTATCATTTTATTGTGTGTATTGGACAAATCGTCTTTGATGGTCAGATACAATTGAGTGTTACCTAGCTGCCCATTTGTTTCTTTATATATTCTTCAACGTCCACTATGACAAACGTCCTCCTTTGCCTGCTTTTGTTACGATGATGTCGGTTCTTTGGTTTAGATCATATACATACATATATATATATATATATATATATATATATATATATATATATATATATATATATATATATATATATATATATATATATATATATATATATATATATATATATATATATATATATATATATATATATATATATATATATATATATATATATATATATATATATATATATATATATATATATATATATATATATATATATATATATATATATATATATATATATATATATATATATATATATATATATATATCAGGCCCGTCGCGACGGAACGAAATTGATATGGGGGGGGGCTGTGAATAATGCAAACTGCACTGGGCTCCGGGAGAATTTTTGTTCGACAACGCCCCTTAGATTGCTGGAAAGCAACCTGGCTATACAAATTGCCACTTTTAATGGACGAATTACTATTTACAGAATTAAGACAATTTTTGAACTGGAAGTTGTAAATTGGCTGGAATCTATGTATTTGCAGTCATCTAATAACATTACCTGTGGCTGAAAAAGCTAACGGAATACTTTGCAGTCATTGACAGCAAAACTTTCGTGCTGTCTCCGAGCAATGCACGCCAGCAATCAACTTAAGAAATCATAAACACTGCCAAAATAAAATTTAACGATCCTCTTAAAACACGCCCTCCCAGCATCTTCGCATAACATATTCAGTTTTCAAGACTTAACTTTCTTCGCTCATGCTATTTAACGTTCCTGATCAAGTATACATTGGTTCTCTGAACACGCAATAAATGATTGAAAGGGATAACTGGCAACTGAACTGGTTAATATTTTTGAGAATTTATAGTATGGTTTTGCAATGTTTTCTCGAAATGTTAAAGAGCAAATAGTTGCAAAATATTGGGGAGCTGAAGCCCCCCCAGCCCCCCGGTTCCGACGGGCCTGTATATATATATATAATAATTAGTATTTTACCTATTTGTCCATAAGGTCGGAATCTTGCAAAACTCTGTAGCGTTGGAGTAAATCAATGGGTGGAGCCAGCTACAACAGATTGAAAGGGAGCACTTAAGCTTGCCATGCCCTTCTACGAACTATACCTGTCAGGACCAAATCCTTCAGTGCAGAAGTTTACAGCAAAATAAGCAAAATGGATGACAAAGAGGAAGTCTGTGACAAAACAAAGACTTTAACGTTGAAGAGAAGAAGAGCTTAAGAAGAAGGGCATAAGAATTCTATTTTAAACCAACAAGGAATTACTAGATAGAACATGAACAATGGAATTTACAGATGACTAATCGAGCGAGATAAAAATATGAAAAAAGAATAACGTAACAAAATTTTTCCTAAATGGTTGGGAAGGTATCTTATAGCAGAGCTAATTCATAGACCCCCACCCGGCCGGTGAGGCCAATTCCAATGTATGTAACATGGTAGCTAATAATTTAGTGTAACTGCTGCAAAGGAAGGGTGCTGCTTTTTAATGGTAAACAATTGTTGATGCAAAGTTATTTAGTAAGACTCAAATGCCTGATCTGAAAATAGGCGCTTAAGGTGTTTTTTATTTGTTACATTATTCAGTAGAGCGTCATTTTTTAGAGAATTAAGCGCTTTAGTGCCAGTGTAACGTAGGGAGCTTAGCCCATAGGTAGATGTATTGAATCTTTGTGCATGAAGTCCTCTAGCCAATGAAAGACGAGTAAGTCGATTGTGCACATTTTCAGTTCTTTGAAAAAGCCAGTTTAAGCCGGTTGGCAGTCGATTCTTATCAAAATCGTGCATGAAGAGTAATTGTCGTATGCTGAGAATATCATCCAACTTTAAGATTTTCAAGTTTCTAAATTGCTCCGATGTGTGGTCGCTGTATCTAGAGAAAGTGATTGTTCTTGTGACGTAACTGGTCTCACTTCGGTGGCCTGTACTTGGTCTTTAATCTTCAGTGGTCGAACCTTCAAGCCTTCAAGCCTTCAAGCCTTCAAGCCTAGGCCTAAGTTAGGAACAACAGAGAGAAACTTCTATGCGTGTGCTATTTTCTTCATAACCGCAAGACTGAACTGAACTAACTGACTGACTCAAAATACTAAAACACACATAATATAATCGTAAGCACTGTACAACATTCGTTACATCAAAGCACAATACACGTTGACACAGACAAACACATATCGCCAGGAAAGGGTGATACTGACACTACAAGTGAGTTACATACATAACAGGAATTAACACAAATACGCCATTCCAAAACCCAACATCAAAAGTAAAGCGACACGACACACAACACAGATTCACCTAAGACAAAGAACACCGATATGCTACATTCTTATAGCCCGTTTTTGTAGTTTACGAATCCGATCAAGTTGGAAATCAGTAGCACTACTCCATAAAATGCATCCATAAGTAAGGTGCGAGTGAAAAAGGCTGTGGTAAAGGTGGTTCAGAGTTGAATCAGTCACAAAATATTTCATTTTACTTAGCAGGCCGTTGGCTCTACTTAAAGTTTTCGAGAGTTCATTTAAATGCGATTTCAAATTTAGTTTGTTATCAATAACAATGCATAAGTATTTAACATAATGGGATTCCCGTAGAATTTTGTTATTCAAATGGAGAGTGAAAGCAAAATTCTTGCTTTCGTTCGAGTTGTTCCTAAATAGAAGAAATTCCATCTTGGCAACATTAAGTAAAAGTCTATTTGCACAAAGGCAGTCATAGAGAGAGTCTAATTCTTTATTCATTGTCTTTTTAGGAGTTTTCTGGCTTCTATTGGATAAAATGAGATTTGTATCATCCGCAAAATGGTGTACGAGTAACTTTCTTGTAGCGTACCTTAAGTCAATAACGTAAACGTTGCTGAATCCTCTCAACTTTTCCAATATTTCAACTTGAGAGAATTAAAAAAGTTGATCCCGGAGAAGCTGGGGACTTCGTTGTATTTCAAAGGTAATAGATTCTAGATGATGAAAAGGCCTCTTGTTGCTTACTCAAAGTTAAAGGGAAAATTCATCAAACAAACTGACAGCGTATCTTGCTATACAATTGAATTGTCAATATGCACTACGACAGACATAGCAACACAACTTATATTATAGCGTTATCTACAATTATTATCAACTAGCAGCAAGCAATGCCATGTTGTAAGTTAACATTCTAATCACATTAGTAAAATGAAGGAATCCAAGCTGCCAAACTTCACATTGGTTCCTTTTCAACTTATAATGCTCTAAAGCAGATTCTTCGCACATATTGCAATATCTGCCACTGATTTCGATCTTATATTCTGCCTAAGGTATCTACAACTTTTCAGTAAAACAACTTTAATATGCGCCTAGCAATGTTAGTATCTTTCGTTGTGTGATTTCCAGTCCTTTGGCTTTTCTAGAAAACAACATCTGTTTGCCTAATTTTCTTTTCATAGTTAAGTCTATAGCAAAAAAGCTTCTGTAATAATAATGAATCTTACATGAAGTAGTAGAAGACGATAAATGTTAAGGGAATTATACCACTAAAGACAAAATCACCAGGGAAATTTTCAATTTGAAATCATTTTTATCACTGTGAAAATTCACGAACTAGCCAGCAAGTTTCATTCATTTCAATAAAATTCGCTGGACTTGCACATAATCAAGGTAATAGTGTTTCAACGAGAGTTTTCGTTGTAACATGGAATATTTATAGTTATCTGTATTCAAATTTAATACAGGATGTCTTTATAGTACGAGATGCGCAGTTAGAATTAAGGAACTACTAGGAAACTGTTTAATACTAAAAAGTGACAACAACAGGAACAACATTAAGAAACTTACTAGCTAGACCTTGAACTAGGTTCCTTATAAAAAGCGTGTAGTTCCCAACAGATTTAGAGGCATTATACCAAGTTATGTTATTATGCAACTGAATTTTAGCACCCTGAAGAGATGATTCAATCACCTTCCTCATCAAAAAACTGTAACATTACCAACTGATAGGCATTCACTAAGGAAATGCAACTTTGCATAGTGTTATAGTGGGTGACTACGGCATACAGATGTCCTGCAGCAATGCTTCTTCATAAATGTTACAGATAACCAGAAGTTTCTTGTTTGAGAAAAAGAAAGCAAAGATGTCGCACTGTCTTTACTAATGTATATTCGACTGCACTAACAAGCGGTCATCATCACTCTTACAATGACTGGTTGTTAGTGCATTCAAGTATACAATTGCAAAGAAATTATGACATCTTTCCTTTCTTTTCCCAAGAAATGAAGCTTCTGCTTACCTTATGCATAATCAAGCTACCTGCAAAGAATGGCATTTTCCATTCTTTATATATCTAGTCAAATATGACTGTGGCCAATGAACTAAAGGAAATAAACGAATGCAAAAACAAAGTAGGTGTTAACTTCACTTTTACTATTTGGATATATGGGCTAGTCGTCGGGAGCAAAATACTACAAAACCATCATACTCCTAGGTGCCTAATAGACGGGGGGTTAGAATAGTTGGGGGGGCTGGAAAAATCCTCAAAACCTAATTAGCGGGGGGTTGGAATAAAACGGGGGTGTTTGAAAATGATCACAAATGTTATAGAAAAGGCTATGGTTTCTTATCACAAATGTGTATCAAAGTAATATTACCAAGTCTACAGAACGAAAAAGACTGAACCATGCAACACATGCGATCAAGGTACTTTTCTTACTATACTTTTTACTTCCAGGCCAAAGTATCTCCTCTAACAATTACTTTGGTTGAGATAATACGTCCAAAACTTAATAGGCGAGGGGGGGCGCGGAATAAAATTGTCGTGGGTGGAACATTTTAGAAAAATTAATTTGCGGGGGGCACGTCTATTAGGCACCCAAGAATACCTAAATGCCTGTAAGTGAATGGAGTACCCCCTAACAAGAGTCTACAAAATAAATGTCCATATTCTATTTTAAGCATTTGAAATAATAAATAAGTACCTTCTGTAAAGCAATCATAAATCTATATACAATGGTCAATTACTACAAGCAGCAAATCTGAGCATTTAGAACGGCTTCATTCCCTATGTGCTCAATGGAGGACACTGAGATTTTGACCGTTCCAATGTCTAAACCTACGTATCATGCTATGGTAAGGTAGAGAGACTTACAATTATGCTCATTGACTAAGTTCCTTGGCTAGGACAGTCTACGACTTCAGCAGAAGATAGAAAGTACCAGATATACAGCTCTAAAGTGCTCTAAGTACTGAAGAGGGAAACATTATTTCTGAACTATAATCGTTCTTCTATGTTTACAGGGAACGAATATTTAATGAACACAATTTTGCTACTGCTTGTAAAAGCCTTTGATCAAGAATTTACTATCATACCCCGCTGCCGTTATTCTAAATAAATACTCACTTGACAAAATCTACTTGCTAACCCTACTAATAATTCATATATACTTTAAGAATTAATGCAGTACCTATATCGTATATTCACGAATAGATGCTCCAAAGTAAAGTCGTAGAAATGGATGAAAAAGTCAATAAAGAATGAAAGAATGATGCTTTCAAATGGATGAAGTAACCAAAAACACCTCAAGCAGTTTAAGAAATGTCGACAGCAGAGTAATAGTGTCAATGTACCTTTTTTCTCTTGAAAATTAAAAGGGCGTCAAACCATCTCTCTACTTCTATGTCCGTAATGGGAACTGCCAGAGAGACATGAATGAACTTTCAGAGAGATAAATACTGACGGGAAACAAGAGAGTAGGTTCTACAAAAGAGAGTTACAGAGAGTGCGTTAAATAGAAATTGTGTTTAATAGAGTCCTCAGATAAAAGCAAAATTGAAGTAAAAGCTCTATACCATAACATCCAAGTATGATTTTTGTTGAGTAATGCATAAAGCTGATTAACTCTGAAGGAAATTAACGGCTTATTTGTTAATATACTACTGAGAGCAAGAGTACAGCGACAGTACTGAATCTATCAACCATCCTGAATAAAGCTTTAAGCTACGAATTTGTTTGAGAATTACGGGGCTCGTTATTGCACCACTGTAAAACACCCAGCTAGTCAGATGGTAGATGCAGTTCATAGTTATGTAAGACATGTATCTATTGAAGCATGGCAGAGACTGATCATGTTACAGAAGTAGAGAAAAAAGGAAGCAACTTACGACAACTTGGAGAATTGCAGAAGCGGGAAACAAAGAACTATTTCCATATGATGAGTTCAAGGAAGGCTAGACTCTTATCATCGAAGAATGGTGGAATGCATTCCTCAAAAAAGCAAAACTAGCAAAGTTTTTCATATATATCTTTAAAATATTTTTGCTGAAACTGACATGAAATTGCAATGCAGCATTGGCAGGACTTTCTTCTGTCTAGTATTCCTTTAGTAAACAGGAAACAGATTCCATAGATGGCTTTCTCAAGTTGTAAACCAACAAGACAATAGAGGCTTTGCAACAGACTACAGAATATTATGTTATAACTCCATGAGATTGCTTTGAAATCCCTTTTATGGCGTAATCTAACTTGTAAAGGCTTCTATGATGATTGAACAAAGTATGAGGTGGTCAGTTGACATAAGAATTTCGCATTTGCAGTTGAGTAGGATAAGACAGTATAGCCGCCAAATGTTGAGAGCTCTGATCACGTCTGTATTCTCCAAAACTAATTGACCAATCATCATGAAAAATGGGCCTACATTTAGTTTTTGTCTTGTTTTGCCAGCATCCTGGTTGATGATTGGTCAGTTGGGTTGGGAGAAAATAGATTTGATTGGAGCTCTCAAACATGTGGCCACTATGCTGGGTAAAACTTTAAGTTGAATGAAGATAAAATTAGGAGTTTCGTTCAGTAACGGGATAGAACATAATCTTATAGTAACAGTGATTAACTGAATTTTAACTGTCTGTTCAATCAACAGTTTCAGTAACGTACTCGTCCAACAACTGTAAATCAAAACCAAATCTGCAGATTTGCAGCAATCTAGAACGTCGTTTCATTAATGGTATCTTTGGTATTCAGCATCTCTCTTTCTGTTGTGATTATAGCTGAGTGAAGGCATTCTGTTCGGCTGGCTCTCTGAGGTGGCTTATCAAGCCTGTTGTTTGTGCACTTGAAGGACATTTCTCGTAGAATCTTTCTTATCTGGTGGCGAACGTCTTTGTTGAGTAGGCCATACAGAATAGGATCTATTGCTGCGTTAGAGAAATTGAGTGTCAAAATGATCCAGGAGCCTAGTTTGGAATAGCAATGATCACAGCTCATATTCACAATAGTGTTGATGATGTAGGGCAACCATGACAACAGAAAGAGTCCAACAAGTAGCATGATTCGTTTAGCTGCCTTGACATTCGCACCGATAGCAACAAGGCTCGGCCTTCTCTTCTCTTGACGTTTTGTAGATTTTCGCATTTTCAGGGCAGCGCGATTGGCAATGCGGAATATCTCGATGTTAGCGAAAAGGATCACAAGCAATGGTAGAATAAAGTTGACAGCAACCATGAATATAGCATACTGGATGGTAAAATAAAACCTGCATTCTTGATCTATAACCACTGTTGGATGATAAACCCACCCCATAGCAGGCAGAGTGGCGACGACGATGACGTAGAGCCATTTAACGACAAGTGCAAATATAGCTCGCTTCTTAGTCAGTATGTTGTGATGAGTAAGGGGGTACTTCAAGGTGATGAAGCGCTCAAGCGTAAGGAGCGATAAGCTAAGCGCTGAGGCTGGTAAAGACATGAAGAACATTACACTGACGAACTCGCATGTTGTAGTATTGTATAGAAATCCATTCCGCATTAGTTTATCGATGTCAATGGGCATTACAGTCAATGCAACGAGTATATCACTGATAGTAAGATCAACAATAAAGATGTGTGCCTTTGAGTGCAACTTCCTAACTATCACAACCATACCCATAAGAGTAAAATTTCCAATAATTGCAAATATAGCCAACGATACCAGGAAAAACACTAAGATATGGGTGGCAGTAGCTGTTAAGCCAAGTCCGTATACTGGGAGTACACTGGTCAAATTGCTAGTGTTTTTGTAAACAGTTGATGTTGTGAAATACCCATGAGTTGACCAGCTACTAGTTGATGTTGTAGTTCTCAAGTAGCTGTCGAATGGCAATACAGAAGTGTGAATAATCCCAAGTGAACTGCTGTTCGTGTTTGTAGAATTCTCCATTCTTTGATATTGAAATTTGAAGAGGGAAATGGCACGATGTAAACTGAGCTTGTAAATAGGCTTAATAACTTCTAGAAGTTACAATTTGCGTCTCTTTTGTATCTGAAAATAGAAACAAGATGTATTGCAGGACAGCTCTACAAGGCCAATTACTGCAAAGATAGAGCGAAATTCCAAATATCCCGCTTTATAGTAAGACGCAAGATTTTACGTTTATTCTAGATACGAAAACATGTCACCCACAACGATGAGGTCTCAGAAATTCAGACAGAAATGCAATATTACCAATGCGTACATCAAAGCAAAAAAATTGTCACTAATGCACTCAATGTTTCCAAAAGCCCCATAGGAATGAAGTAGCTTTTTGCTGAAACATTTTCCTCTAAATTTAGCCGGTCGTTTCTGAACACATTAATAATCCGAAGGTCACTTTTAAAATTATAAGTTCATTCCCTCCCTTCAAAGCAAAAAACCAATAGTTGTTCTAACTCTTCCTCGTACCACGAGCAGTTGGTCGTTATAACAGTTTTAAAAGTGCACTTTTGTTTTACGAAAAACCAGACATTAGAGACTTGGTTAGGTTAGTGCAATGTTATGCCACCGCAATACAGTTTTACATATTATGATAATTTATCATATTAGACATGATAAAATACAGTACAGTACAATGCAGTGCATTTAACATAGAATTACATTATACGACACAATAAACTGAAACATGATAAAATAGAAAAGAACAGGATGCAATATAGTGCAATATTGTGCAAAGCACATACTACGACAATTCATTATATGATACAATGCTGATAAAACAGTATGATATGACTGCAGAGTTTCGGGTAACTTATGGAGTACAAACAGTAACAAGTATTAAGCATTGCAAATTCAGAAATGAACTGCTGGAAGTGCAGCAACAGCTAATTGAAAAAGCTGGTCCAGACAAACAATACTGACACTACATCTTGAATTCTGAATTTTGCTTTGCATGGAAAATTGAGTTTACCTTTGCAATGAGGTGATACAATGGAGATTATGAACATCATAAGCCTCACGTTTACGAAAGCAAATGACAAGGACATCAATTGCACGTAATCAGTAAGAAAAGCTACAGATTCGAATTGGGAAAGTAGTGATGAGAAGTTTACTGTTTATCCAATCTTTCATCACTCCACATCTAGGACACCAATATGCATAATTAAGGTTCAGATGACAATGCTCTTTCTTTCTCTTGTAGAGTAATGTTATAGCGCATAAAGACTAATATAGACACTAGGCCCACCAATTGCAAGACATTCATGTGGTTGAAATGGATGTATCATAAAGAGCATACATTCCATATAGGAAAACTAGAAGTCAAACAACTTTGAACTATCACTTCTACTACACAACAATACAATCAAACATCGAAATTTGCATTAATACCCGTCTGCCAATCACCATACCGGAACAATGCGTTTCTATCTTGGTTTGACTACTTCATGTACTAGAGAGAGTCACTAGATTTTTAGGTTCTTTGCAAATAACATGTCCTTTCAAGGAAGCAAAATTCTGTCTGGAATCGCAGTATTCCAATAGCTTGCTCTAAACTAAGGCTAACCTGCAACGTATCTTTCACTAAAATTGTGAATCAAAATATACGCTTGACACTCAATTTCTTTTGATGTGGACTGGTAAATTTTTCGAAAAGAATTTGCAAGTAGCAGCAGTTAGAAAATTGTTTTGAAACAATAAAATTATGAGTTATCGATAATGAATTAAGCGATAATTTACGTCGCAGTGAAAATTCTTCAGCAGTCAGGTCCAAACAAAGCAGAAATTCGACATCAACCGGATCGAATCTCTTGGAAAAGAACAAGACAAACTGAGGAGTGATTGATCATTTAATTTCTAGTTAAGAATATGCCTATAGCGTTGGAAGCTGGTTACGTAGGTAGAATAAGCAACACATTTGCCACAATCGTATACAACAGATCAAAATTAAGCATTGTTCAGAAGTCCTGTTGACCGCAAAGCAGGTGTATTTTCCAGGGAGGAAAATTTAAATCATCTAGTGTGATTACGATTTATGGCCAAAACGCACATTCTATTTCATAATTATCTAGTTATACTAGAACTATAGTATTAAAACTGTGACCTACATATTGAGAACCTATTAAAAGCATCAAAGCAGACTGATGCTCTAGCCATTCTTTCTCAACTCATTAAAATTTAATAACTTAAAAGTGCAAATGTTGCTATACACAGTTTCCTTTCATGTTTTCACATTCTCAGTACTTTTATGAACATCATCTATATTGCAATAAAGGTACTGTCTTGGGTATTGAATCTAGTTGGCTTTTAATGAAGCAATACAATATTCCTTCAATTACCCCTGCTAATTGTCCATATGAGCTATCAGTCAAACGACACCCCATATGATTGACCAAAGCAAACTTCATACAAGCTGTTTTAGCATTTGCATGTTCACAGAAAGCGTTGTGCTCGGCATAAGTATTCTATTTAGACTTTCGTTGAGTTGGAATAAAAGGAGTTTTCCAAATAAATATTTTGTGAGGCATATTTCATACATTTTCTAAGCCTCAATCGTATAGGTCTCCTTCGTTTAAACCCCAGCCCAGAAAACATAGAAATGAATATTAAGGATAGCAGATAGGCCGTAGCTAGTTTTTCACATCTAAAAGCCAGGAAAAGCTAAAACAATACACTATCAAGAACAATAAAAGCATGCAAAGTGCTATTGGGTATAAGAGAGACTACAGCAAAAGCGAAACAAAATTAAACCAAGATAATTCGAGGACGTACCAATGAAAATAATATAATGTAAAATCAAAGAAAATAGATATCATGATACAACGGTACTGAATTCAACTCAAAACAGAACTATGACATGGAACAATGTTTAGCGCAAGAAAATACGCTACATAACAGGCCCGTAGACAGCTGAACCGGATTGGGGGGGGGCACAGATGTAGAAGTCAAGGTAGAATCCTTTGGGGGGGGAGCATTACATGTTATCTATAAGTATATGCCAAAATAGTGGTTTTTGATAGATGTAGCTAGGAACAATGGGGTGTGGGGGCTTGCCCCCAGAAAAATTTTCATAGTAACGCCCTCCAGAACGTCGGAAAAGGCCCTTTTGCAAAATAGAATGAAGCAGTTTCCATCATTGATCTTCATGCTAAGATGGAGAAACTGGCTCCTCTGCACTCCTTTTTATAAGAACCAGTAAAATTGAAGTTTAGACTGGTTGTCCTTAATTTTTGTCTAAATTTTTGAGGCTGAATTGTTCATAAAATTTGTTCTTAAATTTGTGGGGTGTAGACAATTTAGACATTAGAGAATATGCAAGACAAAATTAGATGCCTATGAAACAGGTATTATTTTTACGAGGGAATGACTTTTCATGTTACTACATTATTGGACAGTGCATGCATCTTTTTACAAAAATACATTTTACGATAGTACTTCAGCCTCAATTTGTTCTTAATTTGTTCTTAATTTCCCAACAATTTTGAGGCTGTTGGTTTTATAAAATTGTTATTATAAAAAAGGAGTCAACCTAGTTTCATCAAAATTTGAAGACTTAAACGACAACGGAAAAAGCTAAACCATCTTTTCTCTTTGGTACTACGTGCATGTACATCAATGATAGAGGCAAAACTATATCTTACCAACACATTGAAGAAAAGACATGTCTCACCCTCAGATATCTGGCATGGGCTACATGGAATGCACTCAAAAGGAACAATGCCCTATTTCCCAAAAGGGTTGCTATCTACACTAGCAGAAACTATTAGACACTCTTACAACACTCGTGTCGTCACTGAAAAAAAGTTAACAGTTTGTAGTACGACAGAATCAAGATATCTGCACGCCACATATCTGTGTTGTTGTGCTTCTAGGTTTAAGATTGAGTAGAACTGAACTTAAAACTGATTAAAAAGTGCTATGTAGTATACTTCTATATACAACCTCGGTGAATTATTGGGGGCAATGCCCCCCTGCCCCCCTAGTGTCTACGAGCCTGCATAATGACAATGACGACATGAACATACGAAAAATGCAAAGGCTAGAATATTGACAATGACGCCTGACAGTACAAAGTATTTGCACATATTGGTATAATAAATGAATGCCTACGGTATTGAAAAAAAGTAATATGACTAAATCTACGTAATACGCAAAAGTGAATGGCAGAGGAGTATAGAATTAAATTGAAATAGGAACATCTTTAATAATAACAGAAAGATGACTAGTTGCTATCAACCTTAAAGTACCTTTATCATAGCATTTGCAATATAAAGAACTAGTTTACAAGGATAAAGTTCGAAGAAAAACTTAAAACTCATGGTCAAAATTTTGACAGGCAATCTTGACTTGATATTAAGAATAATGCCTAAAGCTGACACGATAGTTGTTATTAATGTAACGCCTCGAATTAGCTTCGCGAAGGTTTATTTTTTACAAGTTTTAGATTGGGCCTTAATCGGGGGGGGGGCAGCTTATTCGAAGGTAGCTTATGAAATGTTGTGATACATTTCACAAAACAGCTTATGTTCCAAAACTTTTTTCTCTATTATGTAAACAGAACTGACTGACTAAACATAGGCATCAGCCTTAGCAAAGTGATCATCGCCTTCTGTGACGGGTGCGTATCCGAATGAAAGGGTTTAACGGGAAATGGCCAGTTCAAAGATTTACGTTATACAAAACTAACTATGGAAACCAGCAATATGATAAGCCACGGGTTAGAAGTACAATGGTCATAGCCAATAACCATATGGCATGGGTGGTCTTTCCAATTTTCCTATAAGACAATTCTTACCACCAAAACTCAACGTCTTATCTCCATGTCTGCTTTACCAACCAATCCAGATAACTGGAGGAGGAGTTACTACCCAGAAGTATCAACCGCAAAACCAGTTCACCAAAAGACTTTCATTCGAAAATTGCCACCAAAATGTTACGTAATAAGAAACTGTGGCACTATTCGAAAACTATAGTAGTGGTGAATTACTACTGGAAGAGAAGTGACTAGAATAGGTATCAAAAATAACTGAACCACTCTGTCGTCAATATAACATTCAACGCTACTGCTTATTGAGCGCTAAACAATGGAGAGAAGATGAACAACACTTACAACACACCTATTTTGACAATAAGTGCCGTACTCAAGGGAAACATAGAGTCCGGGTCCCCACCTTTCTACATTTCTTATTATCAATAATACTCGACATGAGGGGTGAGTGGCCAAGCGGCTTTGCTAGGTCGGCAGCTTAATGGACGACTTTACAGATAAATGACCAAACAGCTCACTCCATGTCCCTCGGAAGGGAAGTTACACTAGGGATCCCATACCTGGATGTGGCATGCACAGTAGGCCTAATTTAGCTGAAAATACAGAATACAACAGCCTACTCAAAATAAAGTGAACAACAACAGCAACAACAACAACAACAAGAATAACAACAACAAAAACATATACCCAGTTTTAGTGTGCGGTGATAAAGCCACATAGTCCCTTATAAGTGTGTTCATATTGTCAGTTGTAACAAAAGTCGCTTTGATTGAGACATCAAGTGCAATATCAGTAGCAATCGCTAATCAATGTTATTTCTATTCACTTTGTGGCACATTCATTGCATAGTCAGAAAGTATTCTAAAAGGCTCATCTCGATACCCCGCGTTTCCAGCAAAAGGTACAGTGATAAATTTTCTATATAACTGGGTATATCACGAGATTTGTAAGAAATGCTATAAATTACATAGAAAGTGCAGTAATGAGATTCTTTAGTACTGTAAAACAATGTGAGCCATATGGAAATGCAAAACACTATGTTCTCTTGTATGATACATACGGGTAAAACACTACACCCTCTAAAGCATTAAATATATTATACACTAGAGAAAAATTGCTTTAAAAGATGTCGTTTTCCCGAATTTTCAGGCTATGATCCAAGCATAGGTTCGGGGTAGCGCCCCCAATTCTCATAACTAATGCAGTTCTGAATACAACTTCCTTTATATGTCGAAATGAAAGTTGGATAACAGTGATCGAAGAAAGCAAGCGTTCGTCTAATTTTGCATCAAATAACATGCTACAGTTGTGTAGATGTGGTTGACAGGCAGATATATTTCTAGATGATACTGACTTTGAAGTGAAGAAAGGTGAGATATCTCTTGAGATTTTTGCACAATGTAGTCTACGGCATTCGCATTCGCCCTAAATTGCTTACTACCGCTGTCCTTTTGGGTGAGTAGGCATAACACGGAATGGATAATTACCAGGATCAAATCTGTTCTTAAATAAACATAAATTACCCATTTACTATTAAGTTTTTGCACAGATTTATCATCAGTAGTCCTCTACTTCTACATGGGGCTCCATCATAACTAACAATCATGTTTAGCTAGTGAAACCGCTGTACTCATAGCACAGAAACCCCATGGAGTATGAATATTAGCTTCTACCAAGGTAAACTGGAACAACAGATTTCTTAAACTTTTCCAGCTTCCCCTTCTAATCTTCTCACATATCATTGCAATTCTTTAGCAATAGCATCTTCTACAGCTACAGCATTTCTAAAATACTAATGCTTACGCGCGCATATATACAAATATACAAACATGTACAAATATATATACATACATACATACATACATACATACATACATATATATAAATATGTACATATATATATACATATATATATAGAGTATACAATTCAAATCCACAATGTAGCTACTTAAAGTTTCGTGTTTCCACTCATCAGGCTATATATATATATATATATATATATATATATATATATATATATATATATATATATATATATATATATATATATATATATATATATATATATATATATATATATATATATATATATATATATATATATATATATATATATATATATATATATATATATATATATATATATATATATATATGTATATATATTTATATTTATTTGTATGCATGTCTGTACATATTTATATATTTATCGTAGTTCCTACTGAACCTATGTCGGCAAGAAAGGGCATTAGATTCCTATCAATAATGAAAAGGAAATTGTCATTTAGGCAGAAGACATAAGTCGTCTATTATATAGTATTGCCAAAATTGTCAGAATTAAATGTTCAAAGTAAATTTTCAGCTAAGATACATTCAAAAAAAGTATATAAGCAACGATATCTGCGTAAAAAGAACATACCTGGCGTCTGCAAATCATCAACTTCCACGCACCAGCAATGCGGGAACTTAGGTGATCGTCAAGGCATAGACTTTAAAAGTTTCGAATAAATAAAAGCCAACTTGCTTTGTCGAAGCTCAGCGTGCCAATGTGATTTTGCTCTTGACAGATGACTTATATTGGTGATTTGCTGCCTGTATAAGCTGTTGACGCACAAGCCTCTTCAGCCACGAATCGTCAGTCTTCATTGGTCAGTGAGGCCACCTGCGCAATAGAGCAGATGTCTTTGAAGCAAATTTTCCTTCCTCTAAATTACAGCAAGTATTGTTGTGCATATTTGATGGCAAGTTCTTGAAGTATCTATGAAACTAATTGTGCACTGTACTATGAATGCATGACAGCATGAAATGGCAAGGTGATGCATATTGTGCCTCTTTCAACTGCGATTACTTTCCCTCCCAAAAGTTCCAAGTTACAATAAGATTAGTCGCCATAATAATGACAAATATAACCTAGGCTGTCTTCAGAATATATCATATAACCTAGCTGGCAAAACCTCTGCTTAATTGCTATTCTTGATTTTGTTTATTGTAAACAGAGGTACATATATTAATTTGATTGTAGAATTCGACTTGCGTATTTGAGGAAGATGGGTTTCATCAATTCTTATTGCGACTGCAATGTACTAGTGAAGTAGAAATAGTTGCAGTAATGTACAGTAAATTTAAAATAGATTCAGTGGTTAGAGAACTTAATGAAGACTAGCAAACAAATATGTAGCACAAGGTAAATGCACTTATAAGACAAGAACCTATTCTCTATTTGATGTACTTATTATTCATGAACACTACACCGATCTAAAATGGACCAAACGAAGAAATATATTTAGGAAAAATCATTACTATTAAATGAAGATTAGGTTACTGAGTATGTTTGTAGGAGCAGTTTAGATTTCAGCTGTCAAGAGCATTGATGCTCTGTTAATTTTTATGAACTTAAATCACTTTGAACAACTGCAGAACAGACGCGCAACAGGTAGATTCACTTTAACATAGGTAAAATGCGCTATCTTAATCTTGCTCACTTGTTCTGCAGAGATTGAAAGTCTAAACTTTGGTATCCTGTAAAAATATTTTTAAACGTTGAATGCTGTATTTGCTAGATGGAAAAATCTTGCTTCACCATCTAACAGTCCCACATTAAGCTTCACGCTTGTAAATCAACGCACAAGAAGTAGTACATGGTGTATTTTTTAAGTATTCAAATGACAGAGAAATAAAGGGAATGGTGTTCTACCCAGCTCCAAAGAAATACTCACAAACGGTGAGAAGTGGACAACCAAAAGGAAAACCATTAATGGTTTGGATGCAAAAGGCTCTATATGTTCTTGAGATGTCAAACATCAATTTAAATCGACTTGCCTTTAAATATAATGATATAAAAGTCTGCAGCAGCCATGCAGTTTTCGATGATAATTATTGTTTTAGATGTTCAGCAGAAGTCAACAACTGTGTCGGGTCCTTCTTTAGGATAGCCCAGGCATCAATATTTTAATAGCCGGTTTCTACAAAAGACTAACATAAGTCTAATAATTGTTATGCATATTAGAAATATCCTCTGCTAATAACAATGTTGCATCGGCCCTCATCAAAGTATATCATTAAAAACTAGACTGTAGCTGAAGCCGTGTATTTATGGCCAAATGAGTGGGCTGCGGCAATACAAAATGCTATCAAATGCTATCTCATCTAGCAGACACAAATCCTAAGAGATAATCCATAGTTGAGTATCTTCGTAATTCATCAAGTAAAAAAGAGATGTAACTAATTGAGTAATGTTCTCCAACAATTTTGAGCCTATAAAATAACGGTTAGGCTTCAGATGTAACCGAGATCTCAGTTCTTAAGATTGCTGTCCACTCTGCTCATAAAGTTTCGTTGTTGAGTTGGCTTCTTTTGCTATCAAAATGCTCTTCAAATGAACTTTTACTATAAATTTGCTTACAAGCATAATCTCCAGTGGAAAATCAAAACATGGGCTATCTTCAAAGTGCCCCATGGGCTTATATGCTTAATCATAATTCATTTTCTACAAGTGACGTTACTGAACCATTATCTCACCTAGCTTTTTGCGGCCATACAGAAATTTAAATTACATCAAAGTGTTATGAAAATCAGGGACATAACTTGGGGAAGTGATATTTTTGAGCTTCACCTCTAAGAACCTGCAGAGGTGTGGGATGAAATAAATCGCCTGTACAATACCAAGAAGACAAATGCAGATTTGCCTACACATTCTTAAATTAACTTCTGAACTCTCTTCCAGTGCTGTAACTAAACTAGCTAATGAAATGGTCCAACAGCGCATGCTTCCAGAAAAATTTAAACTTGCAAATGTTTCACTAGTATAGAGGTGATACCGCAATAGAAAAGAACTACCGCCCAATAAGCATCCTTTCATTACTATCAAAGGTCTTCGATCGCTTACTATTAAAGTAATTTCTATCATTTATTGATACCAGACTCTCAACGATTTTTTGTGTTTTAAAAAATAGCATATTACCCGGCATGCTCTATTTCGGGCTGCTGAGATGATTGGTAGCTGTATTGACAGGGGGGTATCACTGCTATAGTGCTGATGGACCTTTCAAAGGCATACGACTGTTTGCCACACGATCTACTACTTGCCAAGCTGGATGCTTACTGCGTTGGCATTGACAGTCTTACACTCACTTCTAGTTGCCTCACTGATAGATAGCAGAGGGTCAAACTAGGCACTGGTTTTAGTACGTCGGAGTCGATATCACAAAGAGTTCCACAGGGGTCTGTACTTGGTCCCCTTCTCATCGACTATTTTATTAACAATTTCTTGTGTGCTATAGAGCACTCTCAAGCTTGCAACTTCGCTGAAGATAGCACGATGTTTGGATATGATGAAAACATAGATGATGTAAATGACATGACAGAATGAAAATGATTACATGTATTGAGTGTGTTTATGAGAGAAGCAATGAACTGGTATAAACTTAATGAGATGGCTGCAAACCCAGAAAAATTCCAGTTGATGTTCTTTGGGCTAAAAGAAGACCACGAGTTATCCATTGAAATAAATGGTAATACCATAAAGATGTCTGGTACAGTTAAACTCTTATTTGCCTTCATTGACTCAAAACTGAGATTTAACGAGCACATCAAAACTATATGCAAGAAGACTAACAATAAGCAACTTTCACATGTCACATGACCATTACGTAATGCTATTTCTGATTGGTTGATCTCAACTGGAGGGCAAGAAGTGGGAGAAAAATATGGCCTAATGAAGTCTGTGCTATTGATTATGGATGGACCGAGGCAAAATCAAATGCAAAGCAATTCTATTACATTGAAATCAAACTGTTTCTATTCAGAAAAAGCAAGAACGTTAAGCAACTTCACGACGTGAGAGATATTAAATGTACTTCATTGAAGTAGTAGCAGCAGGCAATGATGCTGGTAGAGACTCCAAATTACTAGGTGAATCACGGTATCATTTGCTTAAAGCAGACCACAAACAGTTTCAGC
The DNA here is from genome assembly GCA_964019165.1 of Mastigias papua. Taxonomy (NCBI): domain Eukaryota; kingdom Metazoa; phylum Cnidaria; class Scyphozoa; order Rhizostomeae; family Mastigiidae; genus Mastigias; species Mastigias papua. The sequence goes on along the minus strand of OZ025270.1, from coordinate 7,102,692 downwards.
CCTTGCTCCGCAAACAGAGCAAATATGTTCAACATTGTTATCAAGGAATTTCACAAAAATACACTTTATGTTCGTAGGCCATGAATTTCTTCCCCATTTCTTGCCTTCCAAGTGAGATTGGCCAATCAGAGATACGATTACGTAATGGTCATGTGATAAGTGAAAGTTGCTTATTAGGTTAAAACTTTTTTTCAGAGTTGTAAGGGACTTGGAACCCCAAAGGGCTAGCCCAGTGACGAAAGCAGACATGATCCACTAATGCACCGGATCAATTAATGCTTTTCGGGCCAGAAAATCGCTGAAGTCTTTGACAGATATTCTCCTCCATTATCAGAAAGAAGCACTTTAATACTATTTCCAGTAATATTCATAGCTTCAAATTCATTGAGCTTCTGAAAGACTTCATAATTACTCTTCATAAAATAGATGGCAGTATATCTCGATTTAGCGTCAATGAATGTCCCAATTCGCACCAAGACTTTGAGTCCTTGTAGGCCACAGACATCAGTATACGCAATCTGTAACAGCTCTTTGGCTGTAGTGGCTGCATTCCTTGGAAGTGAAGTTCTTGTTTGCTTTCCATTCGGGCAATCCTCACAAAATGCAACCTCTTCTGAACTATTGAAATTTAGCCACCAACTAACTTCTGATTATTCAAAAGTCTCAGGTTATTAAAGCCCATATTCCCAAACCTCTCATACCATGGCTGCAGAGAATTCTCATTAGCAGCACTGGAAGCATCATGAATGAATTCTTCCTGTGAGATGAATCAAATGTAAATAGCTTCTCATTAGTAATTCCAGAACCTCTTAATGTCCAATTACTGTAAAGGTTAACACATTTCGCATCATCAAATACCATATTAAGTCCTTTCGTGGATACTGCACTGTCAGAGAATAAATTCATTGCCAAACTAGGTACATAGAGAACATTAGACAATTCTGCAGGCTTATATACATCATCAGATCTAACTATTAACCATATAATTCCTTTTTCAGAGTTCTGTGTCACCGAGACGAACCTTTTCTGGAGTTGGAAAATCAGAATACGTCTGCATCCAATCCTATTTACATGTTATATGCCTAGTTGTTTTTTCTCTTCATGAATTAGCAGTGAAATTAAAAATTTCAAAGTTAGGCTGTTAGTGCGTGATTCTAACGTCACGATTAGATTTGCATACAAATCTGGGAGGCTACACAATAGAGTTGCCACTTGATCATCTTCAGACACAGGGGCTCCCTCTGAGTCCAGTTGCTCTGCCAAACTTCTCAGTTCTTATATGTGATCAATCATCCGTTCATTCTCCAACATCATGGCTTTCAGATATCTCTCTAGAAGAAATTATTTGCTAGCGATTTTGTTTCGTAGTGCCCTTCTAACCTTTCCCATGCTTCTCTTGCTGTTCCAGCTGAATGCACAAATAATAGCTGACTATCACCTAACGATAAACAAACGGTCGCCAAACTCTTATTGCATGCTTGCACAATTCTCTTGATCAGCTACTGTAATCCCTTGTCCAGAAAGTTCTACTTCTTGCTCGGTTACGATATTTCACAAATCATTATCTTCCAAAAACAATTGCATTTTAAACTTCCATAGGTGAAAGCTTTGAACGATCGAATTTCTCAATGCGCGAAATGGAATCATCAGCCCTCGAGGCCATAGTTGAACACATGCAAAATCCAAACGTAAATCCTTGAAAGATTCACTTAACGAGATTCGCCTAGTGCCTGTTGCCAATAGCCTGTCAAAGTTAGCAGCAAAGAATACAATTGTCATTAGATTTTGTTTTTATTTATTCGTACAATAGATACAAAAACATTACAGGACGATACCATGGGGAGTAAAATTTCATTAGCTACCCCATGACCATGACATTAAACATTAAACAAATAAACTAAACTAAAAGAAACTAACTACAATTACAAAACAAATTATACATACATTAAATACATACCTAACACAGTTGTTCCCAACCCCCCGCAACCGCAGACTACGCACCGCAAGGCAATTAGACCACGACCCAGGATAGCCGTGGATAGAATAACTCCGCCAAATAAAGCTGGCAGAGTATATATATATATATATATATATATATATATATATATATATATATCATTAGATTGAGAGTCAGAAAGCACAATTTGTTCTCAAAAAGCATAACAACGTAACAGAACAAGATAATAACCTTTATTTATGTTTCGCATCCAATTCAATACTGTATCTGCTACAAAAAAGTATGGAAGCGAGTCTCTTTCACTTAGGGGAATCGTAATTTGGAATCAACTTCCAGAACAATATAAAATTGCAGCAAATTATAATGATTCAAAAAGAAATCAGAACTTGCAATGGGGAATTGGATGTAATTGCCACATTTGTATTTAGTTAATTTTATTAAATTTTCATTTACGTTAACTTTAGATATTGTAAGTAGAGTAGAGATAGCTTTCATTAGCTAGCTCCAGGTATATTTCAAGCCAACTTTAGACATATTGACTCCTGTGCCAAAAACTATACACTTTGAAAAATCACCACTATTGCCATTCGAACTACATATTATATTTTCTGTGGGCGGGAAAAAGATTGGGACAATCCTAGATTACTGCTATATTGATCAATGTATCACGTACCATTTTTTCCTTTCTTGTACGTATTGTATGTATTCAAGTAGCCACCTGTAGACTACCGTACCGAGCGAGGTCTACAGTGTATTTTATGACATTTTCAAAGTTTGCATTAAGACACTTCAACTTTCATAAGGATAACAATGACGATATATAGCTTCTTAAATCAAGTCTTCAAACCATGCTTAAAACTATTGACTCATTGAACATTCATCCCAGAAACAGGTTACTTTTCTATGATAGGCATGTTCTTTTAAAAATTTCTTGGCATTTTACAGAAACAGATTTGGCTAAAACATGGATTTGTGAAAACGTGGATAACATTGTAGCAAAGTATGTTCGCCAATGGTTTGATCTCCCCATTTCTGCAACATTAGGTTCTACTGTTCCTTCGCGCAATCATTTTGGACAGGTTTTTCAGATACCCTCTATAAGTGTTCTACAACGTCAAACAACGCTACGTTCTTCTTTGAAGTTATTCTGTGATGAACAACCAAATTATGTTGAAATACCTGTGGGGCAAATATTTAATATGATATTTACTCAAACACAAAACAGCCTTTGAAGTCTATTCGTGCTGATCACACCAGTAGACTTCAGACACTGTGAAAGTCACAGGGGTTCATTACATCATTCCTCCTTGAGCACTCCTTACAAAAGCTCACTTCCCTTTGCAGGAGCTTCAAAGGCCCAAAAGTAAACTGCCTGCAAATACCTTCAATTTTATCATCAAGTACCTATGACACACTTGGTACCAGAAAGAACCTCTCTTTATGGAACATTTCAACCATATCTGATTGTTTTTTTTGTCTTCAGCCACAGTCACTACTTCATATTGTTGCTGATTGAAATACGTATCTCAATGAAGAATGTTTGACATGGAGACAACTCTGCTTTAAAATTTCTCGCAGAAGCACTGCAGATCATACAGTATGCAAATATATATGTTGATCTCCCTGGCCACCTTTCTCTATGCATCGTTACCGGCAATAATCTTCGCCCTGATATCCCTCTGTCTACAGCTGACAATATCCAATACATCATAGAACTAACTGTAGGCTTCGAAACTAATTTGAACAATAATGCTCATCGAAAGGAGCTCAAATATCGTCCCCTTCTATCTGATCTTGCCACTGATTATAAGGAAATGAAATTCATAAATCTATGCATTAGCTGCCATGGGGTATTTGATACCTCATCAAATTTTTTTCTTATAAAATGTGCAATGACAATGGAATCGACACTCATCAACTCAACTTTATCACTTTTAAGACTGTGTGCCATAGTCATGCGCACAACTTACTACATATTTTGTATGAGGAACAAACCATGGTGTGATCCGGAGCTCTTAAACTATTAATATCCTTGTCTTTTTTCCAACGATTATCAGCATTGCTATTATTATTATATTTTGTAGAAGGGAGAAGACTTGGATAAACCCCAATTTACTAGACTATTAGTATATGGCTTCGCTAATTTAGTATAACAGTTATTCTTCTTATACTTTCATTTAAGCTTCATGTATCTTCCTTTTCTGCAATATTTGTTACTATTTAGTGTTCTTCTATTGCCAAAAATTACGCTGCAGATTTTCCAATTCTGCACTGATGTCATATAGTGAAGTGTATGATTGTATACTTGTATGATTATAATGAAGTTTCAAAAACCTAATGCCAATGTTAAGTATATTATTTCTTTGTTAGCACACTAAGCCAGCCAAGAAAAAATTACCTTATTATGAGATTTGTATTTGCAGATTTTAAGATTATAGCAATTAATTGAAGATTGAAAAAATATTGTTATAGTATAACTTTTTTATTATTTCCTTTGTTAAAGTAGAAATGGCAAGTAGCCAATTACACACTACCTAGAATTAAAGAGGTGTTCGATTCTATAGTAAGATATATTCAATTACATGATGCTTTAAAACAAGTTATTATTATTATTATTGCAACTTACACCGTTATCCCAAATAGTTGTCTGGCATGTTGCCAGCAACATTTGAAGCGCATTGAAGAATTCCAACCGTGCTTTCAGAATCCACGCCGATTCATTGGATGCCACACCCATATCATTGACAAAATTTATTTCACATTACTCCCTGGAGGCATCATCTTCGCGACGGCCCTGAGCATTTTGTATTTTACATTGATCATTAACGTTATTGCCTACTTGTCCACTTTATATTACTTTATTTTGCGCAAATTATTCATGTATATTCAGCTACTAAAACTCAACCAACTGTAAAGAATTTCATAATAAGAATGTAATACTAATAGTCATGTAATGATAATGATGTTTATAATGGCAATCTTTTTACAATTTATTATTCTGTGAAAAGTCTGTTGGTACTACAGAACTTCACTATAGCGCGAAAAAGCTAGAAAAATCTCTTAGCATACTGAAAAGCTATAGCTTTTTCGGACGAAAAAAGCTTTTCAGTATGCTAAAGAATGTTCCCGCTTTTTGTGATATAGTGAATTTATTATTCCATTATACACCTCTTTACTACTGTAATAGGCAGTGTAGAATTTAATGTTTAGCTTTGGGAAACAATATTTTTAAAACAAAAAGAAACAACAATAAAAAAATAACAACATTAGCAACATAGAGAAATGATTAAAGCCCATTGGGTTGATACCTCTACCTCCAGGTCTTTCAACATCTTGGCGTCTATGATTCACTAAAACTATCAAAGACACCCAAAGCGCCTACTGACAAGTTAACAAGTTTTATTTCATTATGTCATGACAGCAAGGAAGCAAACAGGGGCCTGTATTGGTTTAGTTTAAGCTCACCATCAGCCTCAAGTTTACTCTCAAGGTCAATTGTAAGTTCGACGATATATAATAATTTGCTGCTCTTACCGTAAATCCTCGAATAAGCCCCCGGGAGCTTATTTGCAAAAATGAAGTTTTGGGTGAGGGCTAATTCGAAGGGGGCTTATTCGAAGGGGAGGCTTATTTCAAAGTCTGGCATTTTCCTCAAAGGTTGAAATAAAAAACGACATAATTTTCTCAATCAACTAAATTTTGAGCTTCTAATTACAGAAGCTGATATCGTTAAAAGAGTTAAAAAGTGTTGTGTGAAGACTTAACTAACATTATAATGTTTCTATTATCACGAAAGCCACGTTTCTCTTTGCATTTTTGCCTCCATTCAAAGGAAGTAATACTCTACAGCTATTGTCCTGTGAGGGCTTCTTTAAATATGATATTATTCTACAATTATGCTACCCTCGAATAAGCCCCCATGGGGGCTTATCCGAGGACTTTTGCTGCTTGATGCTATATGCTGTGAAGTTTCACTTTGTGGAGAGAGATGATGATTTAGAGAGAGAAGGAGATAGAGAGAGCATTTATGAAGGTTTTTCTATTGGGGAGAGTCCTATTAAGCATTTAATGGTAAAATTGAAAATGTCCTTAAGCAAACTTTGCTAAACCTTAGACCATAGAGAGGTGGAGCTTGTCAATGAATATTTTACGATGGGCGAAATGATAACGTCCTGTGAAAATAGCCAATGATTAATATTGTCTTAATGTTGACTTAGAACAGCCTTCAGTGCGTGTTTCTCATTTGTGCATTGCTTGAACTGGATGTTAGTATGGGCCGGTAAGTCCCAAGCCGCTAAATTTATCACAAAAGCTAGCCTAAGAATATTTTAATATCGTGGCTAGGTATCATTCAGGAAAGAAACTTGTAGATTCGACACAAATGATGTAACCCATTGTTTGCCTTCTTGCAGCGATCAAGATGCCACAGAGGATATACGAGATTTCAGTTGAAAGTTACTGTTTCAATATCACAAAGCTCACTGTCAGCCATTTCCTAACAATTGCACCAATACCAACTGTCTATTGATGGAAGTAAGAACATCTGGTTATATCATTGGTTTAATGTTTCCATTTGTCGTTGAAAAACCTTGACTTCTGATTAAAAGAAAGGGAACCCTTATGTACTATATTCAAATGAGAGTTTACTTAAGTGGGGATTTTTTGGTTGCTTTGAACTAGCCGCTCAATTGGAGGAAAGCTATCAGAAACAGGGGAATTCAGAAATCAGTTCCACAAGTCAATATGAACAGACCAAAAATCTCTTTAAGTGTTTTATTAGTGCTATGATAATTATATTAATATTACGGATTCGGAATAGACAAAGAGAGTTCCGAACAGGTCTAGATGAAGCGAAACGCAATGAAACAGGGGTTTGACTCAGTTTCTGGAATTTTGACTTGAGACTGAAGATCTGTAATTGAGGAAAGTTTAGATTAGTAAACAGGGTATACCTATGTATTGAGAGCAAGTGATCAAAACTGACACAAGTTAACAGGTGTTATTAATTATGTAGATTAAAAATAAGACTTTTCATCGTTTCATCGTTTGGATAATTTGCTAGTGTTTAGTTTTACCCTCCAACATAATGTGTTTCCTAAAAAATACCGCACTCATTATTTTACAAAAAACGTTCATCTGTAAAATGTTCGTATTTTAAACTCAGTGAAAGCGAATACGAGACTCTATGCTCCTCTCTTAACATTGTTTCTTATATTAGTTTTCAACACGACTGGCAACTGCAATGAAACAAGGCTTGCTTAAGCACAGGGAATTACATTCAAGCTTATGGAGCTATTTCTCTTGGTACATAAGGGTGCGCTATAATACTGCAAACAGAGTGCAGATTCTTTCACTAATCATTGTCTTTTGTTTTTAATATATGATTTAGCTCTTTCTGAGAGATCACGAGTCTCCTAATTTTATCACGCCAAAGGAAAAGTTTCAATACTTATTGTCAGTGTGTTTGGATTGTCATATACTGAAAATTCTAGCAAATCAGAACGTTACTTTGATAAGCATGCAGGTAAAAGAGCTATACTTGCTGTTTGACAACACTCCTGCTCCCTTTGATGCACAAGTCAGTATTTTGAGGTAACTCACTTGTGCACAAAGTAGCACTTCATAATTTATTTTCCACTAATATGTACATGTGAATGAGTCTCTAGTTTATTGGATGTCATATAGAAGGACAGCCTGCTCATTAAAACTCATTATCAATTGGGTACGAACCTTGAATGGAGTTTCACTCGTTGACTATACATGAATTGATTCGCTTTCATCCATGAATCGCCAAGTAGCTGCAAATGAGATAAATACATCAGTACTACTTTTTCATCATAGTGAGTTAGAAGAAAGTCCACAGGTATCAAACTTACTGAGCCATAACAATGTGTCATGGAATATAAAAACAAGTGCAAATGCATGCAAATCATATTACTTCATTATGAAATACGGTTACGTTTAAAAGCTACGTTATAACTACAGTGCTGCTTTGCTAGCTGAATGCAATCGGACATGCATTATCAGTTGCTCAAGCATTAACAGTACCATTTCCTTTTTTGGAAATGCTTAGCTGAAATAAGCGCTCTTATCGCTAATGCAAGCAAATATGGGCAATTTAATCCATTGTGTTGCGTAAGAAAGGACTTTTTGTAAATGTTTTGAAGACACCATGGATATAACAGTGAATGTACCATAACTTTAACTTTTTTATCAGCTACTCAAGATGGTTTTGTGTGCTAAATGCAAATATATAGAGCAGCATATTCCAGCAGTTTTGTGATGATCCATCTCTCATCATATTTATCACAGATGTAGATGCATTCAAATTGCATTTTCAATTTAGTAACTCCAATCTTTTAGCAACTTGTTACATTGAATTTAATATGTTTTGCTATATACGTCTGTAAGAGACAATCGAAGCTGTAAGAGGAAGCAAGAATACAGCTGAAATATAGCAATTTATCACTAAACTAAAATATATTGATACAACAATATTGTAACAATTGATATCTTAAGAAGATCCTCAGGGGGTAAATCGCTAGCTTTAACTTTGTCTTGAAGAATGAGCTAGTGTGTCGTGATCTGCATATACACGTTTTTTCTTACAAGAAAAGTGATTTATGAGAGAGTAATACTAAACTTATGAAATAGCGTAAAAAGTTCAGTACTGGATTTTTTTGAGACATAAGGTCAAATACATTAAAAGTCTTAATATTCATGCAAGCCCATCATCTACTTTGATTTATCTGTGTAGGTTCGTCGTGTTCATCTATGCATTCCAGTTTTATGATTTTGCAGTGTCTGCTTGCCTTAGTAGCACCGTGGTTGGATATAATCTAAAACATTATGGCTAAGAAAGTCTTAAGAAAGCTCTAGTGTTAAAATCACATAAAAACTATGAAAGTTTCATTACTAGGCCAAGAAACTTCATATAATGTACTGTAGCCACCCATTTGTATCTGCAGAATTGTTATTTATTGATTCTTCACCGAAGAAGTTTAAAGCCCTATTGCGTTACAATCCAGACGCCACTTCATAAGGCCGTGTATACGAGCAAGATTAGAAAAGCTTCCATATGATCTCACTTACAGTGTAATTCTCTTTAGCACCATCAAGTCTGCCACTAGTTGCTTGAAGTTCAAATTCAAAAATAACACCATATTCATATAATCATTATTCTTACGTAAAGCGGCGTGCAGAATAACATATTAATATGGATCAGTGCAATTCTTAGATATGTCACTTATTGGCAAACATAAGTAGAATTGTAAACTTATTATTGTATCTTAGCGATTCACAATACACCATAGTCTGTTTGGAGGGCTTAAAATTCTGTATTATGTTAAACAAGTTTATTTTTAGCAGATTCACATCAGCAGCTTTATGTCAATAAAATGAGACAGTAAGATCTATTGCTCATGTTTTCGCCGGCTTCTGTACAAACTGTAGTGTTATGTGATTACTGTAAGTCCAATCATCATCAATTATTGCAATTTTGTTAAAGTCCTGTCTAGCTTTGTCTGGTTACGAGGTAGCATTATATATGAAAGTATTTGCGGAGAAGTTGTACTGAAGCAGAGAACTTAGGCCCATTCTTCTATATAAAGATGCCTTTATACCATATTCAACATACGTTAGTCCCGCTAGCAACTCCTTCTGAGAACTATAAACTTAAAATCATTGGGATGGACAAAACCGATAATTCAAAGTTAAGTTAGGAACCGGGAACATTGGAGTATCTATTGAGTAACAAAGACTGTTTTTCATACGCTGCTATTACATTTTGATGATAGATAACTGCAAAAGAGTTAACTGGAAAATATAAATAAGCATTCTATAGGAAAAATTCCTATCCACATAAACAGCAATCTGTTTTGTAAAGGCAACAGGGTTTAGAAGAAATGAACAGGGAAAATGCGAGAAAATAACCGACCCGAGCGGGATTCACGGTCAAATTCGAATATAAACAAGAAGACGATACAAAAAATTCTATGATTTCTCGAACCTATTCATAATCATAACATACATGGATAATAGAAATATCAGGATATCTGCTAGAGTGGTAAAGTCAAAGGGTTTGTCATCCAGTACGCTAGGGTTCAATATAGCACTCTGTAGATGTTTTTTTCCATCTGTAAATGTTCTTTTACATGTGAATTAACAATGTGGGGGTTTCGAAAAATTAGCAAGCAAAGTAGACCGTATTATTAGGCTAATTTACTGGGCAAATCCGTGCAAAAAGAGAAGTCACCTTTTGCAATAGGCTAATATTGCTTCATATTGTTCACATAAGAATGAAAGATGCAAAAACAATGTCTTGAAAATATTGGATCTCTAAATAGTTGTGTTATTTACGAGTTCATTGATTTAGTTTCTACACTTTCTCTTCTTGTCCCAAAATCTCTAAACCAAAGGTTATAAGCATACGATCCGCAAGATGGTTCAATCTGGTCCCCACTCTTGTAGAGCTATCGAGGTTGAAAATGCAAAGAAAGTAAAAACCATTTTGCTTCTGTGAGCTTGGATACTTTTGTCAGTTTTTCATATCAGGGAACCTAAGATAAACAGCACGGTCTGCAAAATCTTGGGTATCTTTCTGAATACTTACCTTTGTCGGCAGGATTTCTCAACAACAACCTTAAACAGTGCCCAGGTGTGATCAAAGTGCATTACAACACCCGGCTGATAATCCAAAAATGGGTACTCAATAGGTCAGTCACCTCAAATTGATGCATCAGGTATGACTGCACTGGTGGGACTCTACTCACATTTGTTCCAAGAAATTGTATTTCACTTATATATAGCTAGTCCGCAAACACTTCCTGACGCAGCATTAAAGTAAGTTACAGTTGTATGGAGAATATGCATGCGATCATTAGTAAACACAACAAGAAAATTCTGTACCCATCATCCACCATTTCATCGTCAAAGACATGTAACTGCCGAATAAAGGACCATTGCCCTCTCGATAACAACTGCCTCTCATCCAATATTATATACAAGGCAAAGATAACCACCGATAATGATAAAACAGGGAAAAACTATATTGGATTGACAGAAGGAACCTTTAAGCAACGTTTCACTCAACATAAACTTTCATTTAACAACAGAAAATACGTCAGCAGCACTGAACTATCGAAATACATCTGGAGGCTCAAAGACAATGACGAAGAATACAACATAAAATGGACAGTTATCACCAAAGCCACACCATACAGCAATATATCGAAAAGATGTGATCTTTGCTTAGCAGAAAAGCTGCATATTATTAAGGTCAACTACAACACACTGCTTAACAAACGGTCCGAGCTCATATCAAAATGCCGTCATGTGAACAAGTATCTTCTGCTGAACAACAGAACTTCTATGATCGATCAATAGAACGTTATCACATCTATCCATAAGAACCGTTGTTGGAAGTAGTATTCTTTAGAATAGAGTCTGTCTGATGAATGCACTAGCATGAAACTCAGAGTCACAGATACCATGTCTTTTCTTTAATTGTCTTCAGCTGTATACTTTGCTCTGTACTGGTTTTGTACATTGAGCACTATCTCGTCAGTTAAGACTATCCACGGAGAAGATATATATATATATATATATATATATATATATATATATATATATATATATATATATATATATATATATATATATATATATATATATATATATATATATATATATATATATATATATATATATATATACATATATATATTTCGTTGAGCAGTTCTACCTAAATCTGTGCCTAAGAGCCATCCTTTATGTTTAAATGTCAGTCTAGGCGTATGCACTGGAAGCAGTATAGCAGGAAGTTTATGGAAAATGAACATAGTTTTTAGCAAGTAGCTAATCTTTTCAGTAGGTTGTTAATTTGTAGGCAAATCATGCACTTTCAATAAACAGACCACGCCCCTTCATCGGGTATATATGCTTAACATCCCCGACAAGAAAACAATCAGAGCTTCACCAATGCATGCAAAATACTGCGATTGATAACGCCTGAAATCTGAGTTACATTTTTTATGTAATTATGCTATACATGTATTATTTCCGTAAGGGCTCATTTATATACATTACTGTACTATCAACTCCTAACTATTCTCATGACTCTGATAATCTCGGGTTTGGTCTATGCTTTTGAGAGTTCTTCCCGCCTCTCTGGTTAATGACAGGAGGGACCCTGTGCATTGCACATGAGCTTAAAATGTTTAATCTAACTCTGTAAAGCACAAAAAGTGCAAAAAATGATAGAGTGTTATACCGATAGAACTTATATCCTGTTGTTTGAGCATAATGTGCCAGAGAATAAGTCTTCAAGCATGCGTTTAACTCTGTAGTCGCTTCGGCTGAGAAATTTGGAATTCATAACATAAACACCCATCAATAAAAGAAGACAGAAAAATCTTCATTCCACTCAAAAAAGCACAAGAGTCATATTCAATGGGATCAGGAAGGAAAGTGGAAGGAAAGATACCCAAAATGAGATTTTGCCGCAAGATGTTATTGATTTTGTCGAAACTGCCATGCAAAAGAACCTGTGCAATGTTTCGAGAAGAAGGTCAAATCTACAGCCATCAAAACTACCCAGAAGGTGGAAAATATTACGGGGTAATGAAATATTATTTGCACCTCTCTTATAATCCCTTATTCCTATCCTATTTTGCATTAAATTGGGAAGCTGAATCGACAAGCCCGCCTAGTAGAAGCAATCGAAAATACGGCAGTATGTACGCATAGGGGTACGAGTTTCTGCGAAAAGTGTAAAGGCCCTGATACATGGAAAGATATTCGATTTGAAATCTGATCAGATAATTGGGGATAAGATATCGTAAGAATACCTTTCTTATGTAACGTGAAAAAAGATATTTCTAGAAGGATTAAGAATAAAATCAGAATATCTGATGAAAAATGAGAAGCTTCCGAAGGGGGTATGTACTGTAACCATCTATGCATGTGAACAATATTTCATGCTTCACGATCTAGAGCACATTCTCGGTGGCATATTACATGTCAATCATGAGTGAAAAGCAGAGGTACCGAAAAATGTCTTCGGTCCACATTCTTTTCCTTTATTGTATGTTTTCCTTTTCTACTCCCCATGTTTGCTGCAGCAAACGCATCAATAACAACGAAATGAGATTCTTTCTCCTCGTCATAAGAATTCACCTTCAAATGACAAGTATTCTTTTCGGGTCAAGGACGGTCTGTGCTTATAATTGCAGGGCAGCTTGCAAGGCAACAGACTCTGCTTCAGGTTGTAACAAAGAAACAGCGTTAGCACAGACCAATGTGCGATGGCATGTGATGATGGACTATCAGAGGGGCCAGGTGCCGATCGCCACTTTGGCGCCAAGCACAGGCCGCGCCTCAAACTGCATGGAAGAAAATGAATGAAAACTTTTGCTATCGTCTTGTGTTTCATCAGATATTCAGAATAGCATCAAAAACAAATTTCTTGGAATATCTCAAGAATATCTTTTGTCATGTTACACGATAAGATTTGCAAAAGATATTCCTAAGGTTTTTTTTCCTTCATCACATGATCAGGTATCTTATGAATATCTTACCGTGTATCAGGGCCTTAACTCGTAAAACATTCGTAATTCATACCCATAATCATTTTTTGCGCATTAGCTAGCATTAAGTTGCTTCTAACGTAAAGGTGTAAATAATATTTTGTCATGTCTTTTCCTGTAATTCTCAAAATTTGATGACAATAGGAAGTAATTTTGCTGATTTAAGCATGCATTGATCGGATCCATCATTTTCACTGGGAAAGGATATCTCAGCCAGTGTAACACATATTCTCCTAAAATTTTCAGAGAAGTTTGCTGGCATGGTTAGCAGTGTTTTGTAGTGGTAAAATTTTTGTGCCAAAATCTTGTCCAGAAAAATCCAAGAAAATGATAGTTCCATGACAACAGCTACCATTTTGAAATTTTTGGAATTTCTTTCAATTCAAAACATGCATTGATCTATTTTCAACCTGTCTTGAAAGTTTCATTTCTTTGCTTTGATTCTATGATTTGCTATGATTTGCCTAGTGTTAAAGGGTAGCAAAAACTAAGTTTTGAAAAAATTGCTTTTTACGTTTAATTTAATTTAATAGAAATCTGAAGGGGTCAAATTGATGTCCAGCTACTCTCCAGCCATTATTTGTTCATTTGGATTGGCACAATGATATGAATTGGCACTGGGCTTGTGATCTCCACAATATCTTCTTGCTTTTTTTCAACATTGTCAAAATTCCTTCCCTTATTTTCTGTTGTTTGTATCCTTAACCTTTTTGATTTGACATGCTGAACTGGTGATCTCCTCCTCTTGATACCTCTCTGACTTTTCTCTGAGCATTCTGCATTCCACTGAAATCCCCAACATTCTGCACTATTGCTTGACCATAGTATCTCTGGATTTGATCAAGTGGTAAGCCGCCCTTCCCCTCCAACAGTCTTATTATCATTCATCCTCTTTCCTTTTATTCCTTTTACAAATCTTTTTAGAGCATTACCCATCCCTTTTTGTACATTGCCAATGCACTCCTCCTTGGTAACATGATACCTTGACCCATACTTCTTCTCAACACACTCTTTTACAATCTTAAAAGTGTCACTATCACCATCTCCAATAAATGTTGTATATTTAAGTTTTTATTTTTCAATTGACTGGCAAAATATTCTAGGAGTTCCAACTCGTTCCATTTCCCCCGATGATCCCTGGTGATTTATTCGGCAACTGGCTGTATGGGTCTCCTTCCATTTTGTATATTTGATACTGCTTTTTTCATCTCTTTCGTGCTTTTTACATTGATAGCAATGCTTTGAAAGAACTTCAAAATCGATGACTTCAACAGTATCTACAAGAATGGCCGCAACCACTCCACATTTAGAAGAAAAGCCACGTTTATGCCATGTTCCATCAACACTCACTGCCACAGGAACTGCATCTTCTTTATCTTCTTTTTCAATATTGGAGTTTTTCTGTACCACTATCTTCTTGACACGATCAGCAGCCTCTTTCATTTTTGATAGCTGTTTTGTGAATGGCTTGAAAAGGATGACAATGCCAAGGGTCTTGGCAAATTCATAGTTGCACAGAAATCTGCTAAAGCCTGTCTTCCTCCAGCCAAAGAATTTGAAGCAATAACTGACCTTTTGTTAACTTCAAAAATGCCATTTGCGACTTTCCTACTAGAAAAAAAAGCTTGTTTCTGCATGGCATTAGGAGCACTTTATTGTGAACTGCTCTGCTAAACCTTGTCTTTTCTTTTCATCTATTTCCAGTTTCGTTATAGATTTAGCACTTATACATTCTTTACAAATAACTGATTTTTCCAGCGCCTCTACGAAACATTGGATTTTGACAAGTGAAAAACTTTCATTGATTCTCACCAAGTCAGTTGCACCCAACTCATTCAATGATGAATTTTGAAACTTTTCTTTGCTTATATTGCTTGCCTTTGTTTGTTGACTCATTGAAGGTGTTGATGTTGACAACGGTTGAGGAACATCTGGACGTGGTAGGCCACCACTGGAGGCAGAGGCATCAAGCATAAGTTGCTGGTACTGGATTCTTTTGAAGCCCTGTTTCTTCTTAGACTTCCTTCTAGAAATTGCTCTTGCTATACTTGAAGGCATGTTAAAACTTTGTTTCCTTAGCCTTGACTAAAAGTACGAATAATCGGGGAAACATACACTCCAGTCACGCAAATCACGCGAGTTTGAATCTCTACTCTTTATTGCACCTCGTTTTGAAATGGAATACGCTTCAGGTGACCCAGAAATGAAAAATACTGGTGACAGAGGGCAAACGTATCAAGAGGGGATAGTTGGGAATGTTTTGTCCCCGAGTAAATGCTGAATATCACTGGTGGGAGCAAGCATGGGCACTTCTATGGTCGGTGGATGAACTTGATTTGTTTCGGTAAAATATCTTCATACCTGATTTTGTGATGATGCTGACTGTGTGACTTGCTTAGAATAGTGTGTCAGTAAGGCATCACTCTGAATGACGGCGAAGTGGGGGAATTCGAATTTGAACTGTACCCCTTGACATGTAAGCAATTTCTGTTCATTACTACTTTTCATAAGTAGTATCAGCATTCCCTAGGATATCTGTACTGCGTTCCGAATTTCTTATATACAAGTGTGGGAGACAATCGGGAGTAAGGCTGATAAGAGACTTAGTATATAAGGAGAAAGCAGTACCTTAACAATTTATCTCCAGAATGGTAAGACATCTCATTTGGGGATTCTTCTATTATTGTAGTTTCGCACAAATACCAGACAAGAATTGAAAGTAATATACTTGTGAATATCAGCAATCTCCTGCTTCCGAAATGATAAGCTTTTTGCACGGTATGTCTATTACCTAAATTTTACATCGCAAGCTGAAATATTTTTACACTGGTCCTTCTTAGCAAAGGCTTGGAATAAATCATTTTCAGTACTTCTCATAGACTATCTGACATACAACAAGGAATTTCTTTGCGAGCATTCGATTTGATATGGTCTTATTTTAAATTAAATTCTTTAGACACGGTATCAATGTCAGTCTAAGGATTCATTTGAAGTGGGCCCAGCTAAAATGTTACAATAATTATATAAATAAATCGAACAATGAAAATAAAAAGTTAAATAATCTTCTTTGCAACGCAATCTAGAGCATTAAAAGACAACAAGATAAAAATGGATAGATTAAAGCTTTAATTATGTATAGCATAACATGCAAATGAGAATCAAGACTTCACCTTTACATTGCAGATATGGTGATTGAATATTTCATAATTTTTGCAAGATTTGCATCCCATAGCTTAGCACCTTTATGTGAGAAGCATTTCTGTCTAAAAGTCGATTGGCAATGAGGAATAGAGTCTTGCCGCTCTGTTTTGGATCTTTTGCAATTTATTGATAGCGTTGACATCCGCAACTCCCCATACCGCGCAACCGTTTCTGAATTAGGTGTCTACTAAACTCCTATGTATTTCTTGTGCAGTGGCTATAGGTAAATACTTCTTTGAAAATGTAACATCCCTATTCACTGCTGAAATTTGATCGTCCCAGCTCTAGTGTTTATAAGCAATAATCCTGAGGTATTTAATAGTTTCTACAATGAATTACTTCCATCACTTACCACTTTACCATCGCTTACATCTTTCAGTCGCTTCCTACTGCCAATGACTTTGCACCTTAGCAACATTGAGGGATAATTTACCTGCTTGTAGCCAAGATTCACGGTTGTACAGTTCATCGTTGACGGAGTCGTTTGTAATCTCAATATACTCCGATGCATACGTGAAACTTACGTCATTTTTTTTGTTTGTAAATTTATTTTATTTCGAATTCACTTCTAGCTATACATATATACATATATATCATATACATGTACAACTAATCTAAATCGAAACTAATCTACTATATCGCAAATGAAAGGAAATAACTAAGGAAATAAATACATTCAAATGCTAAATTTTAAAAGAAAAAGGGTGTAATTGAACAGAAATTACAGGGTGTGATTAAATTTGCAAACGTAGCATTTGCAGGAAGGACCATCCCATTGTTTTATCATATGTTTGAAGCTGTTCAGGTTGTCAGCTGATTTTAGTTCATTTGGGAAGCAGTTCCAGATCTGAGGTCCAATGGCCTTAAGGCTCTTAGAACCGAAAGTTACTTGATTTGGTCGAAAATGGCTAAAATTGTTAGGATTCCGAGAAGGATTTTTTGAAGTTCTTGAGAAGAAAATGCTTTGCATAAAAGGTGGATTCAAGTTTTTGATTGTCTTGAATATTTCGATGCAAAGAGTTCTCTGACGAGCAACTTGCATTGTGCACTTTTTTGACCTAATAAGAAGATCATCATAGGACCTTTTATGATCATTGTACAAAAATCTTAGCGCGCGTTCCTGTACCCTTTCTATTTTCTGAAGCGATTTTGAAGAAGAAAAATACCAGACTAAAGGACAGTAGTTAAAATTCGAAAATACGAAACTTTGAACCAAGACTTCTCTTTCTGCGAAACCAATAAATGACTTAAGTCGCTTAAGGACGTTCAGTTGTGCCGCAGCTTTTTTACAAATATTTGATATATGCGGGTCAAAGTTCAGTTTGTAATCTAGTGTCACACCTAGGAGTTTAACAGTCTCTTCAGATTTGATAGAATGTCCTTGCAAGTCAAGATTTACGCCACAAGTATTTGTCTGGTCTTTTTTAACAAAAAGTGCATGGAATTTGTTCGGGTTTGCAATCATCTCATTTTGTTTGAGCCAAGACAAAGCACTGTCTGCTTCATTCTCCAAAACGTTGACAAGATCTGGCAAGGATTTGGAAAAGAAAGCTAGCGTGTTGTCATCAGCATAATTATACATGGTTGCTTGCTTTATAAAAGAGAAAAGGTCATTTATGTAGAAATTGAAAAGTATAGGTCCTAAAACTGATCCCTGGGGCACTCCTGATACAATTTCTTGAAAAGAACTATAGACGTTATTTATTCGGACACTCTGCTTCCGTTTTTCAAGATAGGAATAAACGAGAACCAGGGCATTTTCATCAAAACCATATGCATGAAGTTTAGCTATAATCAAGTCATGTGGGATGCAATCAAAAGCTTTTGACAGATCCATCAAAACGGACCCTACAATAAAGTTGTTGTCAAGCTTAGATTTCCACTCTTCTAGAAGTTTAATCAAAACATGCTGTGTATTGTAAGCTGTTCTATACGCTGCAATAAAGATTGAGAGAGTCTTATCAAGGAAAGGGCTGAGCTGTTCCTTTAGGATTTTGTCAAAAATTTTGGAAAAAGTGTTAAGTATACTGACTGGACGATAATTTCTCTCCACAGTACGAACGGGTTCACCTCTGTCTAAAGGGAAAACTGCAGCAGTTTTTGCATTCTGGGGAAATATGAAATTTCGAATGCTGCAGTTGATGGCGTTAGTAAGAGGCACAGCCAAATCGTCGCTAGCTAGAGAAACGAGCTTCGGAGGAATTTGATCAACACCTGTTGATTTACCGCCGTCCAGCATTTTCAGTTGGTGCCTTACATCACTAGCAGTAACCTCATTGAAAGAAAAGGATTGAAAAATATGCTCAGGGTCTTGAACTATGGCTAAAATACTTGGATGATCCTTGTATTTATCAAGAATTAACCTGACAATTTCTCGATCATCATCAATCGGATTCGCATTGGCAATGCTGGAAGGCTTCTTACCGGAAGTATTCTCCACAATGTTTATGTGATAATCATTAAAAATTTCACATAAATCATGATCATTAGTGACTATTTTGTCATCTTTGATCAGGGAAATATCGGTACAAGCTAGAACACCCTTATTTGAGAGAAAAGGTTTTACCAGATTCCAGAAAGCTTTATTGGACATGAGACCATTGCTTGTAACTCTCTTGAAGTGATTCTTTATGGCTTTCTTACGGAGAGCAACACAGTGATTTCGTTGCTTCTTGAAAGCAACTTCATTTTGCTTTGAAGGGTGTTTATTCAATCTTCGTTTAAGCCTAGCACGAGTGTATATAGCTTTTCTCAGCTCTGGGTTCATGAAGGGCGCATTGTTTCCCCTTAGAAACTTGAGGAGAAGGATGGAAATAATGGTCTATCTTTTCCAGTTCATCAGCAAACATATTTATGTTAGAGTGTTTTATGTGTAAGTGTAGGCCAGTAAAACAAAAAATTAACATAAGATGCTCAAGACAGGGCCCCTATGTTCTCCACAGCTTATAGGTACTACATTTGAAAGCATTCCATTTCCTGTACAGAACTCTCTTTCCAATTAGTTACGTAAGAGCAGACACGCTTCAGTTATTATTATTATTTGAAAATTTCCTTTTATCTCGGATATATACAATCAAGCTGCCGGGAATCATCCCGAAACCTGTGGCAGCTAGAAGGTGTTTTGCTTGTAGGTTAAAACATTAATATGCAGTTCAGTGTTCAATGCATAATTATATCTATATATTGTTCAGGTCTTCTTTTATATTGACAGTGCCTTACAAAGAATCTGTTATTATTATTATTATTATCATTACCTCATTACGCATACTGTCTATATCAGTAGAAATCATGTCTTGAGGTTCGGTGACAGCAGGTCTCCTCAAACCTCAAGAACTTTCCTGAGGATCCTTGCAGAATATAAGATGGCACTCTTCTGCAATTTCACAACCTTTAGGTCAATGCCAATGTCCTCCAGCCTCTTTCATAACAGTCTAAGAGTAGTTCCTAAGGCTCCAGTTATAATAGGGATGACTTTCACCTTTGTATTCCAGATCTTTTGTAATTACTTAGCTAAACCGTAATACTTTTCAATTTTTTCCACTTCCTTTGAATCCACCCTGCTATCAAAAGGTACAGCGAAGTCAATTATCTTGCATATATTGTTCTTTTTATCAGTTACTATCATGTCAGGCCTTCTCGCCTCAATCTCATGGTCAGCTTGTACTTCAAAATCCCATAGAATGTGGAGATCATTGTTGTCGCTGACTGCATATGGCTCAAGTTCCCTTTAACATCAACCCTGCACTGTTTGCTGACTTCCCAATAAACCTTCTTCCCAACCCAACCGTGACGACACTTATATTCCCTTTGTGCCATCTTACTGCACTCGCTCAGAATATGACTAACAACTTCATCATTTTGACAACACATTCTACACTTACCTTCCTGTTGGGTGTTGTCTATCTTTGCTTTGATTAAGTGCGTTCTGATTGTCTGCTTCTGAGCTGCTATTATGAACGATTCCGTCTATCTTTTCCAGGTGCCATCTTTTACCCACATCCATTGTTGCTCGTCCGTTAGATGTTCTGTCTTCCTGATAAACTGCCCGTGTAGTATCTCTGCTTTCTAGTTGCTTTGTCTTTCGTGTTTGTTCCGCTTCTTGAAGTCATGTTCACTTTCTGCTGCTGCTTCCCAGTTTGTAGCTTCATCAGCACTTCTTGCAGCACTAACTAGCCTTTAATCACTCATCTTCACGTACTCTTGCAATCTCAATTTAGCTAAATTCACTGTATCTTCCACACTAAGGAGTCCTCTACCTTCCTCACCTTGAGATATGTATAAACAATCAATATTGCTCCTGGGATGTAGCGCATTATGCATAGTTATCGACTTTCTCCTTCTTCTGCCCATTTCCTATGGATCATTAATGGCCCAGTCAAGTAATGCAGCTGAATATCTTAATATTGGTATGACCCATGTATTCATTGCTCTTATTATATTGCCACCATTAAGCTTAGATTCAAGTATTTTCCTTATACGCCTTTTGTATTCTTTTCCAATTTTATCTTTCATTTCTTTCCGCTGTATTTCGTTTGATTGTAATATACCAAGATATTTATAACTGTCATCTTGATTTTATTATTTGACATTAGGTAATTCTATTCCATCTGATTTTACTATCTTTCCTCTCTTCATCGTCAGAAATGAACAATTTTCTAATCCAAATTGCAAGCCTATGTCTTTGTTAAACACCCTAACTGTTTGAATAAGTGACTCCATTGTCTCTTCAGTTTTGGCATATAACTTGAGATCATCCATGTATAGTATGTGATTGACTTTCTCTTTACTCTGGGTAAACTCATAACCAGATTTCATCCAAAGGAACCATCGCAACAACAAATAAAAGAGGCGACAGGGCATAACCTTGAAAAATTCCTCTATCGATTTTAACTTCTCCCAGCTGCTGGTTTGTACATGTCAGTTCAACTCTCAAAGTTTTCATTTTCTTATCAAGGAACTGCTGCATGTTTTCGCTAATACATAGGCAGTTTAAACACTCCAATATCCACGAATGGGGGGCCATATATGCTATCCTGTAATCTAGCAATCCCATTAATAAGTTCTTTTTCCTCCTCCCGGCCTCTCATAGCACTAATCGGTCAATATACAGCAAGATCGTCTTTCGGTCACTCAAATAGAAAAATTCCATAACTACTCTGTTTTCTTTCTGTGTCCATTTCCTTCTCATCCTCCCAGCAGTAGTTGGATGACGACCGGGCCCATGCTGCTGTGCCATGGGACACCTGCCGGACGAAGGACTTTCATCAATGTTGGTTTCAGCCCTATTGACGTCGTTGTCTAACACATTGTTTGAACTCATTATACATCACTTACATGAGAATGGTTTAAGCATCACCAAAAAGCGGTGTTTAGAAATGATTGGTACTGTTATCAATATTATTACTATTTTCATTATTAAAAATGTATAGGGAGGGTACCCCTTCAGCCGTAACTGGTTTTCAAGGGGCCCTCCATTATTTATGAGGATTACCATATAACTCGCATTTTTGCTATAATATATCCTGACTAACGGTATCAAAAACCCTTTTTGAGAACATCAAATTAAGTCGGAGCCTGTTTTCCACTCTCCAAATTCAAGTACAAATCATTTGTACGTTTCAGCAAAGACGACAAAACAAAATGCGATTGTCTGTATGCAGACTGCTTTCCGAAGATTGGAATCAAGGTAGCTGCAAAGTTGATCCTAAAATAGTTTCTCAAAAAGGCGGGAGACTACCGGTATCGGGCGTTTATTGCAGCTTTCAGCAGTTGTACCATTTTCAAAAGTTGATGCAACCCTAGCTATCTCCCAACTTTCGGGGAACAGGCCTACTGACAAAGACAAGTTAAAAGCTAACTCATGGGCTGAGCTAAAATTGGCATACCCGCTTTTAGGATAATACTGAAAATTCCATCCAAGCCAGAACCATGGGAAGTCAGGGTTTTAATTAGCAAAAAAGGGAAAATTGAGCAGTTTCTAAAGGGAATATACCTTGAAATCGTATTTTTCAGATTTATGACCATATGACATTGTAGTGGATGTTTCGGGGTTTCGTTACTTTCATGTGCAACAAAGATTATAAACAGCCTTCGTTAACAAAACTATTATAAACAAATTCAAGAATCTTATGGAAACGAGCAATTCTACCTTTTCAAAGAAAATGACACTTCTAAAACTATGAGGAAAATGACACTTTTGCCTTATTGAGGAAAAGGGTAGGGGCCCAGTTCCCCAAGACCCACCCCGTATTTGAGCGCCTCACTCTGAAATCTATGCGGCAAGACTTGAGTGTAGTGAAATCGCTAGACCATACAAGAGCCACCATACAAGAGCCAAAGGATCACACTAACCAACTTCAACATTTATGATGAGAAACACATATCATATTAGAAAAATTACTTATACCTTCTTATGGTAGAGAGAAACAATAAATACTCCAAAGCATCTCAGAAATGTAGGGCCATGGGGTTAGAAGAATTTTGGGGAGCTATGGACCCTCATGCCGTCGTGGAAACGCTTCTGCTGGTGTTTCACCGAGCCTGATTTGGATAATGCAGCTTTATGTGCAATAATATCAAGCAGCTGAACATCTGGCGTGAGTCTAGACAATAGTACAGAAATGTTTGTTAAGGAGCAAAGAGAAACGAGAAATCTTCTAGCAAGAACGTCTTCTCCCTAACATGACAATGCTACAGCACCACATGAACTTAAATCATTTAACCACATTAATGGCGCGCTTCGTTATATTTTGAATTGCCACTGCTGTGCAAAAAGTCTGTGGCTGCATCTTTGGTTAGATGAAGACTTTGAAGAGATAAAATTTCTGTAAACATGTTTCAAAACATCGTCTGTATTTCTGTATAATATCGTCTCAGTATTTTGAATACAGAGCAAATGTTTATTAATAAGGATCTCTCGACTGAGTTGGTTCTAAGAAATCCTGCACAGTACTATCAAGGAAAGGCAGGTCTCTACATTATTCCTAATCTTCAGAGTCTATGGAATGAGCGCTGCAAAGCTATTTTCATTCATTCAAAATTGTACTTACACGTTCTTTGAGGTTAAACAAAAACCAACCTCAACAGCTTACAGTCCTTGCATGATGAAATTTTAGAGGTAACTGCTGATTTCGATACATGTTCAGTTATTTGCTTTCTTAAATATGCCTAAAAGACTCTGTAACTGAAGTCAAGCCGTGATAAAATCGACAAACATTGAGAAGCAACATTTGAATGCAACCATGTGGTGATGGCTATCATCTACCTTAAGATATTTCGACCTAATTAACCATGTTTGTGAAAACATTTGCAACAGCTGGCAAAGTAAACAAGGAATTTGAGATTATAGCAATATGACGCATCTTACTGTATTGATATGAGATTTATTTACAATGGGTGGACAGCTTTGCTGCAATCTCATATCAGAGAAAGGCTAAGGCCTGAAGGGGCTTATCCACTTCAACGAAACCAAGTGTGCCTAGCAGGGCAGTTCCCACCTTTCCTTTGGGATTTAGGACCTTGGGTGTGGTCCAAAGATTGAAGACTATCTTTCTACGAGAGATTTCATGACTATTTAATATTAGGCTTAATTCATCTTCTAAAAAATCCTAAGACACAAAAAGTCAAAAAAGGTGTCTACAGAAGGGCAAATTTGATAATTTGCCGACAAAACTTTATACTTCGGCAATATTTGGTATTAGCATGTGGACAGGATTTAAGGTGTCGGCCTACATCTGTTGACAAAGGGCAGTTTATGACAGGCTCAAAAACATTTAATACCCTACCCAGTTTCATTTCACCACACCCAGCCACAACCTATCATTGAATACTCGAGTGAAGGCCCACGCTACGCTACTGTTTGGTCAAGCAGATTTTCTTCATGGCGGGACTTCCAATGCTGCAACCATGCTTAGCACTTGAAGAGGACCGCATATAAGAAACCAAGATTGAAATATTGTCCTTTCCTATGCGCTAATTACACTGCAGCTCTGTTGTTCCCTCTATTACTTGCATTGCAGCAGCATAATTTTGTTCTTCCTCTTTAATTTACAATGCTCAAGAAAGGACAAAAATATCATCCCAATGAATGCCATAAACTGTTCAATAAGCCAAAGATTTCTGCCCTTAATAGTCAAGTATTTACCTGAATATTCTGACACCGAAGCTTCTGGTCTGAAATTGAAAATGCCAAAGTTTTCTTTGTTGATATTATCAAAACTATTTCGTGTTGTCTTTCTGCATCTGCCCTGCACTTTACAACAGCAAGTAGTTAAATCATATTCTTCATATTTCAATTTAAGGCCTAATTCATGTCAGAATGGGATCAGCTGCAGTCTAAGAGCATTTTCACAAGGGATTGGAGATAAACGAATTACGGATACCAGGAATGTCTGGCGATCGAAAACACTTACTAGGGATGATAATATCTTGTCAATTGCTCTCCTAAAATCTATCACTTGTGAAGATGCTCCCATGTATGATTGAGTGTACAGGTAGTGATTCTGGTGGGAAAAGAATATTCCCAGTCTCCCAGATCCAATTGATTGTTAAAGCAAGGTCAACCAGATACCAGACATCTGCTATTTGAAAGCAGATGAAACATTTCCATACGATAACTGGACTTTTGCTGTATCTAATCCCACTTGCTAGTCTGGGTGCTTTTACAATTGAATATCATAGGAACAAAGTCCAGAAAAATTCACGGCTCCACGACTCTGAACCGGAGGAAAATTTTGCTCTTTATGACGTATTAGAGGAAGGCTTTGAAATTTGTATCAACAATCCAGTTTTAGCAAAGTTTTTATATAACGCGACATCGACTGCGAAGGGCATAGCTCATTTACAGTAAAAGCTTCCGAGACATACCTAATGCAGAGTTCAAAACTTTGGCTAGTTTTGATAAATAAAAGAGGAAGGTTTACGATAAAGATTTGAATGCCGGAGGAAGGTTGGGAATTTTTCTGGACTCTGCATAGGAAAATAGCGAACTTCGCTTCATATAGTTCAACTTGCGACTCCTGCTATTGACCATTCGACTTTGAATTCACCAGCTTCAGTCCATGTTCGTGTACACTATGACTGCTAACCCTGACTTTGGGACTTGACAGGAACTTGGAACATTTAGACAATTATCAGCCCCCAAAGCAACGAGCGAACTACTTTGACCTACTTGTGCCTATCATGAAGAAGTGCTGGGCAAGCGATTAACCAGTGTCCCCCCTTGCTCGTGTGGAAACCTCTTGAATGCTGCCTGAGCACGTAAAGCGTGCTCTGCAGCTTCTAAATATAAATAAGGTGTTACTATGGTAGTGAGCAACATTGGTGTGGCTTTTCATGCAAATATATCAATCCTATTTAAGTCTCAGCTTAAGCATCGAAAGCATTGCATACCTTTTTCATCTCAATGCTACAAAACATATCAGAAGTACTTACGGAATGGTGCAAGCTTGCAACTGACATGCCAATGATATCTCATCGATCTTCTCGGAGTGTAGGATAGCATAGGCGAAGTACTCAAGCGTTCAATGTCTAATCTCGATTACATTTAATCATTCTCTTCGGCAAGCTTTGACCATTTAACCTAGTAGATAAGATTTTGCAGTTCAATTCTAAATTTCACAGCTCGCTGTGATAGCAAACCTATATTTTTAGAGTTAGCTTGTTTATAATGAACAACCCGACTAACATCAGAATGTAATTACCCATTCTTCACGCATTTAACAAATGTTTCATTTGAAGCCACACTTATGGGATTACTTAGTAAATAGTCAAGGCCGTAAATTAAGACTTAACCGTAGAGTTAGTTGTTTTGCCCACTATATTGTCTATATTATCATATAACTTTTCATTTAAATATGTAGAAACCGGCAAAAAACGCTAGCTGAAATCTTAAATGCGGTGAACACCACAGGATTTAGATGCAAATAAAACAGTTTGATGGAATTTCTTTCTTTTCTATGGGGCTATACAATTGAAACTGGACTTTTTAAGAAACAATAAGATTCAAACTATTTACAGGTGTTAGAGATAGTTGCTAAAGTTACTCAAACTCATCTTTTGTCAAATTTCCTCAAATGACATCAAGTGAAAATCTAATATGAAAACTTTCTCATTACAAATTGTTGGCGTAGAAATACTGCGGGATTGCTTAAAGAAAAGTAAAGAAAGAGATGGTAATACAGGGGCCCAGCCACAATGCCTGTTACATCTCCTTCTTGCCATTACAATGCAAATTAGATTACTTATCTCAGATACATACATACATACATACATACATACATACATACATACATACATACATACATACATACATACATACATACATACATACATACATACATACATACATACATACATACATACATACATACATACATACATACATACATACATACATACATACATACATACATACATACATACATACATACATACATACATACATACATACATACATATATATATACATATGTATATATATAAATATATATATATATATATATATATATATATATATATATATATATATATATATATATATATATATATATATATATATATATATATATATATATATATATATATATATATATATATATATATATATATATATATATATATATATATATATATATATATACAAACTAAACCTAAGCCGCATCCACAACGTATATAAATTACATAAATAGAATAAACCACAAATATACTATCCTTTAAGTAAACGTTTCGATCAGAATCTTCATCAGTATATATATATATATATATATATATATATATATATATATATATATATATATATATATATTTATATTTATATTTATATATATATACTCTAGAAACAACACCAACTCAAGAAACTACTTTAACTTCTAAAGCTCTTCGGCACAAGCTTTCATCAGTTGTAATAAATATATACATATACACATAGATAAGAGGATTAAAGATCGTTTTTTTCAAAATAAACATTAGTTGAAGAGGGAGACCAGGTGGATTGCCTATCCACATAAAAACATGATCATGTAATAGATATGTAGATTTAAATCATTTCAATTAACCTCCTTCTAATTAACCAACAAATAATAACAACCAGAAATATAGACTCGCACATTAGTATTACGTAAGCTGTATTCATGGACCCAAATCTACGTATAGAAATGCCACAAAAAATCTGCTTGGAATGATATATCCGCAATTAAAAGAACTTCTACTTTGTAAGAAGAGATTGAAGATATATTACCTAGAGCAATAGGCTTTTGCTCTTGTGCTCAGCCAACTAACATAATGACTTGTGACCATACAATGTTTGATAAAAGAATATAAATGTTTACAAAAGAAGCTAAGTTGGTTGGTTACAAATATTAAACTGTGCTTGCTTACTCGTCCTTGCAAGCCCTAAGAAGTAGGCTCACTTGATCAAAGTCCCAGTGGTGAACATGTTAAAAGACGTTCAGTAGTAAGTGGATTTGAAATGACCCACTTTTGAATAGCAGCTCTTGCTTTGAAAAGCAGAATTTTTCTGTCTTTTTAAGCGTTCATGTATTATTTAGCATGGATAAATTCTAGAATACCTAGAGAAATCACGCAGCACAAATGCAGGAATCTGTTGCTGAGAGAAGTTGACAGCAGCTGTTGACAACAGCACATAATGAACCAAACATGATGATATAGAAAGACCGATTCAGCTAATTCATACAAGAGCTTATGATAAATACAGAAAAGTTTTCACAGTTCGCAGTGAAATTCTCACCACCTTTTCATCCTCCTATTAAATTCTAGAGTGTTATGAGAGTAAGTGTCGAAAGCTTTAAATTGAAAGCATCCTATATATACAAGACTATTGAAAGCACATAATAGCAACCGAAACTATAAATAATATACAGGATTAGCAAATAGATAAACAGCAAGATGACACGATGCTAAACAAGAATTGTGTTGCCTCAAAAATTGAACAGCTGTTTTTTGTAGTAAGTAATGTCAAGGAAAGGCTAATAGAGCCTATAACAAAGGCCTGACAAAGGAAGAAAGATAAAGGGAAGTTCAGTAGATAGGAAGATGAGATCCAGTTTGTTGATGTTAGATTTGAAGCAAGATACGTTGTAGCATTCAGGAAGGGAAGTAGAAGGTAAGGTGTTCCAAAGTTGACAGGTTCTTGGAATGAACGAAGGCTTGTGGGAAAGAGTTCGTGGAGTAGATAGTGTGACTTGGAAAGGGTGCGATTAAGTAGAGCTTCTGGTGGGTCGGACATGCCTCAGGGGATCAGGAATAATATTCTTTATTTCCAGTGAGCACTGTCCATGAAAAAATCGATATAAAATGGATATATCTGCAACCAGACGACGATGAGAGAGAGGTTGGAGAGATTTGGTAAGGCTTGGATTATTTGAGACAGATGGATTTGGACTGGATTTTGTCAAGAAGATGTAAAGAAGATCTGGGACCACCACCCCAAACATGGGAGCAGAACTCCAGAGAAGGGCGAATCTGAGATTTGTATATAGTCAGCAGAAATAAGGCACTACGATTTGTGGTTTCTGAGAGAACTTGATCTTGCACTTTTTAGCTGGGTTTATCGGTAGCTCCCTTCAAAGCACAGAACCAAAAAATCGCTTTTAGAAGTAGCCCTCTCACCCTTATATATGCCATATGTACAGAGGGAATGTGTGGTAAAAAACTGTTAAATGCAAGTATTTCAAGAGAGAAAACAGGAGCATTACTTATCAAGTCAACATAAAAATGGGGAGGAAAATTATCTTCATACTTCTACATGCATTGCGCCAGGAAAAGCGTTGGAATATAAATGTGTAGAGAATCTTCTTTTAAAACTATTGCGTGCAGCAAGCTGAAAAGCGGGGGGGGGGGGAACTTCAGGACACAGTTCATCCTAGAGTACCAGGAATGAACTTTCCGGACGGCCTTAGGGAACAATAAATCCAAAAATGGCGAAAGATACATTTTCTTGCCCTCTGTACATCTTTGTTACAACTACTCAACAAGAAATACTATTCCGAGCAGGTCATGCTAGAATAGATGTGATAACATCTGCTTTTGGACATGAAGGGCTCTATCTGGGGGAGGGCACTATCTGGCAGGAAGCGGGGGAAGGATTAGCATAGAATGGTGGTCCAAAGATGAAGCCTTCTGGTATACTTTTCAAGAAGCAACACCCTTACTTATCGAAAAAATCCTTTAAATACAGAAATATGCCATTTTCTACAGAAAACTACAGATCAAAAAAGTGAAATGCACGTGAGGAACTTCAGAATCTTATATCTCCCAATGCCAAAATGTGTAATCAGGTTGAGAACACGCTGCAAAAGCTATACGGACCCCAATGAGCAAGCTAAAGAAAGAACAAGCTGAAATTGAAAGAGAGCAAGTATTAAGGAGAGCAGAACAAGGTACATGAACAATGAGATCTTATTTAGTATTAAATGACCAGGACAACCAAATAAATGACTGAGCATAGACCTACGCGTACTATACAGCTTTTGTGACACTTTGACGAATCACTTCCATACAACTAAAAGGCTCCGCCACAGAAGAGCTCTTTGCAGAGCCCGTTATAAGCTATCCATATCCACAAGTTCTTTATAAGGAACCTAATACGAGGCCTAGTTCCAAAGTCTCCATACTTTTAGACTTCTTGACTATATTGTAGTACTACCAATTCCTTAATATTTCTTACTTTTTATCGTACTTTTAGTGCCATAGACATTGCAAATAGTTTCAATCGTTTGCAGTGATAGAAGTATTTGAGATTGGAAAGTTTCCTAGGGGTGTTGTCTTTAGTAATACAAATTCCTTGGATGGCATAGCCGCCAATTGTTGAAGAGTCTGATCAGATCTGTTTCACCTAATCCAATTGACCAGTCGTCATGCAGGATTCTCACCACACAAACGTTCCACAGCTACAATTAGGCTCATTTTGCATGGCGATTGGTGAGCCAGGTTGGGACAAAATAGACCTGATTAAAGGCCCCAAACATTTGGCAGCTATGCTGCTTAGATTTTTTCGCCTTCTACACGTAAGTTCCCAAGATACTCAAATACCTAAGCAAAAACTCGTAACGACATTCCCTATTGTGAAAAGGTATACCTGATCCCTGGGGGCACTCTAGCTCGTTGCTTTGATATATACTATAAATGCCTGTAAAAATCATTTGATTGTAACTGGGGGCAAATATTGGGCCGCCATAATGAGGTACGTCCGGTAAGGCGTGTTCATCAATGCTAAACGATAGTGGGTCCAAGGATCATCGCTTGGGAGTTGAATATTATGCCAAGACTTATGCAGTAATGAATATCATGCCAAGATGATGCTAATAATGGAGAAAGGGAGAATGGCCAAAATTACAAATGATGGGAGAAAGAAGAAGCGAGAAATTTTCCAATTGGTAAGCAAATTTTGAAGGAAGAAGGGACACCGATACCCCTGTCCATCCACCATGCTCTGCTCTGCTTAGAACGTCGACCATTCTAAGGATATTAAATAATCCACAAGAGGAAATCGTTGATCGTCTAATATAAGTATGCGATTTATGCTTGAACTCCGCTATTGTGGTGGCTGGATTTGGGATTTGCAAATCAAGCATATTCCATTCCTGGAGAGCTTTTGAGATATATGCATTAGAAAGTGCTTAGTCTTGCTTAAGGGGATTTCATAACCATAACTAAGCCTAAGGCCTTATTTAATTGCTCTTTCAGCAGATAGCTTTGCATAGAGATAATGTGAAGCATCACACTTGTTCATTAGATTGAAAAGTGACATAATCGCTTGAACTATTTTCTCTGATTCATTAGCCATACTGGCTTGCCTATCATTCCCTCTCCATACACCGGGAACAGAAAATCAGATAAAATCATCATAACAGGCACGAACCAATGCTATAAGATTCCGTTTCTCTATGCCCTTCCAAAATGGTAATATGGGGAGGGGAGTCATTTACACGGTACGCGTGCCAAAAGCCATCACAGTTTGTACCAGCCCATCCACCTCCTAACCGTGATCAACACTAAAGAGAATAACTGTGAACAAGGAGCACCCTAACATTTTATAAAAATATATGATATAAATATGTTGTGCAAAACTCGTTCCAGCTCTAGAGGATCTTGATGCTAATAACAAATTGGCTTCTATTTAGACACGGACACTATTACTTGACATATCAATCCATTTGAAAGGATATGGTAGGGTCCTATCTACAAACGTGTTGCAATGTATCTAGTAAAATGCTTGCACTCATTAGCAAGTTTCACTGAGCCGGAAGCAAAGTATGATATAGAATGGAAACACCTCAGAACAAAAGTATGCTTTTGCAGGAGTACTTCAAGGCTGGGTCCTTTGCTTTCTTTTAATATAAAAATGATCTATATAAAAGCTTGACCGGTAATGAAGGGCTATTAACAGATTATGCTTCTTTGCTTTCAGGTGAAATGGGATTGCTGATGTCGAAGACTTAAATTGGGACTATCAGAGAGTATGGCCAGGCAATGGTAAATGCGGTTTAATTAGTAATAAATTAAGAAAGTAAACAAGCACAAAATCTAGGAACCACTTTCAGTTCAATATGATTTTAGAATTGGGTTTATATGATATCTCCCAAAGTATGTCTGTAGAAATGTCCTTAATTTAACATGCACGTAATATACAAGGCATCCTCTATAATACGGTGAGCTGTTCCATCAAAGAAATGACCCTGAAATGCGAAAAAGTCTTGCACAAATAAACTTGAATAATTCCAATGCTCTGCGGTTCTAATCGTATATGCTGCATGGGGAGGTACAAGTAGGGAAAGAGTAATGTCAATGAACTAGGTTGGAGAGCCCTGTTTAGTAGAAAATCGTATTGACATTTAAGTCATTTCTTCAGACTCAAAAAAATAAATGCCCTAAATCTCTCTTCATCAATGAGATTTCTGCCAAACTGCAGAGAAACTACGGTCCAAAAAAGCACCGCATAAATATTATGTCTATCAGTAAAACATCCCACTTCTCAAATACCTACCTCAGCAATAATTTTGCTGTCAGAAGTTCTTAAGCCTATTGCTGAATCTAAGCTAGAGCTGCTCTCGAAATTAAGCCAACTGAAAAATTTTGTATAACATTTATGGCTTTGGCAGCATTGGCATCTTAGCAATATTGCGTGTGAAGTTTACTGCGTAAAATGTGCAAAGACTTTGCGCTAGATTTCACAATGCAATTGTGTCCATCATATAAATAATGCACTGACTTCGAAATAAAATTTGTGTCAAAGAGGCTGATTACTTTAAATGAGCGAAGGCTATGTTGGGCAAAAAAAATAAATTGAAGCAAACAGAAGATTCATCTAAGCTCTATTAAAAATTTGTACATATTTAGCAGGTACCAACTCTCCAAAAGTTCCATATACATTAATGCAATAAGTCAGTATATTCCCAAAGTAGCAGGTTGCTTAAAGCATATTTTTTCTATGCACTTTTGCTAATACAACATCAATAACACTTACAAAACATCTAAAACACAGTGAAAACGATACCACTGTGTGCATTATCTATGTCATACCTAGTGGCTATTACATATAAGGGGGCATTCACACTAGGAGCGAATTGGCGAAGAAACTAGATGATAAATAATGTCGCTATAAGTCGTTGCTGCGTCATGTTATGTCTCTATTTCAGTCTCCTCGCTACACTATTCACTCGTAGTGTGAACGCAACCTAATAGGAAACGTATCTAACAATTATACTAAATACACAAGGAAAGAAAGGGATACAAATACTTAGCAATGAGAACAAAATAGGTGAACCAACAATGTCAGGAATGCCTAGCGGGGTTACCAAGCCAATCAAAACGACCTGTCTCTCTTATGAAGCAAATGGTTTCCTGCAATAGTTCCCTTTTAGTATCATCAGGTAAGTCTTTACAACCATGCAATAAAATATGCGTTAAAAACTTAATTGAGATGTAAGTGAAACCTAGCAGTTTTATTAAAAAAGATGCATGTTTTCATTCAGTATGATACAAATCCTACTTCATTTTGGTCGATGATAAATAAAACAGTGCTTAGCGTGAAGGTATCCCCAAGTAACATATTTGAAGGAGCACAGAGCTATTTTGTTAAGTGCATTGTATGAGCTTCCAGTTGTCAGATTTGGTGCTCACCTGGTTAATTCTTCAGTAGAATGCTGCTGTCACTTCAAAATTGGACTTATAATAGCATATCAGTTTTGACGGGAAGTGTCACGATTTGTGTGATTCCCCATGACTGCAACTGGTCACATGTTATGCCGCTTTTCCTTCATTTGCTTTAATATCGTGTCATGAATAGCCATTTTCTTCATGATTTACATCGTAGTGGAGATTAGAATCTAACTTATAATTTGCCAGTTAATGATTTCTCATTAATTTTTGTATTCATCGTATAATTTTCATTATGACATCTTACCTTTCCGAAAAGAATCTTAGAATTCTTTCTGCCCACATTCTATTTTTGAAGTCTAATAGACGCGAATAAGTACTTAAATCTCTCGAGGAAATTGCAACTCAAATGAATCCTCATAAGTTCAAATAATGAGGGACAAGCACACTGGGATTGCAAAGTAGTCCACTATAACCGATTAATTGTCAAATTTACGTACAGCTACTTTTAGAAAAGTGAAGTCGCCATAGATTACATGTCCCTTGAACGTTTGCATTTGTGTTTGCTCTTTTCAATTTTTATCATCTAAAGATTTATGAAGCTTGTGGTAGTTCTCCTAAATTAATTATATTAAAAAGAATAAACTTGCCTGCTTACAGTGATATTACTGGTACTATTATAGATCACTACAAGTAACTCATAGGAGCAGCTGATTGCATAAGCAGAAGGATTGGTTACAGTCAGGGCGCAGTCTTTTTAGGAGGATTATCGTAAGTGAATAAACGGCCGAAACCAGTAGCATCATTTGACAATATATATCAAGATATATATATATATATATATATCCGAGCGGAATTCGAACTCGCGACCTCTGACTTTGTACGTCAAGTGCTCTACCAACTGAGCTATCGGGCCACGCTTCCAAATCGTTGCCCGATAGCTCAGTTGGTAGAGCACTTGACGTACAAAGTCGGGGGTCGCGAGTTCGAATCTTGCTCGGGTCGGATACTTTCTCGCACTTTCACTTTTCATTTCTTCCAAATCCTGTTACCTTTACAATATATATATAAATATATATATATATATATATATATATATATATGTATGTATGTATATAAATATATATATATATTATATATATATATATATATATATATATATATATATATATATATATATATATATATATATATATATATATATATATATATATATATATATATATATATATATATATATATATATATTATTATAAACTAAGAAAAGAACTAAGACGTCCCACGCAGTTAATACTGCACGACGCGTCTCACAATGCGACGCCAGTTTTTTCTATCCAGTGTGAGATCAGATAATCTATTTAATGCTTGTGCTACTTTTGAGAGATCCAGTTGAAATCTTGCCTTACTGTCTGCATCCATGTCGTCTTTGGTCTTCTTTGTAACCGTTTTACTTTCCGGAGATATTCTGTATGGGCTTTCCTTGCTGGTGTTTCTGGATGCAAGCGCATGAGATATCCTAGCCACATTAGTCTCCTTTCTCTTATTATTTCACTCCATGGTACACATGTCGCTCTGGCATAGAGCTCGTTGTTGGTAATATTTCTTTGGCAGTTAATTCCTATGATCTTTCTTAGATATGTACGTTGGAAGGTGTCGATGGTGTTTTCTAGCTTCTTCGTTAGTGTCCACAGTTCGCTATTATACAAAAACACACTTGCTACATATTTATTGAAAGTTCTCAGTTTGATCTTGATGGAGTTTTTCTTGCTGCTGAAAATGCTGTTGAACGTTTTGTAGGCATCAACTATTAATATCTTTCTTCTGTTGATGTCTTTTTCTGTATCAAGTAGGCTTCCTAGAATTTTGCATTCTTTCCATGCTATATATATATATATATATATATATATATATATATATATATATATATATATATATATATATATATATATATATATATATATATATATATATATATATATATATATATATATATATATATATATATATATATATATATATATATATATATATATATATATATATATATATATATATATATATATGTTATTCAGTTATTTTATGGAAATAATGCATACTTTGAGGGCTACAAGAACTAGAGTTTTGTTAGGTGCAGATGAAAAAGAACAATATTTTATGCACCTTACTCATTGATAAGAATTCATAGCAATTAAAAACACCGCAATGAACTATGGTACCTAACCTGACAGGCACTATATGATAAAGCCGCTTTACATGTTTAATAAGAAGTCTGAAAGTCAGTTAGTATTTATTCATAGTAGTTGAACAAATATTTTCCAGTTGACACTCTGTAGAGTAAAACACATTAGCATAATAAGCAAAACGAACCCAGCGAACATATAAATGCACATTTTGCTGCAATTCGGAATATTGGGCGGAGTCCTTCAGAAAGGTTTTCTGACCACACACTCTCTTGCTTTTACTATGAGCAATGTATTTTCACAAAGTAAATGGAGTGAACATTAATCAATAACTATTTATCTCAACTGACATCTCTATAGGAACCTGTACTACAATAGTACTGGAACTACACTGTTGACAGAGTCAAGTTGTTTATTACCGCTCACTATTATTAGCTATCACCACCCAAAACCATTCCATCACTACAGATTGGTTATCACTAGACGCTGGAATAGGAGTTTAAATATAGGAATTACACAGGAGAGGCTTTGACCTAAGAAACGTGTTAGACGCAATTATATATAAGGCCCCATTTGCAAAACGTAACTTCTATGTCAACTTTTGAACCCGTGATGCAAAGAAAGGTACACGCCACATGAAGCATAGCTAGGAAACGAAACAGCTTAAGTTGATGGCAATGAATGCCTTGAAGATGTGCCTGCAGCAAAATAAAAGGGAAGCATACTCCTTGCAAGATGGTATACATATTCACATTTCTACAGCACGAAAAAGCGGCAAAATTTCTTACATATACTGAAAGCTTTTGCATAACAGTATGTGTAGAAAGTGTTGCCGCTTTTCCGTGCAGTAGTGAAGTTTTGTAGTACCAACAGACTATTCACATATTCACTTTTCACCTTGCTACAATATACTATTTGGTGAAAAAAAACACACCAGTGCAAGAGGTTATGCCGGACATTGAGAGAAGAGGGCACTTTATCTGCTTGGTTGAAAAACACAAATCTGCATTTCTTGGAATGTTACAGCCTGTATAGCAGTACCTGCCGATGCCAGCTTCTAGTGTGTTTCCCGAAAAATTATTTTCAGAAGCTGGTAACCTCTTAAAGGACAGCACTCACAATCTTAAACTTCGAAGTTATGATGAACTTCTCTTTCTGCACCACAACTTAAAAAATATAGATATATAGATTTAGTATACCTAAGGGGGTACAGTAGACACATTTTAAATTTTTTTACGGCCTACATCCAGGTTGACTTTTAAAAATTTAAACACAAAAGTCAAATGTAGTCCAAGTTTGAGAAGTAAACACATAAGGCATTTTCTGCACCAGTTTTTCCGCAAATCAGAGATCCGGTACCGGATTATCCCGCCTGTTGGATACCCGGCAGACCCCTAGAATTACATATCAATAGCATAACAAAAGTATGGCTATTACTTTAATTTCCATCCATCTGATCCTTACTGGCCAATGTCAATGCCTCGTTAACTGTAAGGTTTAGTAATCTAATCACGTTATTGAAAGAATGCCGTCAAATGCAAATGAGGGATACCGTCAATGGAAACATAAACAGAACCTTGCCTTTTGCCTGATAGAAGTACTTGTAGCGATCATAGAATTCATAAAATAATCAATAAATCTCCAAACCATGAAGGGAATTTAGCCAAACAAATAACAAGACTTAGATATGGATAGAGGCTAGTTATTGATTAGTTTCCAAAAGGGCTTGATTTGCTGACCTGCATTTTTTGTTATCAGACAATATTCATAATAGATAGCCAGATGCATTAATGTCTAATTCAGATAGCTCGTCCAGAAGTGTAGTCTGCACAAAAGCTGCTTTTCTCCCCGACTCTTCTAGCCACAAGACCACATATTGCTTGCATGCTACAGAAGAAGCTTGCGTGCAATAAGAAGCTTAAGTGATTTTTTCAAGCAATCTCGGGCGACGTCTACACTTAAAAGGGATGTTTTCAAGAAAGCATGCTTGAATCCGTTTGGAAAAAGGTATGCATTCACACAAGAATGCATTTTGAAAACGTATCATAAAAATTTTGGCGAATTCTGATTTTACTTACTTTTGCTTTTTACCTTTAACTGCTACTGTTGCTTTATCTACCCTTCATATATATGTAAGTAAGACGCTTATGTGTTGTTAATTAATTATTATGCTTATTATTTGTAGGTATTTAGATGTAGGACCCCTTGAAAATCAGCTTTAAGACTGAAGGGTGTCCCTCCTTAAATATCTTAAATGAAATGAAATATTTCTTTTATGAAATCTGTCTCTAAGAAACTGGGGTTACAAAAATCAAAATCTTAAGCAACTTGAGGCCTCTATTTCTCCAGCCCCAATGTCCCATATTTCAGAGATTTCAGAGATTGAAAGGTGTTGTAGGCATGATCTCAATGGATCTGTCAAAGGCATTTGATTGCATGCCACACGATCTCCTAATTGCAAAATTAAATGCATATGGCTTTTGGGGCACAGAGTCTAAGACTAATTGCAAATTACTTTTTAAATACGAAACGAAGAGTAAAAATAGGCACAACCTACAGTGGTTGGTTGAAAACGAAGACTGGAGTACCTCAAGGATCTGTGCTAGGCCCGTTATTCTTCATTATATTTATTAATGATTTCCTATATATGATTGAGCAGTCGGAGGTATGCAGTTTTGCAGACGATAACACTATTTTCTCTTGTGGCAATTCTTTTGAAGATGTTGCTCCAAGTCTTGAAGAAAATATATCTAGATCGATGTCTTGGTTTAAAACAAATCCAATGGTTGTGAATGCGTCAAAATTTCAAGCTATATTCTCTGGATTGAATTCTAATGAGAGCATTGTTCTGGAGGTAGGAGGGCGCTCAATTGATGTTGCTAACAATGTTACTCTACTAGGGGTGAAAGTTGATTCTAAATTAAAGTTTAACCAACATGCATCTAACATTTGCCAAAAAGTAAACACAAAAATTAGTGCTTTTCTAGAATCTCAAATTACCTTGATAAGAAACAATTGATTATTCTCTACAACTCATTTATAATATCTCAGTTTAATTATTGTTTCTTAATATGGATGTTTTGTGGAAAAGTAGCCAATGAAGACTTAAACCGCATCCATAAGAGAGCACTTCGAATTCTACACAATGACTATTCTTCTTCATTTGAAGAACTTCTACGGAAATCGAATGAATGCAAAATTCATATCAAAAATTTGCAAAAGTTAATGCTTGAGGTTTATAAATGTGTCAACAAAGAAAATCCATCTTTTATGTGGAACATGTTCCATGAAAAGAGCAGTAGATATGATTTACGCTCTAATAACCTGCTAATGCTGCCTCAAACCAACACCATTAGATGTGGAAATGACAGTTTAACCTTTCGAGGCAGTATATTATGGAACTTCCTTGAGAATGAAATTAAAAGCAAAACCTCCGTCTGCTCATTTAGAAAATGTATAAAAAGCTGGAATGGAGAGGAATGTAATTGTAAAATTTTTGTAATTAAAAAAAACATCGCTTTTTAAAATTTCATTTTATATCAGTTTCATGTATATTATTGTAAATAGTTGGTCTAAATTAGTTTAACCTATGGTAAAACCAACTTAAAAGAATTTTATTATTATTATTATTATATTATTATTAGACTGAGAGGACCACATGAGCAGAAACAATAGAGTAGCATCTTGCTATTCAATGGTTTTCTTACTTATTGAGCATGGGGGGTGGGAGAGCTATGACTCCACCAGCATATCACAAGCATTATATTATACAAAATAATATGGAAATGATGTCTGTCCTTGAACAAACATAAATAGATTCGCCTTCATGCCTAGATGCTCTCTCACACATCCTTTGGGGTTGCAACCATAGGTAACCTTGCAAATAAACTGTGGCAACTCCTTCCTAGTGAAATTACAGGATCAGCAAACCTTGCAGTTTTCAAAAACCACATCAAATCTCAGAATGTTGATAAACCATTTTCTTAGAAAAAAACGTGCACTACAACGTTACGCCACTGATGTGGACGATGGTCTTAACCTCAAATTCTGAGAACGCATCATGTGTATCAAGTTAACACATAACTGAAGCTACACGCATTCTGCAAGAAAATGTTAGGGACTAATATTTTCTTATCAATGTAAGCTGATAAGTAATGTTTAATGCAATAAGTTCGAGAGAATCAATTCAAAATGTTAGTAATGCAAGTAAACATTTGTAAAAACTATAGAGAACCTTAAAAAACGCTTTTATAAACAACCGATGACCCAGCAAAGTTTGTTTTAGCTTTCACAATGCTCACTGAAGTTTCATGATTGACGTTAGAAGATAGCAATCCTGAGATATTATCTCTAAGCAATTGAAGCTTAAGTTAGACAAAATATCTCTGAAGAGTCTGTTGGTACTACAGAACTTCACTACAACACGAAAAAGCGGTACCATGTTTTAGGCATGCTAAAAAGCTTTTTTCGTCCTATACGCGTCAGAGTATGAAATGTCGGATAGCGAACGAAAAGTGAACCGAACTCCATAGCCAGATGCGGATTCACGTGATATGATGAAAAATGTGTCCAGTTAGCTTTATGACTGGCCACTTGGCATCTATTTACCAATATGTACTTGGGGAGTCCAAATGATGTTTCTGAGTTGTCTAACGACTTGGCCACTCTTCCATCTGATATCCGTACTTCACAATGATATTCCAAGGTGTAGCGTAAGAGCTCTGTTAAGAAATGGACGTTGGTAACAGTAAGTCATCAACCAATTTAGATTCTTACAGCTCGGCATATGACCAAGAACGACGAGTACTGTAAGTTTTTTAAACAGTACAAATGAGTTTCTTGACTATTTGGTGTACAAGACTGTTATGAACATGGGCCATTTGGGCCATTTTGCACGGTATTGGATTCATTTGAATTCGATGTGTTCATACTATACAAGCCTTCGTTAATGCAAAAAAGATAATAAATACGGTATGATTTCAATACTCTTACCAATGAGGTACGAAATGAATGCAGTATCATGTAAACACCTTAAACCGATATAGTTTCTGACCGGATCGATACCGCGACTGTTCTTTCAGTTATCTCTGCTGGCGTCATAATATAGGTTAGAAGATTATTCTGTGATGACTACCTCAGTTTCATAGCCAAAGTGTACGCGCTTTGAATCCAACTCCGATTTTTAATATTCAAATCGTTACTTTTTGCTTGCTTACTCACCTACGCACTCACCTACCTGCTTACTTACTTACTTAGGAAAACTAGAGACAAAAAAAATGAAAAATTTAATAATTAGGCAGTCCTACTAAGGAACCTAAAAATGATATACCAAGACTACAAATTTGAAACGATCCCAATAATAGTCGGTGCACTGAGCTACCTCCCTAAGGAATTAAAAACCAACATGGAAAAACTGAAATTTGATGAGAAAAAAGTACAGAATATTACAAAATAAATACAGACTATATCTGTATCAGGCACGGTGAAAATCACGAATAATTTTATGGTATTCAAAATATAAAATCTAATAAAGAACTGATGGGTTTTTCTTACCCTCTGTAGCCATACTTTTTACTTATTAATTTTGAAACATTTATTTGCTCTGTCCTTGTTCCATTGTTTAGAATTGGACTATTTTTATTGTACATGCTTTTGTAATAATGGATTATATTCACTGAAAACTTACTTACTTATTTACTTATCACAATGTTAATAAAGAAAAATATTGAATGAA
Organism: Mastigias papua; assembly: GCA_964019165.1. NCBI lineage: Eukaryota > Metazoa > Cnidaria > Scyphozoa > Rhizostomeae > Mastigiidae > Mastigias > Mastigias papua. The sequence goes on along the minus strand of OZ025270.1, from coordinate 7,060,920 downwards.
GGCTTACTTAATTCCCTATTTATCTATTTACTTACATGCTTATCTAATACTTACTTATATGTATTAAATATGTCACCGCATGTGACCGTAGATATTGTACTTTGAGCATATGTCATTATTAAAGAAAAGATTAAGGATGTTGAAGGTAAGGAAGCTACTGTTTTCAGGCGAAATATATCAGAGAATGGAATGTCAAATGATGCTTAAAAAGACAACTCGGCTGAACAGCATGTTGCAAATCTACTGCCACGTGACAAAAGGAGTGCTTCCTTAGATTGGCAACTACAATAAACTCCCGACAATTTGTTGCAATCTCTCGCAATATATCTAAGCTGTTTTCATGAAATCCACCAAATAATTCTGAGTCTTGTTGAAAGACCATAATGTGGTTAAATATAGCTACCTATGATTGCCATTAGAAACTTAATACTGGACACAAGGACTACCCAAGCCTAAGAGCACATCCTAGCCATTGAACACCAATCAACCATTTCTATTTTCTTACGATTGTTTTCTTATAGTTTTTATTTCCGAGTTCCAAGATATCCGGGTTCAACTCTAAATTCTATCTTTTAGTCCTGATCACAATGCCCAATAACTTTGTTCCCGCTGCATAGATTTCACGTCCGAGTTCTGTAAGTTCCAAATTTGCTGCCAACAACAGATACATATTGCCCCAATGCTCCATAAGGCTAATAATGCTTTCAATGACTGGACGAAAAAAGAACAAAGAAGGACAATGTAACCCTGCTTTCGAGCTAAATCGCTCTCCAGCTTCTATTGTAATAGGCCTTTAATGAAGAAACTTTTTACTTGGACAATCTGACTGAGTTCCTGGCAGCTAGAAACTCTGTCCGAAAACGCTACTTTAAAGTATTATAGAGATATGATTAAGTATTTTGCTACTCACAAACGAACAAACGAACAGGTGTGAAGGAACGGTTTTAATCAATATCGGATCAGCAAAGATGCTGTATTTTTACTTGAAGAAATTCTGCTTTCAGAAATGTAAGTTAATAACAGAATCCTTCTTATCTAGAGCTACAAGTTCTCAAAATGTTACAGACATAAAGAAATTCCACAGTACCAATTTCTTTATAAACCAAACACTGGACAATAGTAACAAAAATAACAATAGCAATGACTACGAACATTGTCACAACTTTGACCAGTTACCGTGATCATGAAACAGACACAAAGTAACAACTGTTCTTGCACAGTGTCGTATTTCATGATTAAAGCATTGAATTTTGCTTTATGTGGTACGCGGGGAGGCCCTCCGCAGTTACGTTAAACTTCAATGTGAAAAAATCTGAAAATCGGACATAAATTTAGCTCTTTTATCTTGATGTATGCCGCTTGGAACTTGCCTTTGAGATTAAAATCCCATTTGTGGCCTTACGAACCTATGAACTTCCTGATGTTTGGAAACAAAATGGTTACGTCTTAACTACAATTTGGTCCATAAAATCTAGCATAAGTAGCCAAGCAGATTTGATTGGAACCAGCTGTCACAGGATAAAATCGTCCTGCTTGTTTTCGCATTTTGTCCTCTACATAGTATGATCTGAAAACAAATGCCCTATATTGGGTCAAAGAGATTATCATCTTGTTAAGGTTAGCTGATCCCTTGGAAATATTCAAAGGTGAATTTATCTCTATTCGCTGAAATTGCGATTATATACAGTATTCTGCCTGAATCTAAGCGCATCATCGCAGCTTGTCTTGCAAACACATTCAGAAGATGTTAAAACTAAATTGTCCATGTTTCAAAATACATTAAAGATAACATCATCTTATAGCATTAAATCCAGCTATATAAATTATTTAAGTGCCACATAGCCCAAATATACTTGACATGCAAAATTACAATTGTTTTAGGTCAATCACATGTTTTGAGTCAATTACTCTGTTTATGCCTCTAATACTGACTGTAGTACTCCTTCACACAACATCCCCTCTTAATGCACATTACAAAAGAAACATGGAAAAAATGTTACAGCCAATCGGCTTCTTACACTCAACTGTACAGAAGCCAATCAGAGGACTTAGAGGACACAAGAATCGATATTCCGCAAATGCAGATAAAGAAAGTGCTTCTTTACACGCCCTGAGAAACTTTGTAAGAGAAAAATTCCCATGTGCAAAACAAGAGTAAGTAATTTTGAATTTATGAGAAGGCAGTATTAGCTTCCATTGTTGGAAGTTTTAAAGTTAGCTCCAAAACCAGATATATAGCTGGTTTCAGTTATCAACAAATCGTTAAATTTGCATTCCATTGGAAGCTTTGAAGAAAATTCTGCGCAGAATGTTGCTAGTTGTGAAAGTGAATCTTAATCTAAAAACATATCATACAATGCTGTGTTTTGTTTCTTTCCGAGCAAGTTTAATCCATTTTAGCATTCGACCAAATACAAAAAATGGATTTCGGGAAACTTTCTCTGCGACCTGTGTGTGCTAGCAGGGGCAGATACAGGATTTATGTTGACGGTTGCACCTATTAAAACTATTTTGCTTTGCGCATGCGCACTGACAATATTATCAAAAGATAAATTAAATTTTCTCTTCTTATTATATGTTTTGTGAATTGGAAACTGAAAACTAGTATCAGGTATCAAAATATTACTTAAAATGTCATAAATCTGGGACTCTGTAAGACCTTCTGTACATTCAAAGAAATGTCCAATGTCAAATGGGCTTGTTGTAGAATGATCTGCAGAACATGAGACATTGCTGCTTGAAATGGCTTTTTGAGCTGCAGTAGAAGGGGGAACAGATGTAGAGTTTTCAAGATAAGAATGTAACCTTATTCTCTTTGCAGGGATGTCATTGTTCTTTGACATTACAGGAAATGCAATTTTGTACTGAGTGCCATGCTGTGGTTAGGAAAGACAGGGTCTTTTTCTTGCCATTGTTTTCTTCTGAATTGAGGGTGAAGATTCACTTTTCCAAATAGTGGCAAAACATGATTAGGTGTAAAAGATTTTGAGCCATTCACATTTTCTAGATTCTCCAGCCTTTCCAAAGGAGACAAATTTGATCACTTATTGCACCAGTAGGGTGACGCGGTGCAACAACTGAATTGTACACTTTATGCTGACATTTGGCATGTGCACCAGATCCAGTTTTGCTATAAAAGGATTTTATTTGCAATCTTAAAACACTTGATAGAGCCATCACTGACGAAAAAGGAGACCATCTGTGAGTCTGGCAAGTTTTTAAAGCTTCCTGCTCCACCCAGTCAACATAAGTATAAGACTTGGCATGCAATAGGACAGTTGCCTGAAAGGTGTCTTCAACAGAGAAAAAGATATCAAGAAGACTAGATTTTGTCTTAGTTGCAAGACGGTTTGTGAATGTAGGATGATAGGAATAATACTTTGCATTCAAATACAATTTAGCAGATGTTAGGGCTCTGCGTGCTAAAGAGAGGTGCTCATTTCCAGTCACCAAAACATATGTGGCATTATAGAGACTATCTCCATTGCAGATCACTATATTAAAAATATAAAAAAATATATCTGATGCATGCATAGAATAAAACATGAACAGATGTAAAATCTTGGACTACTTTATGTTTTGACTTGTATTTGACACAAAAATTGCTTTTTTTGCTAAATGCAAGCCTATACCAGCAACAGATCCAAGGGTGTTATGCATGAATTGCATGGAAGGTGTCACACTCCAAGGAGAAAGGACACAGAGGATGTCAATCATTCTAGGGGGTGAGGGCTGTTGCTTGTGAGCTTCTTCTATTTGTATGCATAACTAATGTCCACAATTAGCACAGCATGCTAAATGGACTAACATTGTAATAGTTTCTTTAAAACTTCCCAAGATGTATGCAATTACAAATACACAAATACAAATCTCTTTGAAATAATAGATTTCTTTTTATGTCTTAATGAAAAAAACAGTCAGGGTTTGCCCAGGATTTTGTTTCACATGCAGGAGATATAGTAAGTGGCTCAAATGATGAGGGCTTCTGTCTTCATTAACATATACAACAATAAGGGAATTCTCAGTAAGTATCTGTCATAGGGGTGGAGGCATTGTCTTTATTATCAAATAAAATTTGGCACCCCATGCTACAACTCAAAAGTTTATTTGATATCCCTCAAAAAGATCTAAAGAATATTTCATACCTATTCCCTAATTTGAAATAAAAACATGTCAGAAAAGCTTACCTGATTGCTTTCATACTTGATAAAAACTTGCTACAAGTGTTAGCACTGCAGTATTATCATCAGGTGATGACTGACATTTCAAATTATTTGACCAGTTGAATTAATTATAAAAATTTTGAAATATAATCCATATTTTTATAATTTGTTTGAAACTCCTCTGTAAAATTGTATTTTTGTTCCATGACCCTCTAAAAAGGCCTCACCCCCCCAACAACAGTACTTAATAATAGCCAGAATAACTTTGTGTTATTGGGTGGCATGGCTGAAGGACACTCATGGCTAAAAAGTTCTAGCATTCCCAACGAATAGTCTGCGTTTACCTTGATTGAAAACAATAAAGTAAATAAACAATAACATATTATTAGTACCTCATTGCTGTAAAGTTATCGTCGATTGATTGTTCTAGCTGGCCGTTTTCCTTGATAACCAATAACACCAGATTCAAGGCCTAATGATGGTAATGGGAAGGAAACAGGATCAACCTTTCCTATTTTTGCCAACTCCAACTGATTCAACTGATCCAATTCGTCATACTTTTCTAATGTCATAAGGTGTTCCATTTTTCTTACAAGATCCATTGTCTTGAACGAAAGTAACGATGAAAATGCTAAATGCTTGCACGAGTATTTTTAAAATTCACCGGCACTTTACGTACTGGCTTTTGACAGGAAAATTCACTCCTTCGCAATTTCCTTCCTATTAACTTGCATCTTGAGGTTTGTGCAACTTTGGTTATGTAACATCGGGCGCACAGACTTCTACGGTTGCACCAAGCTTGTCATGTCATTGGTCAAAAGCAGGGAATATTTGCATAATAATAGATAGTGCAACCGTCAAGTCATACTTAAAAATCATCTTCTTCACAGAGAACATCGCCTACGTTGTTTCTAGCCTCAGAGTAGCTGTTTTTTATTCCTCGCAGTTATCTTGCAGACAAACAACACCGCGATGCAGCCCTGAATAACTAAGCCCAGTGATTTTTTGTAGTGGTTGAAAAAATAGCTATTGATGAGGAGGTACATATCAGAATTCTGCAAAAACTGAAAGACTGGCTGCAAGAAAACTTTAATAGGACAATCTGACAGTCTTCCGTGCAACAAATGCAACCCCTTGTATCCGCCCCTGTGTGCTAGGTCGAAGGTAATATTGAAAAATTCAACCATATCCTACAAGGACATGAAATCATGGACTATGACTAGAACAAAAGTAGTAATTGCTAGTGGGAAGATCCTTGAGCAGTGGGCCAATTCACTTGGACACAATAGTGATTTTGGTGACAATGCTAATATATCATTGAACTTTTTTACTGTTGTAATAACTCATCTGAAATTCATCAATGTAAATGATATACAAAATCATTTTAGTCAACTACAAATGATTAGCAAATGGCCTAACGAAATTAGCATTCTTTAATTCAGTAGTTCACTGCGAATTTCATTGAAATCAACGAAAACTTTCATTTATCCTTTACTTCAAAAGTTATTGCTATCTGCTTAGATAAAATGCAAGTTCTGGTTGGGAGCCAGAATCCCTATTTCAGTTTGTTGGAAATTTTGCAGCAATGGTTAGACGTTGAAATTCGATTCAAGACTTTACTTCAGAATTCTGGATTCTCAAGTCACCCTAGCAGTTGCAAGCAACATATTATACTGTTACAGTTTTTCATAGTGTTTAACCACTACCAGTGTGAAAAATTTCACTCCATCCTTAGAACTAGAACATTATTTGCAGAATCTGCAGAATTTTTAAAACAGAAAAAGCTCTGACGAATTAGAAGTTCAAAGCACCAAGCTACCACTTTTTAATACTCCGATACAAATTCATCTCAAAATAATTCAACTTGAGGAACGCTGTCAAAACTTCTATTCCAACTAAGTTTCCTGATGGTCATCGCCATTCTGATCAAAATTTTGAATGACACATGACAGATTTACAAATATCATGTTGTTACTTGTTAGCAAAATCTAACAACTAATATCGCAATTGAGATGGAAATGTTACATTTATGTAGCATTTTTTAACGTATGAAGAGCAATTCTCTCAACAAGCTTAGACTTGTACCGTTTCGATTTGCATCGGTGTCAGTCATAAATCTTCGATAAGATCTAACCATTGATCAAACCCTTAATTAGGGAGGGGGTGCATATCTCCCATGGAAAGACACTTCTAAACTTTTATTCTATGGGCAAATCCTATGATTTTTCGCAAAATCATGTGGCTCGTTGGCAGATATTACAACCTTCACTGATATCCCCAATAGGTATCTAGCATGATGTTGGCATCATTAAAGCGTATTGAAGAGTGTCGGCTATGCTACCAGAAAACACACCATGGCTGTAGATGCCATGCTGACTGCGTCGTCCAAATTCTATCTAAACCCCCCAACGGTTGGCCCTGCTATTAGTATCCGATGTGACTCCGGCTAGATTGATCAGCAGTTACAACAAATTACAACTTGCATGGATGGAAATGAAACTGCAAAGTGTCTTGTAGAGCAATTCAAGCCTCTGCAATAAGCACCCTGAGAAGTATATGCATCTCAGTGTTGAATAGAGCTAATTTCAATTCATTTTTTAGAATTTTAAGGGACCATTTGGCTAGATTTAGAGCAATTCAAGATATCCCAAGTTACTACGATGAGAATTTAAAGTCACTCGTTAGATTTAAAACCAGGGACAGTTTCACTTTTCAAGACCAAATTCTCCATGCAAAAATGGTACCAGTTGGCCTAATGCTATTAGTAAAATTTCAAAACTGCAGTCTCAGTATAATATTTAAATGCGTCTTAATACTTCTATGCAATTGTTAAATCATTTCTGTATTTCTTAGCTGAAAGTACGCATGTACATGAATATGTAAGCAGGTCAGTAAGCAAGCAGACAACTAAGTGCATAAGTGAGACAGCAATAAAAGGGATGTATAATATGAATAAGCAACTATTGGCAAGCGATTTGGAGTCTATTTTTGGACTCCTATCATGGCCATTGCTTCAAAAATATATCCGGAAGTCCTATTTTAGATACTATTATATAAATAGATTCTAGTTGCTTCTTAACACTTTTCTAAAGTTTTCTTGTCATAGATATTTAGTTAGAATTCAATATTATATGTATCCAATTGTAAACACCAGGCTTAAAGAATTAACTAGATCAAAACTAGATAAATAAGTAAATAACAAATAGATAAAAAGAAATCTTGATGATAGACTAACGTATAACATTGCTCGATCATACCTGTCTTCAACTCAGGGTATTGCTCAGTGAGTTATTAGGTAAGTTCAAAGTGCGCTAATACATTGTTGTTATAGCGCACCGAGATTTAAGTTGACTTCATTCGGTGATATGGGCGTAGGAAGGCATTAAATTTTGGGGGGCTGCAAACTGTCTGCTCGAATCACTGCAAGCTGTCTCCCTGAATCACTGATCTGTTACCAGCAGAATAAGTTGCTGTCTAGCAGTGTAGAGCTACACCTATTTTCACGAAAAACTATTGTTCATTCAGAAGAAATCGCCGAATGGGGGGGGGGGGGGGAGGCAGTTCTTACAGCTTCGATGCCTCCTACGCCTATATGCGGTGATACCTGCATTCGGTGTATACCTTGATAGAGAAGTAAAGGCACTCTAACCACTCACTATCGCTGCACGGCAAAGGGATAAGGTACAATCAATTGATACTTCGGAAGGTAGAATATGTTTAAGAAAAAGCGGCCGGTCTAGCTTAGCTATCACTTGTGACTGGCCACAGATAAAGACGTTATTGGCATTTTAGATGTAAATGCAGCAAAACCCACAAGCAACACTTTCCTGAAAATCTTAGTCATAAATATGTTGAAAGATCCATGATTTCTGAGTATGGAAGGAAAATCATGGAGATATGCAAATTCCAAAAGTTAGGTTAGAGTATTCGAAAAGACGTTTTTACTTCTCTGATGTCAAAAACTGGAATGACAGTTCTGACAAAACTCGAGAAGAGTCAATCGTTCGCTTTAAAGAAAATTTTAGAAAGTATCTTCGGAACCTACAAGGTCTAAACACGGCCCCTCGGTATACCGGCAATTAAATTAACATGCTAATTATTTTTTAATAATAGCACTAAAGGCGAGAATATGATATTGTATACTAACCGTGTGCTTTTCGCCCGACACTCATGAGTATATGAAACTTCAGATAATGACCTAAAGGTAAATGGAAGTGTCTCGATTAGGTTTCTTAGTCTGGCTACATATGCGACCATTTTCTAGTAGCTAGGTCGAGCTATTCGAAGGTGAAACTGAGCTCTTTCTGCTAACACAAACAGGCTTCTAGCTATTACACTGGCAGAGCTCAAAACAACTAAATGGAAAGACAGTCCTTCTTGACAAGTAATCAGAAAAGTATCGTCCATATATACTTCAACGCATTCTACATTTACAATTAAGTGTTTTACTATGCCGGAATCACACGATAATCTGGCATTACAAGAATGAGGTACTTGCTCTCTCTTTGTAATGGTTTCTTCGGCCTAACGTTAGTAAGAACAATGTGCTTCTGCTGTCTGCTCGTAGATCGAAGAAAGATATTAAAGAGAGTGAACAGACACTTACTTCATTTTTATTAATCATACTATTATATAGAGACTTTTCAGCTAAATAAACTGCTATGAATGAAAGCAATGCAAAGAAAGTCCAATGCTAAAATACATCTGACAATTGAAAGTTGTTTCATTTGTGAGATGCCACAGTAATTTGAAAAACTGTTAAATGATCTTCCTGGTAATTGATGTTTACAATATAGCTAGTGACAAAGTAGAAAGGAAAAGTGAATCCTCGCATACCTAGTGCTTTACATTGTCACGGTCTGCAACGAGCTATCGAATTTCAAACTGAAATTTCCGTCTTCATTTACTGAAACGTCTTCGACTAGTTGGCAATGAGGTGACTTATGCGATTAGGAGGCTTTGTATGCAAGTCTACGCTGACACTAAGGCCTATTGTGGTCACAAAAACCCAGTAAATTGTTGATGCTACGAAATCCTAAATTCTTCCCGCAATAAAAAGACTGGCATAAAAAGATCTTAATTGGGGGGAACTTTTTTCTTTGCCAAAAGAACTCAATACGCCAAGACGACATTACAGACAGTGTAACTGTCACATTCATGTCTGCAATTACAGTGTACTATCCAGGTATGACAGTAAACATTTATTTTCAAATCATAAGTTGTGATAGCTAGACTACTTTAAATGTAAGGTGACTAATTATTGACTGTTTCTAAGGCGTATTCCTTATTAACAACAGTCTTCATTCTTCAATTATGGTTTCATGGAATGCAATATACGTCTATCAATTAGGCTGTCATCTCCATGAAGGCTTAAGACATGCAGATTTAGAACGAATGCTGCAGTTTGTGATTATTGACTATATAATTTAGATTTACTTCGTCATATAGCTTCCACTCATTTCAAATAACCTCAAGGCTTTAACTTCTCTTCATGCAATAGCAGACAATACAGGTCGTACTCCTAGACAATACACGCTTGCTCTGACGTTCATTTACGTACCGTACAAATTATAGTATTATCTGCTGATCTCCGTCTAACTCTACTAAAATGTCAGATGAAAACTAGAGGTTCTATAATCAGAAGAAACTGAATAAGTATGAGGAGGAAAGCCATATATTTCATTCTCCGCTTTGTGCTCCAATAAAATTCTCCTCTACACCACATGAGTTTTCATCAACAAAATTTTCCTATCCTATACAAATAACTTTGAGCACTTCTCTGTCTTACTGACGATGACTCAAGTATAAGTTGAAACGTTTTAATGGGTTAGCCTTAACTAGATACGTCAAGCCGTAACAACTGGGCTTTATCAAGGAGCAATATTTTCTCCCTTTTACGTCGTTTTGGTCAGTGAATAAGTTAGTCTTCCTGCTTGGATTTGCAATACAGTTCTCCAGACCTAAGCTAAATTTGCAGTAGGAAATTATCACTATCGGAGACAGAGACTGTGATCCGAAGAAACCTAAGGAAAGTCACAAACGGCGGCTGAAGCTTATTTACTCTTTATTTCAATTTTCTAAGCTAATAAAAGAATATTCAAAATTGGCGTCAAAAACAGCAATTGAGGGTAAGATTCAAGTAACACAATGCCTTGCCACCTCTTTGCCACAATTCGTCGGTTGTACATTCTTGTGACACTCTCCAAGGATACTGGAAAGCATTTTTCGTCCGACACTTGTCGGAGTATGAAGCGTCGGGTAATGACCGAAAGGGGAACCGAAATATATTGCCAGATGCGGATACACGAGGGATGAAGAATACTGCATCCATTTTGCCCTATGAATGGCCAAATAGTACCTATTCACCGTTGTTTAATCGAGGAGTCCAAGTGAGAAAATGAACTCTTTTTGTTTACACAAGACTGGGTTTTAAATCTTTATGTAAACTATTTCCAGAACACTGAAGTGAAAGGACAATCTTGTTTGTCCATATATATCGGCATCTGGCTTTATACTTTGAGAGAGGGAGGCTACGTGTGGACATAGTACAAAAACTTACGTAATAAAGTCACAAATGAATTGCGGAAAGGTATTGTCCAATACTATGCTAGTCTAATTGAAGAGAACTCCAACAATCCAAAGCATATATGGAAAACTGTAAATTCCATTTTAGAAAGGAATTCAAAGACAACATCAATTTTGGCAATAAATTTCAAAGGCCAACTAATCGATCAAAGAAAACTAGTAGTCGAATCCTTCATTGAGCATTTTATAAGTATTGGTTCAAAACTGGCGAGTAGAATCAAAACAGACGTCAATAGTGATCCAACTAGACACGTAAAAAGCCGAGCTGTAACTGCAAGGTTTGAATTAAAGGTAGTTACAGTTGAGCATGTCAAATATTTAATTAGACAGCTGCGTGCTCAAAGTCAACTGAGACTGATAAGGAACCAGTGAAAGTTGTAGAAGCTGCAATTTATGCAATATCACTCTCTCTAGCTTTGATTTTCAACAGCTCCTTACAAGATATAGCATCCCCCAAAATATGGAAGGTTGCAAGGGAGACGCTTATTTTCAAATGAAGTAAAAGGATAAAAGTGAATAATCTTCGACCAATATCTGTTCTTTCTGTCTTTTCCAGACTATTTGAAAACATTGTGCATAATCAGATATATGATTTCATTAGGAAGCATAAAATAATATATGCTAATCGACTTCTCTTCCAAAAGTAAGTTCTTTATTATGTGCGGCAGAATCTTTGTATGAGAACATAGACAACCGAAAGCTGAATATAAGTGTCTTTTTCGAATTCAAGAAGGCATTTGATACAGTTAAGCAAAGAATTCTTCTATCAACGCTTGCTTTATACGTTATTGCTGGAGTTTCTCATAATTGGTTTGCCACGTATCTAGTTGGCAGAGACCAATTTTGCTTTCTAAAAGGTCAAAGCTCTAGCAAAAGTAAAATACAATATGGTATTCTACAGGGATCATGCTTACGGCCACTGCTACTTATTTGGTATATAAACGACTTCAAGCAGTGTCTCCAGGAATCATATCCAAATTTGTACGCTGACGCTACAACTATGACGTATGCCGTCTTATATTTGTTGGAGCTTCGTCAAGATATAAACAGTGATTTATACAATATTTCTGAATGAATCTGCGTAAATAAGCTACGTTTAAATGTCAACAAGAATGGAATAATGGCTATAGGGAAAAAACCCAGCAAATTAAACAGTTGGATGATAACACCAAATGTTAGATAAATGGCGAACAGTTTACACCCGTGCATAATATGAAATATCTGGGAATACAGACAGATGAATGTCACAATTGGGATGCGCAATACATAGTGGTAAGAAGGAAGCTGAAAACAGGACGTACAGTACTTAGTATGCTAAAGGGTATATCACCACAATCTAAGTCGGCTGAAGTCTATAAAGCACTTTTTGAGAGTCACTTAATTTTACACTAATGTGACTTGAGGAACTTATCAAATCCAAAGCTTACATTTGCAAACCCTTCAGAATCGCGCATTTAAGCTTTCTCAATCTGCAAAATATAGGAGTGGCTGGGTCTGCCATTGACTTGACATCCGTTATATGATAAGATACGATAAGCTAGTGATGATGCATAAAATATTCAACGGAAAATGTTCTGAAAGATAGACTCACATGCATATCTCAAGTATCAAATAATCAAACTAGAAACTCTGAAAAACTTCAGGCTAAAAGACCTCGCCTTGAGCTCACAGAAGGAGCTTTTGCTCTAGTGTTGCGAAGTGTTGGAATGACCTACCAGAAACTGTCCGAGGAATTAGTCATATGCTTATTTCTAAAAAGCACCTAAAGGCATATCTAACATAACCCAAAAGACAAAGCCTTAGAAGATTAGCGATAGGCGTTATACGATTTAATTTGTTATTTGTTTGTTTCACGCTCTGTTTCTTGCTAGTAGTTTTAACGTAAGCTAGTATTGCTGTAAGGCGTATCACATGTAAATATTGATAAATTTCAAGTTCATTTACAATGTTTTTGCTCACAGAGACTTAGCAGAGGTCTCAACCTATTATTTTCGTCGGAATGCGATTAGGTGTTTCAAACACGAAAGATCTATCAATAGATGACATTGTGACAGAAAGTTACATAGCATCAGAAGCATGAAACTTCTCTCCATAGCACCTCCTCTTTGTGAGTATGCCAACCTCCAACAAAGTTAGTATTCACGTCTTGGTTCAACGGTAGGTAACAATTATTAGAAGCTCTCATGAAAGATTGCACTCATTCGAATTCCCTGATGGTTGAGTCTTACTTGCTAAAGAAATGCTTAGCAAATGGGCTGCAGGAGGCTTCCCTATTTCTATGCTACAATTCGTCTTTAAGCATCCATCCGTAAATGTTACATTAAACATCCGTGATTGAAAGTATCCATGGGATACTTTGAATCTATTTTTGTAGCTTTCTGTCCTGTCCATATTTGGAGCGCCCTGCGTTATGATACTATTGCGGCGGGGTCATGTACGTTGGAAACTTGTAAAGCTCGTTTGAAATAGTCATCACAGTCCAAAGAACCTTTTGACTTCATAGCTTGGACCAAACAGAGCTTACAGCTCACCCAGGGTACATTTAGTGTAGCCATTTGGAAGATCTACTCATTTGATACAGTACCTATCTAAAATATCGATTGCAAACAGAAATGGTTGCAGGTAAAGCTTTTATATCTAAATGTAATATTTGATTAGTAACAGCTTTAACAATCGAGTCATCTCATGATGATACACCTAAGGAGAAATTTCATTATAGAGAAATGTCGGGAATGTTTGTCATGAAAAGCATGACTTCTGATTTCCTAAACGTTCAATAGTAATTTGGTCATTCTATTCTTAGGTAAATTTTGGTCATAATTCAAGTTTTCACAAAAGCTATCACAGAAATTCTGTCACTCGACAAGAGGATTAATGATGTACTTTTTATTTGTTTATACAGACCATGTTTGGCAAGCCACTCTGCAGCACAGTATGGGAGAACTAAGCAAGATCTCACGTGTGCCACGTGTGCAAGACAAAGTTTAGAGTTACAGAGTCAAGATTTCTCCTTGTGCAGTTTCCAGTCATACTGCTATCAATCTTGAATTGATCTTGCAGCTTCTCTTCGCAAGTGAACGTGCAAAAGTAGATAGTTGGCGTGCAGCTCTCCTTTGATGTAAATTACCTCGTCCGTGCAGTTGCTATACAATCAATGCATACCAAATGACAAAGCACTTGAATATTGCACATGACTTTCCTTTATGGTACCATTTCTGGAAGTATCTTATGAATCAATGTATGAAGCACAAAATTTACGTTCTTGAATTAATTTTTCTAACTGTCAGTGCATCACTAACCTGATCCTGGACAGATAATCATAGGCAATAGCATTTTCCCACTGAGTGGGTAGATGAGCAGAGTTTTCAAGGAGATAATTTCAAATTGAATTATATCCATGCTTACTTTAGACATTCCCATTAAATAAGCTTCCTAAATGGAGCAGTATATCAATACCCAAACAGAAAGGGTTAGATGGCAATTCCAGGTTGGAACTTTACTCAGAAACACATTGTGTGATTGCATAGAATGATACTGAGCCTGTACACTTAAAATCGAGAAGAAGGAAACTTTCTTGTATGTGACCAAACTATGTCTTGCTTACAATCATCGTTATCAAACGTTTCCAAAATTCTGTAAAGACATCTTTATGACAGCAGCGGGAAAAATTAGCAATATCCTTGTGGCTTTTGCAAATTTATCTAGCTTCGCTTCTTTGTGTACCTGACAACAATGCAGTTTCTTCGAGAGTACAGACAATTTGGAAATGAGCTAATTTGCTTTCCTAATGGTCGTTGAGCGTGGTCATAATCTGCTGCATTTTCCTTGGCCATGCCTTCTTTGCCACTATTTAAAAACAAACATCTGGGTCAGTTTTCCGACACAAATTGAGATGTCAAGTACCAAAACGCCAATTCTATGACATGCATAATTGACCAGTTTTTTCGTCATTCCAACAAAACACGATTACAAACTCTAGTGCGAATGTGATCCCAGTAAACTGCAGAGCATGGTAGTCTGCACATAGTATATGTCGAACAAAAACTCTCACTCTAAAGTGATGGCAATGAACATTAAAGTGGAAAAAGTATCATGGAATCTAGGAAAATTAGACTTTAGCATGTTTAGAGCCAAACTCTGAAATGTTCAAGGGTACCTCTCTATATTCATTAAATTTGGCTATGATTCCTAGGATGATTTTCGGTACATTTCTAATACATCCCCATAGAACATCCAAGTTTTACAGTTCCCCTAGCACCAACTCAATTGAGAGAAATAGAACCAAGAAGTGTGTAAAGTAATCTCCTTAGCGAGTGTAGGTTCAACTGACCAAATATATAGAGATGCACAGCGCATTGAATTAAACTGATGGCAAATGATCTGCATTTCGATTCCAAGCCTCTCTTTTTCTCGTATCTATGAGCAAAATTCCACAATCCAGTCACTAGCTACCATAGCACAAAGATCTTTGACTTTTTATCCAAAGTTCTATTTTCCAGCTGGAGGTTGGTCATGAACATATTGTATCTAATAAGATATTCCACCTTTGCTTTCTTCTGCTAGTACGCTATGTTTGAGAGATAAAGGATAAAGGAAAAGCAGACGTGTAGCTGATTATTGAAAACGTTGTGAATTTGTTCTGCATTTTTTCATTTTGCAGTCTTCCATGAAGAGCAAATGTTGTCAGTATAAACATGAGAAGACAATGACCATCAGCTGACTATGATGTCGCAAGATTCTAAACATCACAAACATATGGATGCAATAAAATTCCGGATATTAGCTTCTTCATCTTCTAATTGTGACTTACTTCGATCGTTGGTTTCTCATATAGGAAACTTTTCACTTAAGCTCGCTCTGCCTGGCCTCCGTACTTCTTTTTTCCCAGATTAGTATCGATTCCATTCTCTCTGCATCCTCCCTGCTTGCTATCATAATCATATCCTCCATTCACCATGTCCTTCTCCCCTCTTCTCCAATTTTTCTCCATGTTTACTCTACACGCGCTCTAAACTCTTAAACCGAAGATTTCCGTATGATACGACGATAAACTGCTGCTTTCCTTTCTGGATCATTTTGCAAACGAGACCGTTGTAGACGCAATTTCTTCTAATGCAGCGTCATTGGTGATCTTATCTTTCCAGTCAACATTGAAAACTCTTATATAGCACCGGAAATCAAGTGAGACTATTATTCTTAAAGTTGATGTCAATTAAAGCACCCATATGCATATTTAAAGAATATGCATATTATATAATCTGCACTTATGAATTTCTAGCGTCACAAGACAACGAATTCATAACATCCTGGACATTGCAAGCCTAAGGAAGTAGAAATAAGTTCGAACCGTCAAATTTATTCCCCCACAAGAACTGGACGCTCAGACCGCACTTACACGATACAGGTGTGATATCTTTCGTTTTGATGTACCGTTTACACGACACCGGTGCAAAACGCTTGAAAGCCACTTCGAAAACCACACCATTGATTTTAATTTCATATGATCGGGCACAACGTAGTGATTTCAATCCACTTTTGCAGAAAGGAAGGCCATGGTTTTATGTTTTATCTCTATTTCTCTCTATATTTCAAGAAAACGCTCAAGGAAGATACTATGGCAATTATTTAAAATAAGATGTGAGCAATTGCTGCTCTCTTGCAAGCTATCATTAGGCTTCTTTTTCAAAAACCGGTTAATTATATGAAGCAAATGTAGGAAATGACAAATTTGCAAAACATCCTAGAAGATAACAACCTGTCGTTGTCAAAAATTTTATTGGATACACCTAGGCAGAACCGGTAATTGTTGAAAATTCCTTTTGGACAGGTTTCTAGCATCGTAAGAATAGGTAAAAACTTTAGATCCTCCAAAGAAACAGTTTATGCGAGAAACTGAGGCCTCTGTTGATTAAAACTGATACTGTCTGAGTTACAGCTATTCTCTTGCCATTGTGACCTGCATCACACCAGCGTAGTGTAAACAGGTAAACACTACCCATACCAGTGTAGTTTTGCATCGATGTGATATCACCATGGTGTTGGGAAAACGGGGCCTGAATTTTGTTCGTCCGAGGAACTGATCTATCAGTTTATGCTCAAAGTCAACCCATACACTCACACTACTCTACACTAGGGAAGCTGTCGCAGCCTCATCAAAATGAAATTCTTAGAGGTGAGACGAAGGTATCAGATTTCAGAAAGATCTGTGAAGTGAACGAGAAGGAAAGAAAGATATAGGAGTGGCCCTATTGTTGTTAGGTGTGTTTACCTCCTTTACCCCACTTAGCTGGTATTTGGTAGTCGTGCTATTTGCAACTATATGAGAAATCTCCCAACTATTATCTTAGAGTAAATTCATCTTTTACCTTACTTTAAATCCAACCCATCCATTCAACTATGGTTTCTATGTGCAAGAAATGCTCCTGACTGCTTATTAGAACCATCTGTTTATCAAGGGTAATGGAATGACAAATGGTTTCGAAGTTTTTCCTGGAGCAAAAAAATTCTTTCTTTCACCAAATGAATGTGTCTTTGATATTTTTCAGAAGCGCAATAGACAGGTAGATTTTCATTGGCCTCTGGACATATTCCGATCTCCGTATTTATTAAGAAACCCCCGTTTCTTAGGAACCTAAGAGTATTCAATCAATAGCGCAGTTGGTATGGCACTTGACGGACAAAGTCAAGGCCCCGAGTTCGAGCCTCGGTAATGTAACTCACTTTCTGCCATTGTCACTTTATTTTGATCTTTTTCTGATTATTCTTTCTATTAACAGTGTCAGGTAAAAACGCTTTTTATACATTTGTAATATTCTCTGCAGTTGTCAGGACAATATTTTTACATTTACATCACCCAGAAAATGCTGAAATGAAAATCAGCTCTTCTACTTTGATTAAGTGAAATTAGCTTCTATATTACTATAAACGCAGAACTTCCTTCAAGGCGATAAATCTTAGCAACAAAATTAACAAAATATATAACACATTCCTTACCTGTCTAACTTGCAGTCTGATAATACTTGCAACCACCGTACCATCACATTTATCACGAATTCCTCGCGCAAAACTGCTTTGCTTCCCGTAGACAATACTTTCACCTGCGCAATTTGAAGTCTTGTAAAGTAATGGGAAAATATCATTAATGTATTGTCTGCTCGCAATAGAACTCTCGCTTATTCTTGAATCGTCTTTCTTCAATGAGACGCAATTGATTGACAGCTATTGCATCAAGATGATAATCTCCCGAAGAAAGTCACAGGGATTGGTTGCATCCCGCTTCTAACTGCTTTCAAGATTTGTCTTAAAGGTCCTATGGTTTGCTTTCCATTGCATTTCAATACTGCAGTATTCCTGGTTTTCATTTCTAAAGGAAATTGAATAAGCAACATGTTGTGTGTAACAATAATAAGCATCTTTGAATTTTGTAATCCTTCACTAAACAATGTAATGACTTAAGGTGACAAATAATCTAAGAAGTTACGCAAAGTGTTCAAAAGGCCATCTATTTTGATATCGATAAACAAATTAAAGTTCTTTGAAAACCTTGCATGTTTAAAAAAAGGTTTACACAAGCAATAACCGTCCGCAAACAAGCCAGGATTAGCCTTGAGCCTAAAACAATTCAACACCATATTATTTTCACAAACATTCCCAAGTTCTCAGTCCTAAAGATGGTTAGGTTACAGCACGACATTGCTATGAGCACACATTACTACTGTAAGGGTTGTGGCTAATATAGCAGACAAGACATTTTTTTCGCGCAGTACTAAAGCATTTTTAAGACTTACTTTCGTAGCAAGAGTAGTTAAGTTTGCGTAACGCTACATTGTTACACGGACATACAGGCACTATACAAAACTAAACTTTCCGATGCATAGGTTACAGTAAGAAATCTTTACAAATTAAGTACATGTGACGACTGTCTTGGTTTGAATATTGGAATTTTAAAGGTACGTGACCTTAAAGGTATATGACTTATCAGTTTTCTTTGGTCTCAGACATCCAGTAGTGAACTTTCTTATCCTTTTGAGCAGTTGAGTACTGCTTTTTTATAAACCAATTTCCAAGAAAGAAGTGTAATCTTTTTCAAAGGAACAGTAGCCTTCATAACATAAAATAAAGATGGAACGTGATCACATAGCAGACAGTTCACGGAGCAATATAATTTCAAGATGAATAGCCAACTGAACTACATCGCATTAGTAGTTCAAAGGGCTGTAGTGAAGTTCAAATACACTCCATATTACTATAAGAACACTGAGATTCCATTTACCGAAATATAAGAGCGCTGTTAGAACATGCTAAGCCTCAGATGAGAATTTTCATAAGCGCTCGACAACGTACAAACATATGGGAAGCTAATTCTCTGGAGGTTGTTGATAAACATCAGCACTCGTTGCTTCATTTTCAAAAGTAGCCTTGTCAGATGTCTTGAAAAATGTGCATACTGCGTGCAGCTTCTCAAATATTTGCAAAATCAGCCTTTAAATAAGAATAGTTTTTCGAGCATTTGAGTTTAAATTTATCAAAAAATTAAGTACGTTGAGCCTCGGCAAAAAGATCAGGTTCTTATATGAAAATATGCACCACTACCAAATAGAAAATAAAGAAAGTACAGAAATAAACAAGAATTGGCGGAAAGAAGTGGCTATTGGTACCTTTTACTAAAAGAGGAAATCAGTTAAGCTCTTGATATGATAAGAAAAAGTGAAGTAGAATACACATTTTTACACAAAAACGGTTTGCAAGATGTAAGTGCTTGTCTCTAACAACATGAAGAAAGCTTTTTGAGAATTCCAAGAAACCATGCGAAATCGCAGTCCTTAGGTCAATTTCCTATATCACAAGTTTCTCATGCTCCGTGTTGAATCATTTTGCATTTTAAAAAGATCTTTCTTTTTCATAATTCCAATACTCCCGTGACTGCTTTCATAGTGTACATGCACAGACTACAAAGTGTTCGGTACTTTTCAGCAAGACCAAATCCTCGTCGCTTTGATACTTTTTGATACAAATTAAAGTCTGCCTTTCAAAAGCAAAAACATCTAAGAAAACACGAGATTTGATTGCAAATAATTACGGTTTGATTTGATGACCAGAAAGACACAAAAATCTAATTGTCGATATATGATCTTGTTGTTCTCAAACTTCAATTAATTAGTCATGGAGATACCTTAAAACTCTTTTGAAAAATATCAATTTTGCTTACCTTTTACTTATCTTCAAGCCACTAGCTTTTGATTTGGTGTTTCTAAACTTTATTGCGAAATGGGATACTGTTTACAGATTGTATCAGAATACTAAAGGTCATGCAATCTCCTAAATCCCCCTGGTATATCCCCTTTTCTTCCATTCTCTGGCACCTTATAGTACATCTGCACAAAGTGAACAAAAGTACTGCACCACCTGCAACAAATTGGCGCCATCGTCTAATCTAGCCAAGCCAAACCTACGTAATCACATTGAATTTTCCTGTGTTTCCTTACTTCAAGTATAATTTCACTTTTGGTGGGAAATTTAGAAAATAAATGCTGATCGACCATCGAAAATTTTTAAGAAAGAACGAACTTTTATCAAAAGAGGTGTCACAAAGAAAGTTAGTTGCTTGAGGAGAAGATTTTTTGTGGTCTAAAGAAAAAATTTAATTCTCAAACTTGAAAATTATCAGCAATGAAGTAAAAGCCCCATACCCCCTAGAAAACCTCTCTAAGTGGACTAGCAAACGTATTCTAAAAGAAAATGGTATCAGAAACTATGCCAGAAAGCAAAATTCAATGTTTCCGCTCGAGATAGGAGAGCAAGGTTGAGTTGAGTCATCGCTGTCCGGCATTGGGAAAAGTCTTTCAAGCGCCCACATTGAGCTGGAAAGGGGAACCCTACCTCGAATAAGGTTAAGAACCACTAGATTAAAAAGCTGTTATATGCAATGAGCTCTCGTGCGTTCTTTACGTATTATTTACCTTTGAAGACCAGGTTTTATTCTGCCTAAGAAAGTATCAAAACGACGAGATACGTTCAAAGATACTTTACATGCCTCTTGCAAAAACTATCGAACATCTGTTCTTGCATGCATTGAATCTTTGATTGAAGTTAACAGGATGAAAAACTGGCTGAAGAGTACGGAAAGTGCATCTGTGAAGTGAACTTGCATACTTACGGGAGTAAAGAATACAATGAAGAATAATAGAGGAACAATAGCAAAGGGTGTTGAGAGATATTCTGAATGCTACAAGCGCACGCTGTCCCCTCAGGAATCCCTCTTGCATCTGTGAAAACACGTTTTGCCCTATTCTGCAGACTGGTCAATGAACCTGAAGTCAATAGAAAATTCACGTAAATTGCTTTCAATGTATTAGAACTTACAAGCATTAAAAAAATGGAAATATTACTAGACCCAAGCATAAGCAAACCGTGGTAGTCTGGTATGGTAACTAGGGCCTAAGTTTCACAAAGCAATAAACCTACCTTTCAGTTGGTCTTCATTCGTGGCAGTGCAACAGAATAGCATATAATTTTATCTGAGCTTGTGTATTGACCAGGTGCGCAAGCTCTCCATCTTCGTCTGATATTTCCAAGGTAATGGATAGATGGTTCACTTTTGACAAAATTTTTTTCCCGCTTCAACTACCACGATGCCACGAAATAAACATATCAACTTAAAAGTGAGACTTCCGAATTAGTAATGAGGCTGGACGATACATATTTATCAGCGTATTTGGTAATTTAGCAACTTTCAAATGTCATATGACCATTTCGTAATCTTATTTCTGATTGGCTGATTTCACTTGGAGGGCAAGTGGCCGAAGAAAAATATATGGCCTAGTGATAGTTGTCTTGTTTTCCATGGATGCCTTGCCGCAGAATCAGATCAAAGACAAATTTCTTGCATTGAAACTATGCTAATGCATTCAGAGATAGCTAAAACGCTA
Source organism: Mastigias papua (assembly GCA_964019165.1). Classification (NCBI taxonomy): domain Eukaryota; kingdom Metazoa; phylum Cnidaria; class Scyphozoa; order Rhizostomeae; family Mastigiidae; genus Mastigias; species Mastigias papua. Next base: position 7,039,244 of record OZ025270.1, on the reverse strand, counting down.
AGTAGTTTCACATTGTCAGAGTCTATCAATTATTTCATTGAAGACGACTAGCCAGAAGAGACTTCAAGTCACTATACGTGAATCATCGTACCATTTGTTCAAAGCAGGCCACATTCAGGATATCAAAGTGAAAGTTGGATGCCAAAGTTTAATTATTATTATTAGTCGATGATTACCAGAAATGAAGATGAATGTGGTTTATGACCCGATGATTGGACCTGAAGGAGAGATGGCCAAAATCCTGCTTTCAAAATGTGGTTGCATTACAGGCAAAGGCCCACGCGCAAGTGGTGAACATGTCTCTTCTCTCCGTTAGGCCCCCGGGAGAATTCACTCGCAGGTTCCTTAGGGATGACAAATGGGAAAAGTCATGCACTTATCAGCAACTGACGTGGAATCAGCCGAGAAAGCTTTCACCTAAAAAATTCAGCAAGATAGACTTTGCTACTGCAAGAAGAGAACTCAGGAAGAAAAAGTTAAGCCTAATGGGTCAAGACCTTCATGATTTAATTGGAGATATTACTTAACACGATATCACTGCCGTTAATAACTTGAAGGAGTCCCTGGAACAATACCAAAGCACTGTAAGGAGCAAATTTGCTCTCCTCACTGTTCTGAGTGATGGGTATCCTTTAGAAAACAGTCCTCCTGTTGATGATGGCACTTCAAACCAGAATACGAAAATGGCAGCAGAGGGTTCACCTTTTGAAAGGACCATAAATAACAGCAGCCTTTCTAAAGTGCAGCAAAGGTTCCTATTCAAAGAGAACTTAAATGTTTCAGAAGAACAGAGGATGGACATGTTTTATCAAACTACAGGCCACTCTTTATGCCCATTTTAGTTAGTTGCTTCACCTGATGTAATTGTCGAGTCCTCAGGGTTGCAAGGATGTGTGGAGGTTAACACTGCTGTATCCCACTGGAATAAAACCATTCCAAAAGCAATAGCAACAAAAGGGAACAGATTTTGTCTGACTATGAAGGAGTCTGCTCAAATACAATTAAAGAGAAATCACAAGTACTTTCATTAATGTCAATTGCAGCTATATGCTGGCAGGAATGTATTCAACTTTAGTGACTTTGGTGTTGCCACTGAAAATGACATTTTCATAGAACGAATCACCCTATGCAGAGAATGGGTTGATACTAAGATATAAGATCTAGAATTGTTCCTTGATTCATTTGTTCTTTCAAGATTCATATGTTTAAATGTAGAATCCCGAGTGCACAAATCTATGATATCAAACAGTCTTGAAAATTTGCCAACATACAATAAATAGAAAATATTTCATTAAAATGCGGCTAAATATATGTTGTGCGAACTTCACTTGTTACCTTGTATTCTTTGATACGATTAACTGTCCTTTCCACATGGGTTCTTGTATTTGCCACTGTTCTGCTTTTGATTTAGGGGGTTGGTTTCCCCATTTCTGTGCAATCTATCACGCAAATCAGGAAGATTCGTGGCAATGCTATGCGGCATTGTATTCAAAATCTTTTCGTTGGAAGATTAACTGTTAAGCAGTCTAAATCTTCTATACATTGCTGGAATCCATTCTGAAAATATTATCCTAATTGATGTCAAAGAAACAGTATAGAGATTGGCAAGATGCTATTCTGTCGTCTTGTGATGTTGTTGTTGCTAAATAGAAAACGCAGCCGTGTCATTTTCATATAGCTGATGATTAGTGACAAAATAGAAACAAATCTTAAATGTCTTAGACTTAGCAAAACAAGTGAAAAATTGAGTTTATGTTCATCTTTTATGATACTTTTAACTCTCAGCTCCTTTTTCTTTAACTTTTCAATTTCACATTGCAGAGTGGTAATGTTTTGTACACTTGGACTACCATATGCACTATTTCTAGTGTTTTCAGCCCTTATATCAGTGGTATGTACCACCCGCTACCTTCACAAACAATAGCCAATATTGTGGGAAGATCTAGGGTGGGTTGATGACATTTGACATTGCTCCGCACATACTTCTGCAAGAGTAAACAGTGCATCGACATCCTGCTTCTGTTTTTCTTCCAAAATCAACGTTGCTTCCACTACTTGATTCAATGAAACTTTTGTTTCTAATGAAGTCAGAACGGTAGTATTTCTCTTTCGTCTCATTCCTAATCCTTGGGAATGCTTATTGCAGATTCTTGTGCATCTGTTTTGGGGATATTCCATACATCCAGTTGCAAACAGTCAATCCATGACTTTAGTAACTTCTTCTGGCATAAGGGGAGACGATGAAAACTTAATTTGGAACCAAATTTAGTTCTTGTTCCGTAAAGAGAACACATATTCACTGTTTTTATAGAGAAAATTCACTGTGACAAACTTTTTGTCGGTAGGCAATAAATTTCTTCTCACGCCACTTGCTCTCCGAGTCAGATCTGCCAATCAGAAACAAGATTACGTAATGGTCATGTGACATGTGAAAGTAGCTTATTGCGCTAGAGTTGCTTATTTCTCTGCTTAGTTTCCAAGGGAAGCTTCGTAAGTTAAGTATCCAATATTTCATCTAGAAATCACGCGGAACATAAACTTCAGACCAATCCAACCCACTAGTCTAAGCAAGTTAGAAATCAATCAATTTCACAGAATTGTCATTCCATCTTATACTATAGCAATGAGCTGTGATGTCTCTTGACAACTATGAGTGGGAGGGTGTACAAATGAAGGTCTTCTTAATCAATACGACATGTTTTTGCTGCTATTTTGTCCCTGAATTTGATTGTTCTATCAGTAAGATTTCTTGCATTACGGAGAAATGCGGTTCTTTTTTACACTAATAATGCATGGTCATTGCCGTGTTATCAAGCAGAGAAACTTCCAGGGATGGCACCAAAACCTTATACCTGGAGGGTTGATAAGTTCGTTTAGTGATGTAGGAGGACCCACAATGGTTGCGGCCAACATAGAGAAAATTTTGAAATTTTACTTTCTAGAGTGGCTAAAAAGGCAACTCCCGTACTAAAAGTCGACAGTATAGCATGGGTCTCATGTGCGCTTCCAGAAATATACAACAAAGAAAACGGCAATAATACCAGAACAACAACATAACTAATAACAATTGCAAAGTATCGAACAAACAGGCTTAAGATTCCAGCCATGTAACTACGAAATTTTTCAGGGCAGGAGCCTAATCAGCAAAAGGGCGATAATATGCCTAAAATTTCGAAGCCGAAGAATATTTACGAGTTTCCTAAATTCAAGCGTGACGGACAATTATAAGTACATGCACACAACAAATATGCAAAGACAGCTTCAAAATTGTCCAAGAAAAAGGGAAATTCTATTCCTTTGAAGAAAAAGCGTAGGGGTCTAGACCACTAGGACCCCTTCGGTAGTTGTGCCCCTGAAGTCAAAACAACATCTCTAAAATAATAACACATATAGGTTATAATGCTTTGAAAACAACAACTACAAAATCGCTATACCTAATAATGCCAAGGAATCTTAATTAACAATCTAACAAAAAGACAGCCAAAAGCTTTAAACAGATAGTACTGACAAAAAGTACAATATCTGACAACTCTAGTCGCGATAAACAGTATTTGTTTCCATTTCTCCTGCCGTAGGCTGCATTGTATTAGAAGCAAAGGAATTTCTAGGGATGTTGCGTATATCATTGATTACTCCATATAGTTGCATCAGTTTCAAACCTCTAGAACACGATTTCTCTTTTTAAGAAAAAGGGATATAAGAAACCTAGTACTAGATATCCCAAAATTTAAGAACTTTTTAGAACTATAAGGAAAAAGGTAAGAAACTTTAGAGCTTTCTGTGGCATCTTTCACAGTTTATAAAACCCCATTTTTCCTCCTCGGATTTAACACATTTTCACTATGTAGTGAAAATATGTTAATCCGAGGAGGAAAAATGGGGTTAAAACACACTGTACAGTGTGTTTTATGAGCTAAGCCTTATCTTATGGAGACTATAGAAGACAATATTTTACGTTTTGTTGTCATTTTCACTGCAATTACTCTCATTAAAATAAGAAACATTTAAGAAACTTTAAGAAATAGCATGGCCAAAAGTTAAGAGGTTTTACTACCAGGCATTGAGCCAGATTTCTTACAAAAGAAAAAACGTGTACAACAAAGTCGTTGCCAAGACGACATTTCGTGTATATAACACGACGATGTACATAACAAGACGACGATTTGAAAGGCTCCAACACGTTTTCATAGGCTACTATGAGATCAAACATAACAAACTACATTGAAACACTTCCTGCGAAACATTGATAAATACCGTAGGCTCTTTCTGATAAATATGCAGCTTTCATTTCTAGACAAATCTTCCTGATATCTTCATTTGGCAGGAGTAGAAGTCGTCATCAGTAGTCATTATCATCATCTGTATCTGATCCCGACGATTCACGCTGTTCAATAGTAAAAACTTCCATTTCATCTACCTCAAAAGAACTGCTGCCGGCAAGTATAACTGTATCTACATTCAAGAACGCAGCCGAGTCTTGGTATTCTGCACAAACTTTAAAACCACCAGATATTTCAGCTACAGACTCTTCCTCATCTATTGAAAATTCATATTTATGTCGGCGGTTTGCTTTAACACCAAATGCAGGGCCATATGTTGAACCTAACAGAATACACCCTCTTGTTGACTCTTTCAAGAACGGTTTATAATACTGATTGCTATTGAGACTGAAGACAAATGCACCTGGATCATGTAGGAAACGTTGACATCCTTGAAGAAAAGGAAATACTCATAGAGCACATAGAATAATGTTCAGAACATCTGAATCGGCTTCTTCATTGCAGTGACCTGACAACAATATATTCACCCTCTGGCTTTAACATAAAGTAGCGAAGGCCATAGCATAACATATGTATTCATGATTTAGCATGTTCATGTCATAAAGTCTAAACTAAAAACCATATTGCAGCAAGATTCCTGGGTTATACTATGCCAAGGGTGTCTAAACTACAACCTGCAGGACAAGTGCGGGCCCACAGTCCAGATTTTATTGGTCCGCAGCAAGTTCCGAAAATATGATCTCAATAGAGTCTCCTGGAGCTCATTGTTTTCAACCAATTAGAGGGGGCTAATTGGAGATGGGGTCTAATTGAGAGGGGGCTTAATAAACTTACGTAATAAGAAAAAAAATTTCTGTGGCGAAGAATGTGTATATATCAGATTTCTTTGTCAAAAATATCATCGTCTTTATCAATTGTTAAATTTCAATTCTTTTCCTTGGTCACTCCTTTTCTGAAATTTCGCATTCAAAGGGGTCCGTATCTTTGTCTGAATATGAACGCCTTGCAGCATGAAGAAAAGGCTCTTACATGGCCCCTGCTAAATGCAAATACAATATCCGTTTTTAGCTCCACCGAGACTCAAAGAAATTACACTTATTAGAATTGACTTCTGCATAAATTCTGCTGGGAGCTTCTTCTGATATCTGGAAGTTTCTACTTGCAGCACATAGACATGTCGGTTTGATCTGTTCTGCTGGAGTACTAATGAACATCATCAAAACTACAAAATTTCCGATTTTTATTAAGACAACTTATTTTTCGCATTATCAAGACTATGCGGGACGGCTTTGTCGAGAGAGGGGGCTTATAAGAGATGCTACTGCAAATTATTGATAAACTATTGTCGACCCCCTCCCTGGTGAATGCAGGAAAAATCGAAAAGATTCTGCAGTTAGGAATTGTTCAATCCAATAATAGTTAAATTGAGCTTCCCTCCCACCATCTTAAGAATCTGGATAATGACAAATTTCTTCAGATGAGAAGCGCTTCAGAAAGTTTAGTAAACCTTATTAGCTTAGCATACATTTGTGAGCAAGCACTCTCTCTCATAAATCTGAACAAAAGCAGATTGAAGACCAAATGATTGATAACAATTTCTGTGAGGTTCTTCATTTCTCAACTGCCAAACCTGCTCCTGAACTGTCAACCACCCTTTCCTCAAAAGCATAACTCCCAATGTGGATGACTTTCTTCAGGTCATAAATTTGATCTTTAATGCGGAAAATCAAATTCGGTGTTTGAAACCAAATTCACACAAGGTACGCGCTACAGGTGCAGTACTGCCGTATTTACCTGTAGTTTACTCTGAGCAGCAGCAATAAGGCGTGTCAGTTATATAAATCCAACAATATTCATCAGGTCCAAGAGCACTAGTCACAAAGAGTATTGCTACTTAAACGACGGTAGCTAAAATTCAAATGCCGCAAGCGCTGTATTAAGCACGGAGGAATAAAGGTGCACCAGGGGCTTAAAGAAGAGAGGAATTTTGTCGAGAAGGGGGTTATTACTGATGCATGTAATAGAGCGAGTCTTTCAGAGAGGGGGCACTTTGAAGAGTAGGCTTTAAAACTCACTGAAGATAAACTATCATAACAATGCTTTGTGTATGCTAAAGGCTTCAAGAAGATAGCCAGATTGTGTTCCCGACCAATCAATGGACCTTTCGAAATTAAATTATTACCCAATAATATGCTTCCATTTTTTACACCTTTCATAGTGGCACCATTTTGAAACGGAGTTGCTGCGGCGAAATCACCACTCAGAACTTTCTGCCCGTAACAAATTACGTTCAATTACAGAGACAAGCTTTTAACTGCAACTTCGTACGTACATTTTACATTGATATCTCGGAGCTCTAAGCTGGGAAATAAATGGTTTCCAAGATATTCCTTATATGGAGCATCGACCATTGTTTAATTTGTATACAAGAGGCCCTTCCTGAACCACCCTTAACTGTTAAAACGACAAGAACATATCAATTCATGCACAAAATGTGAGCAAGGCCTAGGTTTGCATATCATCCCAAAAATCAGTTTGACAATATCTTCCAACCCATAATAGTCATAGAGCATTATTGACAATATTTTTAAAACATAAGCCTGCCGCACACGGAGAGGTTTATGTCGCCAGCAACAAAAACTGCAAGTGCTAGAAGGCAAAAACAGCAGTCTTTGGAGACAAAAATTGCCCGTGGGCGGTAGTCAAAACAAGAGATTTTCATCGTCAGCGAAAGATTAGAACTATCACACATGGTTGATGTACAATCACTGCCAAAAGTCCTTGGAACACCCTTTGACCGCAGCATTTTATGTGACAATTATGAGATTCCGGTGAAGCACAACGGATTACGCCCCCCCTACCCCCCAGAACAATGTTGAATTGACGGTTGGGTTAGCTGACAGTTGTGTGAAAGCAATTTGACTTACTTACTGTGTATAAAACCTGTATAAATCAACATTGTTTTCAAGGGGAGAGGGGAACGCTCACCAGCCAGATCAAAAAATACAGTAAGTGTTCCAAGACTTTTGGCATTGATTGTCTGAGGAAAATCTGTAAAACGTTGAGGTGTACAGGAAATAGTTGGTGGGGGGTAGGGGTTTTCCATAGTGCTGAGTTCAATGGTGCCATCTAAAATTACATATATTGGGGGGAAGGTGTAGAATTAAAGGGGTTCATAGAATTCTGCCTCATGAGTTGCTAATTTAGGTGTATTATTCTTATAGTCGCAGTTGTCTCTTAGTCACAAATAATTGTCTTTCTTTGTCCCCGTTCTTGTCAGTATCGACAACTCGTGCAATAAAAACAAGTGATTAATACGTAGTAAACACATACTGGCAGCAGGAAACTCTTCAATACATGACAAATTTTACTCATATGGCATACAGTTTCTATTCAAACCCACTAATTTCCTGTCCGTGCAATATGGCGAATGGAAAAGTCTAAGTGGTAAAAAGGGGAATCTAAGGAAAGGTGTCATATATCTAATACTCATCTACGCCACGCATCAGAATAACTTAGACAAAATGGTATTTCACGTAAGAATTAGTGCCAAAACCAGAGCGTATATCTGCTACCTTCGACGAGAGTCCTCCTTGTCGTACAGGGAGATTGCTCGACGCTGTGGTATCTCACCATCAAGTGCTGTGAGGATATGCCGGGAGGGCTTTTCTAGCCAAAGTACGAAGAAGAGAACGGGTCGACCAACATTGATGACGAAGAAAGTCAAGGGCAGATTTAGTCGAACTTTCCGCAAAATGAGAGATGAGAACCCGAACGTCAGAATCGTTGACGTCGCAAAAGAGTGTGAAATCACAAGCATCAGCTACAGAACTCTTATACGTACATTAAATGATGCTGGGTATCATTTTTTGAGATCCAGAAGAAAAGGTATACTTTCATCAGATGACAGGAAACGCAGAGTGCGGTATGCAAAAACAGCTCTGAAAAACTATAACACACACTTTTGGACAGGCGAGGTTCTTCTGTATTTGGCCGGTGTCTCTTTTAGGCACAATCAAAAGCCATATGAAGATGCGTTATGTGCTGGTGGAAAAGTCTGGAGGAAAAGCAATGAAGGGCTGAAATATACGAGCAAAGGATCGAAAAATTTACCAGGGGGACGTTCGTTGCATCTTTTGGTGGGCATCTCACATTCAACAGGAGTGGTTCTTGCTGAAGAATATGAGAAGATGAACGGACCGTGGTTTGCCAAATTTGTGCAAGGAACTCTACAAAAGGTCTTAATGGATTGTGCAGTGCTAAAACGCAAGGAGAAATTACTGCTTGTTATGGATAACGACCCAAGCCAAAGAAGTATGGTAGCGAAAGATGCCTTGCAGGAAATTGGTGCTGAACTTGTAGACATACCAGCTAGATCACCAGACCTAAATCCCATAGAAAATATTTTTCATAATATTAAGCGTAGTCTTAGGGAGGTTGCATTGAAGCGAAAAATTATCAGGGAGGATTTTGAATCATTTAAACAAAGGGTCTTGAGTACACTTCTCCAGTATGATGCATCTGTTATTGACCGCACTATAGAGACAATGACCCTTCGTCTACAGAGAATTGTAAAGTCTGGTGGATATAGAACTAAATACTGAATTCATTCAAATTACTTGCAATATTATATCTTACAGCTTGTTCATTAGTATTTAAACCACATGAATTATGCAGTATTACAGCGAATTTTCCCTTGTCTATGGTCTCCCAAGGTGTCCTCAACAAGGTGTCCTCAATGAATACCAGTCGCTCTTTGACTTAAACTCAATTCAGCCCAAAGTCGCATTGAATTGGATTCCGTCTCCAATGGTATATTCCAACGGTTTACCATCACGGTTTACCATTCTAGTTTTCCTTATAAAATACGAAGGAATTCTTCGATATTGCTGCAAGTTTGGAAAAAGTGGTACATGAACACAAATTACAGCTGTCTATATTTGTGAATAAATCTGCTCAAGATTTTCTGAGAAAAACGAGAAAAACTGCACGGTTTACCATTTTTTTGAAATCTGACTTTGATCCTATTCATGTTTATCTGCGTAAAATGGTAAACCGTGGCTATTTCCCAGATTTCACTAAGGTACGAGTAATAGACATGTATTTTCGCGTCATCTCATGAAGGTACATATCGATGTACCACTTTTAGCATTGTCTGTTCTTGGGTACCTACTACCAGTAAAGGATAGAAGGGAAAATAGAAATGGTAAACCGTGGCCAAATTGCACTTTCGCTACCATTACAATGACACCGTAGCTTGTCAACGCTACGGAGGAACAATAGTGTTTACAAAAGTGACGTGCCTATGTCCACTATTGCAACAACATCTATGCGACACAATGACCGCATGGGGAGGCATTTTCTGCTCCTGTTGCTAGAACTGCTAGTTGACATAGAAGAAGCCCCATCGTACCTGCATCATTTCAATCTCACAATCTTGTATAACAGAGGCTTTTACCAAAAAAAATGGGTGCTTCTGCAGGGGCAAAAAGTGGTGTGTCGCTCGAAGATTCGACGTCTTTGCTGTAGTTCGTTTCTGGTGCAGCGAAGTGCACGGAATGGCATTCCAGTAGCAGTGTTCTGTTTTTATAGCATACAACCTAATCTTCAATCCACACCAGAAAATTTGACATAGAATGTGATGTTCTGTTACAACATTTATAGTTTGTCTCTCACAGTGAAAATGCTACCATTTCACGTACCCCACCATGGCTCCTGCCAAAACCAATAGAGATATCGATTTGGAAATATTTCCATTGAAATCAGGACCTTGGAAAACCCTATGATACATATATATTTTATTGTCATACTATTGCATGGGCAGTATCTGTCTCAGACAATCACTGCCAAAAGTCCTTGGAACACCCTTTGACCGCAGCATTTTATGTGACAATTATGAGATTCCGGTGAAGCACAACGGATTACGCCCCCCCTACCCCCCAGAACAATGTTGAATTGACGGTTGGGTTAGCTGACAGTTGTGTGAAAGCAATTTGACTTACTTACTGTGTATAAAACCTGTATAAATCAACATTGTTTTCAAGGGGAGAGGGGAACGCTCACCAGCCAGATCAAAAAATACAGTAAGTGTTCCAAGACTTTTGGCATTGATTGTAGCTCTGTGTGCAGCCGGCTTTATATGACAATATGTAGGAATTATCACCTTGGCGATTCTTCGTCAAGTCAGTAATGGTCTATAAGGTGAACACGAAATGCAGTTGATTTTTCAAATAAATTTGAGCGTTACGTATGCAAGCCTAAGTCTTTTCTACATTTTGTGCATAAATAAATAGGTTCTTGTCGTTTTAAAAGTAAAGGGTCATCAGGAAGGGCCTCTTGTATACAATTTGAACAATGGGCGCTGCTCCTTATGTTGAATATCTTAAAAACCATTCATTTCCCAGCTTAGGGCTCCCAGATATCAATGGAAAATGTACCTACTATAGGGAATTCTTCCTCGGTTTCCTCTGTTGTGTAAGATATCCCATAATGATCTTATTAACAGCAAATGGTTGCTTAGTTTGTAGTGTTGTTTGCTTGTTTTTCGGTATTAGATGAAGTCAGTAAAATATAGAAGTTGTTGTTTTTTCTCGTATTTTCACTAGAACCAGTGTGGAATTTACGACGCTTACGAGGTTGAAATTAAAAGCCAGCCAGTAAATTTGTTACAGGCCAAAAGTTGTGAGCAGCGACTTCTACGCAGCACATCTGCTTCAAAATTGCGCCATAATGAAATATGTCAAACATGGAAGCATCTCATTGGTTAATAATTTGATGTAAACAAATCCACTGATTGGTCGAGAACAAAATTTGGCTATCTTGGCTTTAGAGTGGATTTTAGGCATTTATTTGTTTGAACCTTGTCAAAGCACTGTGCTTCCAAGATTCATTTGCCAAAAATAAATCTTTCCCTTGTCTATATTGAAATTCTCTATTATAAGATCCCTTCTCTAATAGACCCCCTCAAATCATAAATTTGTGCAATAATCCCTTCTCTACATAGTTTCCATTTACTGCATATCAGTTGTGGTCTGAAATAGAATGCAGCTGCTACCTACCATTAAACAAGCACATTTTCATAACATCTCCTATCTATAATGCCATATACCCTAGAGTTTACAATTGCTTATCTTTACTATAGTGCGCAAAAGCGGGAACATTCTTAAGCATACTGAAAGCTTTTTGTCCGACACTCGTCAGAGTACAAAACGACGGAAAACGACGGAAAATTGAATTAAAATATATAGCCAGAATTGGACACACCTGATATAATGAATAATGCGTCTATTTGGCCCTATATGGTTGGCGAATTAGCACTTATTCATCATTATTTACTTGAAGAGTCCAAGTGAGACAATGAACCATTTTTGTTTAAACAAGACCCCTTCTGAGTCTTATTTAAACTGATTCCAAAACACTTAAATGAAAGGATGATCTTGCTTGCCCAATGATCCAAAAATTATCATCCGTATATGTTTTGGCGCATTCTGGATTTATAATAAGATGTTGTCCTGTGGCCAAATCAGTTTTGATGTTAGGATTACTGTTTTTGCACATACGAAGTAGCTGCTCTCTTACTATATTGCTTTCTTCCTGATGCCCATGGGAACATGTTGCTTCATTCTGCCTGCTAGTCTCTGCGTAGTATGAGCTTAAGATCAGCATGAAAATTTATAGACTGCACAACTTTCTTGAATGGTAGGAATGCTATCTTTTTTAGCAGATGGTAACATGACCCTAGATGAGCATCATTCATAAAACACTAAAAAACTCACTGATATTAAAATTTTCAAATTGGGCCACTCTCTGCTTAGCCCCTTTCTCTATTTAGCCTCCTCTTCTAGAATACTGAATATGTACAATCATTTATGGCAGTCTGACAATAAAATCTAGTCCTACATTAGACAAACTACACCTTTTTATCCTATGAAACAAAACACTGAAGAAAAAGTAAATGACAGCTTGACTTGTTTACTGGGTAGCAAGAGAAAATTATGCAATTATGCAATAAGTACTCAACAACATAGGTTCATACCAATTTCCAAACAAGACAGCAAATGAACAGTTACAGTACAGTCAAGCAATTAGCTACTCTATAATTTTTTAAATGCCTACATGATAAGAGTCTTCATAAATTTTTCCAGATTGACGGTATTCTTTATAACAGCTCCTTCACTTTTCAAAACTCTTCATTGTTAAATTTACCCCTTTATTCCAAGTTTCCAAATCCATTTTGAACCCAGATATTTCTATGCACTTGACAAAAAACTAGCAACAGCAGCATTGTTAGTCACTCAAAATAATCTCATTTGCCTGAAATATCATGATCAGTTGAGATAACTCATGAACATTTAGAAAGCCAAAGAGGGCTTACTAGAGATGAATCTAGATAAAGAGGGGGCTATATTGAGGGGGGGCTTAAAGAGAGGGGGCTTAACAGAGAGAGACCTAATAAAGCTTTCCACTTTCTATAATGCTACCATACAATCCACTTCTGGCATTTTACAGAAATGATAAAATAATATCCAAAGTGCACCATCATGCAATAAAACAGTATCAAATCAAATGCAAAGATCTGTGAAATTCAAATAATCGAGTTCAACTTACCGTGATCTCTGTTCCAATACTTGGTTGTAAAACCTCCAAATATATTTCCATAGTCATCCTTCACCAGAATCAATGTGGGAGGTTTGCGATCACAAAATGTATGGAAATTCTCCTCTCCATGTCTTGCCTTTGAATAAATAAACTTCACTTTTCCTGTATTTCTGGTCTCAATGAGAAATTGATGGAGATATGATTTGCTCTCATTATCTTTACGTAATATTTCAGACATACCAAAGGCACACAAAGTTGGCAGTTTATGGGCTATTAACTCCTGTTCCATTCTAAATTCATGCTCCTGAAATGCTTTTTTCATAGAAGTTTCAAACTTCACTACTTCTTGTCCAAACTTCCCACTATTCCTATCAAATCCTGATTGCAATGTCCTGCTTATAAGCTGCTTTATTTCACTGTGGGTTTCCTCTGTACTCTTGCTTCTATCTTTGTACTGATTAATATGCTGCAATAAGGTGTCACTAATGTGACTTTTAATGTCAATAATTTCATCTGATTTACCTTTGTAGGAATCACTTAATATACTCTTGCAGTCTCTGCAAACCTCTTGAAGCTTCATACCAATGTTCTCTTTACTCAAATCACTGACAGTTCTTTCTATATTCTCAGTCCTCTTGACCATAATGTCAATCTTTTCATCTTTCCCTGCTGTACTCTCCTTCACACAGTCTTTAAACTGTGACATTTGACTGTCAAACATATCTATTAATGAATCAATTTTCCTTGTGATATTCTGATAATTTTCTTCTTGTCTTTCAAAACAATCTTCACCTCTACCATCAAATAGCTGTTTCTTGTAACTTTTTCTAATATTGTTTTCAGACATATCATCCACATGACAATTGATGGTTTCATTGCCAGGACTATTTTGTAGTTTACTACTAAATTTCTTATGCATCAACAAATTCAAGGCCCTTTTTAAGCTACCTATTTCAAAAAAGTCTGCTTCTATCATCAATTCATCCCCCATGTCAGAATAGACTTTCTCAGGAATCTCTCCATCTCGCAGGAAATTCAGAATATGCCTAAACCTGGTGCCATCTCTATCAATGTAGAAGAATCCATCATTATTCTGGCAGGTTTCTAGCTTTCCAGTCACAAGGGAAACCAGCAGACTATCTTTATCTTTCATCAGGGTTGCTAGATTTGTCTGAAAAAATACTCCACCAACATTCAACTTGATCACATCATTGGATTGATCTGGTAAACACAAAGCTGCTTTATACCTCTGATGGTCTACAACATCCAAGTGTGAAATATCCTCATCTAAAGAAAGGCAGGCCTTGTTAAGAAGGCCAGTAGCCTCATCAATAATACCAGGGGACCTCAACTGAGTCTGCACACAACTGCATGTCTCATTACTACCTACATTAGCTTCATTTTTGGCAGCTGCAACATTATCCTCATTCAAGTAGTCAACAAGACTTCTTATACCATAAAACTCAGCCTCTGTGAGTAGCTCGTGCTTACACTGCCGAATAATGTATTCCGGTATGGTCCCATGACGCATGTAATTCAAAATATGTCGAAAGTGGACACCGTCTCTGTCAAAAAAATAATACCCATCTGCATTCTTCTTAAATTCACCCTTTCCTGAGAAAAGTCCTGTAAACAAATTAGTCCCAAACTTGTTCAAGGTTCCTACAGACGTATCAAATACGTGCCCCCCGACATTTAGCTTAATAACATCACAATCGAAATCGATATTTTCTGCTCTTCTGTCGTTCGTTTCTATTTGTTTCACAAAAGATATGAGAACTTCGTAATCAGCCTGTAACGCTGAACACGCCTCAAGTAACTTCTCCTTCGCCCGTCCGAGAATATCCCTCGTGCTTTTGCTGTTAACCTCCAGTATATCAGCAAGCTTGCATCGCTTGAATGATACTGGTGATGTGGCAGTATCAACTGACTGCCGTGTATCACATTTATCAATGCTGTTAGAATACGCCAGTCCACTTCGCCTATCGTCTAAGGTCAAGCAATGCTCCTTGGGTTCTCTCCCAACACTGTCAGTACGAGGTCTTACACTCATTTTACCACTTACAACGTTCGTGCACTAGACAAATCCCACAGCTAAGTATACATTACCAAATCAATTCAATTACTTCCTCATTATGCGCCCTAACTGGTCAACGAGTGTCCCTATATCGTGTACGCCATGCACAAACCAGTTTACAACAGATCATCTGCAAATATGAAGACCCTGGATTTTAAGAGGACTAAATCTAGAACCTCGGTACAACCAGGAGCGCCTTCGGCGCAGTTTGCGCTGTATTGTTTGACGTCGATCATTATGATGCCTTTCGGTAGCTATTCTGTTCAACCTGTTAGTAAATTTCTGTCACTACACCCCAACCCCACTCAATTTTTCATTTCTTCATTTTTATTTGTTTCAACAGAGTGAAAATGCATTCAGTAATGAACTAATTTACAATGTGCCCTTCGTAAAAAGGGCTGCACTTAGGCTTAGATTCATCTACTGCTTTTTTATCTAGAATGCGAGAATCTACTGTAAATCCTTGAATTAACAATTCAGCTTCATAGCTCACGCCACCCCTAGATGCTCAATTCCGATATCGGGCATCTTAATACAACTTTCAATTTGCGCCTCTAGTTTCAAGGGTGCAGAAGTAAATAGATACTAAATGGTCTCTTTTTGTATTTTGAATTTTATAAGAGATGAAATTTTATAATGGAATTTTAACAATTCCCATAGTTTTGCAAAAGAATAGCTACACCTCAAGAAGGCTAAAGAGCAATCAAAACTAATATAATTCCAGAATTTGTGTTGGAGAACCATCGTTCATCGTGACTTTCCCTTCGTTCGAAAAGACATGCATCCTCAATAACTGAGCTGGGCTGGGGGGGGGGTACTGTTAGAGATGTGGCAGTGATTATGCAATGGTTAAGAAAGTGACAGTGTATATGAGTGCAGTCTAAGTAAATCATTGGGCCCAATGCTTCGCTGCTTCCACTGTCTACGGCGATTGGAGAGAGACAGTTTGCAGCCCCCTTGAATTTAAAGCTTTCCTATACCCATGATTGGTATTGATGATTTATCTCCATTTGATACTTAGTTGCAACCTTATGGAATAATTTGCTATTTGGACTTAGAGATTCCACTTCAAATTTTCATTTTGAATGTTTTGAAATAAATTAACTTAGCTGTCAGTAATTGACAACAATTTCATAAAACTCCCAATTATTGACTGTTACACGAATTGACTACACATGATAGCTAGAAGGGGAGGCGGATGGCCTTTCATCTCGTTAGTCCATTTTCTTTGACAGCTTATTAAACTTCTTTAGGCTGATTGTCTTGCAAGTTGTAGTTGAAATTAAATAAAACTGAAGTGATTCTGTTTCAGGTTCATCTACAGTGGGAAATATTTTTATTCTTGGAATATTTGCATTTATAAAATAGACGAAGAAACATGACTATAGCACCAAATTTCGCCTACATGATATACTAAGTTCATTCCCCCCTTGTCTATCTAAATGTAAAACAATTCACGAAAACAGCACACAATGAAAACAACTTAAGTCATTCCTACGGTCCCTTGGGTATATGTTTCCTTTGTTAGCTGTGATGAGCATTAGAATCGCTCCACGTTACAATGACTATATAAAGTAAATCAGTATACTGAAGTGATAAAAAATACAAACCGAAAATGCTAGAAAAAATTTGCTTTCAATAATCTGCTCCTCGTTTGTTAGATGTACGACCACTTCCATGACATACCGCAACTTGAGCAGACTAATTAGTCGGTAGAAAAAGCAATCAAAATGGCATCGTATTTTTTGATAAAAAATGCATTTATACAAATGAAAAATGTTCATAAGAAACAATCTGAGAATCTTTATAAAAGATTACAGTTATTCAAAATAACAAGAAAATACTATATTTACACATATACATGAAAAGTTTTGGTACAAATGCAAGCTTCTTTTTCATAAAACAAATAGCACTAAATAATATGCAAAACAAATGTTCACAAACTGAAAAACTAAGCATGAGAAAAATTTCATAAATTTAATTCTCATAGTCAATACTTGGATCTACGTATTCTAACAAACTGGGAGAACATATTTTGCTGAGAGCTAGAATTCGGACTTTCAAACGTGGCTGTTCTAGTATTTTTCACAGTTTACATAGTAGCTTTGCAACAAACTGCTGGGAGAAAGAAGGATGGTGTGCATAATATTATTACTGTAATACACTTATTATTGGCTACTTCATCGTAAGGTACTAAATTGTATTCTAGTTTACGGTATGGCTTGCTCGAATGCCCGGAAGGCACATGTAAAGCTCATGAGAAAATGGTAAAAGCTACTAATGCACCAAAGTGATTTTATTAAGATGTCTAAAGTGTTTATATTCTAAAAATTTTATCATATTTATCAAGTTCACTGGATGGTACCAAGACAATGATCTATTTTGATCCCTTTGAGAACTTTCTTCCAGCGTTGCTGTCTTTATTGTGAGTATGAAGATGCGTTTGAAGACTGCCCGACTGTGAGAAGGTCTTCCCGCATTGCCAGCATTTGTAAGGTTTCTCACCTGTGTGAGTACGCATGTGTCTTTTCAAGTCTGTTGATCTTGCAAAAGCCCTTTCACATTCAGAGCACTTGTATGGTTTCTCGCCAGTGTGATTTCTAATATGGCGCTGGAGATCGGTTGATCTAACAAATGCCCGGTCACATTGATCACATTTGTATGGAGATTCTCCTGAAATAGAAATAAGACGTTGGTATTAGAAAGGAATCATCAAAGGGCAAGGTATCAGCCATTGAGCGTTGCCCTCCGGATTTTATGGGGCTTTTTTTGAAAACGTATGCGACCCTGTCTGGTCTCAAGTAAAGGTATAGGGTATTATACCAGGAAGAGACCAGGGCTGCATTAAGTAGAGAATTTGATTATTTAATTTTTAAATGTGTCGAATTTTGATTTGAAAATGATAGTAATTAGCAATTTGCTGGCAAAACAAGGATACCACTTGATAGCGCAGACTCTCATTCTTTGATGCCTCCTCTCAGTAAGCAGCTGTTGTTGCTACTTACTGGCCTTGAATAATAGATATGTAGACGCTCTATATTATGGCATGATCTATAGAATGTTTACAGCACGAACACTTACTTAAAGCAAAGGCTTTGCATACACCCGGAATATAGGACAAATCAAATAAGCTGAAATCATGACTTTGATCTCTTACCACTCCATGGTCTTATATCATAGTATCGAAGTATAGCTTTGAAGGTATAAAATTAAACAAGAGAAATACAAATTGATTGCAAAAATGAAGCGGAACGAAAATTGATCAATTCAGAGAGTGAGCAAAGTAACTGCCAGTGCACATCAGATGAATTACCTGTATGCGATCGTATATGGCGCTTGAGGTAACATGGGTATTGAAAAGCTTTCCCACAATAGGAACATTTCCACGTCCTTCCCGTGTTGTCAGGACACACATATTTGATATGTCTTTCAAGGTAGCTTTCATATGCAAATATTTTTCCACATTTGTAGCAAGTAAAACTCTTCTCATCTGAGAAACGAATTAGTACGCAATGATAAAACAGTTTTAGGAACAATAATCAGTGAGTCAAAATAACATTTCTGCACATTAAGCAAACCAATATGAAAGAACCAGCAAAGGTCTATGAACAATTCTGTCTAGTGCTCGCGATAACAACCCGTACTTTATTTCTATAGTGAGATACACTTCGAACTTTTGCCATCCTGTAGTTATACACTAAATTGTACAGATATCAAAGTATGTTTTTAGCTGGCTGCAAAGGCAAATACTTAATATCTCAATGCCAATAGATTTCTCGAGAAAAGCTTTTATTGTCAGTTTAAAGGCTACAAGTTTGTCGTAATACATTACTAGCAATATTTTTTAGCTACAAAAGTACAATGTGGTACTATTATTAGCATTATTATTCATTATGAAAATTGTACCTAAACACAAAAACCTATGCCGTGAAACTGACTATAAGCAATGACAACAAATCAACATTATTAAAAAGGTTAAGTACATAAATGAGCAAAAAGAAATTTAAACAAGCACTGTTCTTACATGGATTCATGCAAAGGAACTTAATTTGTTAGCTTGGAAACTAATTTCTCAGTTCATTCTTAAACCCGGCTAGTTTGTCAAGACCCCTAATGCAAGGCAAGCTGGTATCCCATTCCAGGAATTGATATCAGCATAGTTACAGCTTTTTCAACTATACTCTAGATCTGGGAGATCGGTTTTACCTCTTGTGTCATACTTGCTTATAGAGGATCTCTCAATAAATTTATCACAAAGGTTCTCAGGACATATGTTGATTTGTATCTTATACATCATAACCGAGCGGTTAAATTGGAATGACTGATCAACGTTCCGTGATGACCGAAGCAAGGACTGTGGTATTCTTGAGCCTTGAATAATCTCAAACACAACAGTTTGTAGTCTCTGAATGGCAGTCATTTTAGTGCTAGATTGGTTCACACAAACTACTATATCAGCATACCAAAGATGACTTTAATCAAGAGCTGTGCACACTTAAAAAAGCATGGCTGTGTGAGCAGGGATAGTGGGAGGATATTATTATATTTCTTTATTGCCGAAAGGCCTGTAATGACCTTTCTCTTGACTAAGTGTGAAAAGAGGTCATTCCAGATCTTCTGTGCAAGCCAAAGAGTGGCTGGGTTTAAATGTGTACAGATGCAAAAGAACAAAGACGGGCTCCAAGCTAGCCTCCCGAAGCCTTACAACGTCTTCCAAAGAGAAAAAGTATATATTGTTTAGATTGCTTGGCTCTATTAGTCCGTGTATTGTATCTGCTACAACAGAGGAATGTGAACGCAATTTGACCTGTGGCATCATATAGAAACCTCTGGCAGGGAAGTGTGAAACATGGATGGGCAGATTGTGCTTTGAAAATCAAATGTCCGAAGGAAAGTGCAAAAATAGTTCTGGGTGCTTTCGCTAACAAACATGGCATGTGGTGACAAACTTGTGATACACCTGTCGCATTACAACAAATTTAGTTAGATACAAATCTCATCCAAAAATATATGCTATTATTTTGTCATGCTATGAGCGTCCGAAACCTGTTCAGAAATCCGCCTATGCACATAACATCTCGATTCTGGTTGAAGTGAAAAATTCACTATTGGCTTTTGGAAATAACCATAAATTAGATATTTAAACAATATATCAAGAGTGGGGAAATTATCACTAGACCTGTAGCAAATATTATACACGAAATTACAAACGATTTTCTGTAGTTCAATTGTTTCTTGACCCGTTAAAGGACACAGGTCATGCAAAACAGCTTTGACTTACTTAGAAGTTTTTCCGTGCATTTCACAAAAGGAGAACAACACGAAAAGGTCTATCTATATCTGCTGAATAGCTAAACTTCAAGGGTCATGATGAATAATATATTCTCTTACCTAATCCACTTGGTGGTCTAAATATCTTTAAAAGATACCATCTATAAAATTCTTCTCTCTGCTCTTTAGTAAATGCTTCTTTACCATCAATGTACAATCTTATACTCTCCTCTTCGATTCCAATTTCAAAAGCGATCTCTTTCAATAATATCCGGTTGTTATCTAAAAACTGTTTTATATTCTTTTTTACAATATCAGGATTTTCTCTGAAAAAAAGCAGAATGCAATAAGGCGATTTGTTTTCATTCAGAACTTGAAATATAACACACTCCAATCGTAGTACCAAGACATGCATAATGTAGTCTTAATAAGAGGGTTTCCAATAATTACGTCACGCTGAAATTGCCATTTTTGAACCACCCCCCCCCCTGCGTCACACTCTGAATCACGAACAACGTGCAGAACTAACATAGAGATAGGGGTGTCTCTATTAGAACTACCCACCCCCTAGGCGTGATGTAATTATTGAACAGCCCCTAAGCTCTATTATTGTGAAGATGTAAATGAGAATAGGCAGAGTGATTTAGATTTCTTTCAAGATTGCAGCATTCATTTCCAAACATCCAATCTGCTCAGCATTAAAAAATATGAACATGTTCATGACGTTGAAACGACACTCGCTGGCAAAGGCTGTTATTCCTTTTAAGACAGAATTGACCTATGACATCGATACTTTAGAGCATCAATACATAATTCTTAAGTGCTGCCATCTGAGGTCATTTGAGTCCTGATTGAGACTAAAGTTAAAATGCTTAAAAAGTTCAGATTTTTTCTTGCTCTGTACAATTGATATTCTAGATACTTTGAAGATGTCTGATTTAATAGTGCGTGGAGATTTTGAATGTATAAATACATACATGGATAAAGCTACAAATAAATACATATAAGCATAAATATTTATTTATATAAACATGACACATAGATAGATAGAACTAAGTGCATTGAGCAATGATTTGCAAGCGCGATCTGATGGCTTAGTGGTAGAGCATTCGACGTACCAATCAAGGATAGCGAGTTCAAATTCCGCTCAAGATAAACTACTTTTTCGCATTTTAAATGTACTATCTCTAAATCCTGTTGTCTTCTACTTACTGCAGCATTTGTTGTAATTTGTCCTGAACATTTTCCAAAGCTAACGTTTCAGATGATGGCAATTCTGAGCTCTGTTCAAGTTTTACGTCAGTGCTTCTCTTAGAACTCTCGCCAGTAGCCGCACTTTCTTCCTGAGCAATTTTGTATTGCATGTTCTGCAATCCATCATCCACTAATTGCTGCAATCGCTCCTTACGACCGCTTAATTCAAACCAGTATGACTTTTCCGCTTCATAATTCCAATGATAACTATCTGCGGAAGGCCACTCCTCCGCATTTTCAGTTGAAGTCTGATAACCATTTCTGTAAGCTAATCTTCCCGTATAAATATCTGGTTCATTCTCTTCGTCTGGAAAGATATATTAGTAAGTATTTTACCTGATTAAAAATATTCAAAATACGAAGTAGAAAGGTAAGTTATCAGTGCAAGATCCATGTGTCAATTGCGAACTTTCTCAAAGACCAATACGTGATAAGCAAATAGACTGCAATAGCCAACTGTAAACCAAGAGGTGAAGGAAGTTACACAATCACAACTAGGTACCATTTCCAATGGATACAGTCGGCAGAAGATGTTATAGGCATGTTTCAGAAAGAAAAGAATTACTTGCCACAAAGAAAAAGATAGCTTCCATTCTCTATATTTTTGCTCGAAAAGTCGAGATGTGTTGCACTTGTATGCAACACGGCAAACGAGCAGATTCAAAGGCCTATACCTCGGTTTCTAATAGAGCAGGTGAATATTACTTATGCATTTGATACAACCTTGGTTTTGAGATCCCACTGGGCGTTCTCATCAGATGTAAAGACAACTATCACTTGCTTTTATCAAATTGTACCACCGTTACGGTTCAAATGGTTTATTGCAAAACCATAAATATCAAGCTATAGCTTTGTCCACTCAACAGAACACTGCGTATCAATATGAAAATATATCGTAGAATTGGACATAATTGGAAGTAACAGAAATGATCTTCATCGCCAAAAGCTAACGCAGAGTTTCCAAAAACAATTCTGGTATCAGAAGTGCCCTATTCATTTCACTGAGTCAAGGTTAATTTGAGGTCAGCAGCAAGCGATTACATATAACGAAATCATAGGAAACGAAATAAGGTCAAATTTTGCTAGAGATTAGAGTAATGTCGGAAAGAGCTTATTTGACTTATTTATAAACGCCTAATAATGTTGTGAATCAAGAAAAGCTGGTAAAATTTTGCACAATAAACTTTGCATTAGTTTCTTATGCCTTGCAAGCAAAGGAAGAACAATGCACTATTTACTTTTTCTATAACGACACAATGGTTAGATTCTTGGCTAGTTGCAGGCGACTTTCATCAAAAGAAAGGTTGCACGCGGTACACTTCGCATGATAATGAGTTAAGAAACCAAAGATTTCCAGACCTTTCAAGATAAAAACCCAGTGCTCTTACGTTTGCTTTCAAATAGCGAAGATCAAAATGAAAGAAGCAAGCAAACTACAAGCTATTCTCCTTTCATACTCCAGTTTAAAATAAACCGTGTGCCTATTAATTACTTTTAGGTAAATATTTCCCTGCATTTGCAAAAATTGAGAAACACTGCAGTATAATGATCTAGAGCAAGTGAAGATTAACACTGAGCAAAGAAGCATTGGTGCAGCTTACCTTCCTCGTATGAATCATCGATAAGCCAGTAATATTTCCTTCTGAAGTATTGTCTAACTAGGAACGACCTAGGCATAATATTATCTACATTAAATCTTTAATTGTCTTTCGAATCCACTGTCCCTTCGCAGGGGTCCCTTTCTACAGATTGCAAATTTTGCACATCATTTGAATGGGAGGCTTGAAACTCAACTGCTAAGCTCGATATTCAACAGTAAAAGGCCATGACATGTTACTGCACTGCTGCAACTAGCAATCGGTGATCCATCATATCAACCAAAACTATGGCAAGAATATTATAGCCTGGAGGAATTTCAATTTGAGAAATTTCAGGATTTAGCATATGGCGACATTCAAAGACCTGCATCTATTTGCTATTGATTTCAATTTGTTCCTATTCATGTGAACCCAATGTGCGACCTTTGATTGGCTGAAGAGCTTTCCTGCTGATGATGTCAGATCTAGATTTGACGGTGATTCTTTTCAAGAATCTGACCAGTTTGCACGTAGCGGAACTCTGCCTAAAATAACAACTCTGTCCTGCATTCGCTTCCTTTCACAGAACATTTGGTTTTACTTTCCCAGCTTTTCTGCATTCCTTTGCGAAAATCTTAGAGCTGGCTGTTGCTCAAAGCAGGCTATTGAATCGGAGTTGTTCTCCTCCGCTGAGCACCTATCTGGTTGGGTAGCCTTGAACCCATTCATAACCGGGTCGTAAATAACAGTAAGAGCGTCTCTGCCCAGTCACGCATCACCTAACAGGTTCAAAAACGCTGAGCATAAAGAAAGGGAAGCTGGTACTTAAGCGTTTAATTGTATGTTCCTATAGCATATTTCTGGCCTTTGATACAAATATTTGAATATTTGCGCTTTTTTATCACTGTATGTAGATTGCCCAATCATCAGAATCACTTGAGTTAGCTTGACTTAACAGAATTGTGACCTGGGCATTTGTAAGCAGTCTTTGATAACCCAATAAAAGGCCATATTATGTTCGATAAGGAAAATGGGAATGGAAAAGTTGATTAAGCTCCAACAATGCCGAATACTACTGAAATGAGCTGCCAGAAATAAACTAAAGTCTTGAATATGTCATTATCTATGTCAATGTTTAGTTTAGTTCAGGGTCTTAACAACTTTGCTCGGCAAGAATGAAGGGTTTATATAGAGTATAAAGACGAAGTGAAGATGCACCTTTCGCATAAAACAGCGTCAACTCAGAGGAGTACTTTAAACACATAATAGTGGATAGGATAAATATTCCTTCCAGATCATGAGCCCAACAACACTTCTGACACTTTTAAAGTAAGATACAATATTGCTGATGAAATAGTATCGAAGCACAAACCAGCATATGAGCTAAAATTCTTAAGGAAGACAAAATATGCATAAAAAGCTGCAAAATGCGCTAAGAAAATCTTGAGATATAGACCTATCCTACAGACAGTCATCTTCAATACGGTTGAAGTTGTAGCGAAGCTATTTACGAGGCCAGGGGAAGAGAAAGAACTCATGGATTAATAAACAAGAAATTCAGCTTCTTTTGTTTACAGATGTCTCAGTTTATGAAGTGAGTGCTTGGTTCGCAACTCGTCAAAGAGGCCAGGGTCTACAATACGAACTGTAAAGGTAAATAAATGATTGAAAAAGAGAAATAATTACTACAGCATTTAATAACATTGTAATCTCATTTGCGGAAGACATCTGCCTATAGCAATCGAAGCCTATAAAAACGTATTTCTAAAATTGTCTTTGCAAATAAATACCATATCCGACAAAATCATCTTTACAGAACAGCATTCAACTGTGTTGGAAACCAAATGCTGGTTCATGCTAATACCTTAATCCTTTCAGAATTGTATCATTACAGATTATGCAACATATGAAAGCAGAGGGACCTTTTCTCTTGCTAGTCGAGGTTTGCGAGATGATACCTAAGAAGTGATGTACTTGGCAAACTGTAAATGGTCAAATGCTGTGGAAACAACAAAAGTTGGAATAAAACAATTATCGAGTCATAGCACCTTGCTATGACATAAAAGATCCCATGTACGTATGTCGGGGAACGAATGTTACGCTACGTTTCAACTAAACCCAGGCTAAATAGAAACGGATCAAAAGCTATCAATCATTGAGTCGTTGCAATGGAATCACGCTGAACCTTTGCGCTATAAAGAGAATAGCAAAACAGTGGACACATCTTGCAAGCACAATGTTTTCTTGCTGATACTACTGCTACTGCGAGAATTGCTACTATGAGTTTTCCTTTTATCCCAATATATAAATAAAAATATATATTTACATATATACATATATATATATATATATATATATATATATATATATATATATATGTAGCTAGCTACTGATTGTATATATATATATATATATATATATATATATATATATATATATATATATATATATATATATATATATATACATATATATACATAAATATATATATATATATATATATATATATATATATATATATATATATATATATATATAACAAATATATATATATTAACTTATTGATCAGCTTTGTCCAAGCCCAGGTGATGCTTACATTTAGCTAGGCAGGGTAGCCAGTTTTTTTTCGTCAGCTTTAATCACCCAGTCTTGCCGCTAGATAGCAGTTTGTTGTTTGGTGGACAGTGAACCAGAAACTATAGAGCATGGTACGGGGCATCCTCCCTTGAGTCAACAACCTTGTTCACAGCTGTTGAGATCTGTAAGCATTCAGTTACTCGCCCTTTGTTGTTAACATGCAAACTCATTCCATAACCATATGATCACTCTTGAAGAACAAAAGAGTGCTTACTAGCAGCAAGACGCCGAATCACGCTACTTGAAGGTGGCTTGCTCAAAAGTGTTCGAATAAATAGTAATCTTTCACACAAATGGATTTAGCAATTGATATAACTAAAATGCGCATTCGTGCCAGTACATCAAGCAAGGTCAATATCCAACATATATCGTAAACCAGTGAGACCTTTACTGATGACTATAGAATTCAACCATGAAAAGAATCTCAAACGACATCTGAATAAAGCTATCTGAAATACCAACGCCAATAGTTTCATGCAAAGAGTAAACGAGGAAAGACTGAGTTTATGAGCTACTGGAAAACTGGAATGAACATCAGAGTGACGAAGAATGGCGTGATAACTGTGTAAGACACTAGGTATTTTTGTTGGCCAAGGCATTGGTAATTGAAACACGTTGGACAATTTTGAGCATAATTTCAATCTAGAGAAAGTGCCTAGAAGAAGCAGAATCAATTCTATTACGAAAAGTGTTGTTTTGACAGAAACTAGGTAAAAGCAATAGCTAGTTTAGATCATAAAAAACATGAGCAATGGCAATACCTTTGTACAAAGAGAAATAAAGTTGCATACCTCTAAGTACGATAGTCCATAGATGTATACCTGAAATCAACAGGAAGAAAGACAATGCAGAAAAGGAGATGATTAACCATTTATTCTACCAAATCAGTGGAATCGGGCACAACCTGCCGTAGTAGTTACCCATGATAAGGCCACTCTGCTGCCAGATGTCAAGTCACTGCTTTTCCGAAAACTTTCAAAAAGCAAAGAAATACCGCACAGCTTAGAAACAAATTTATCATAATTACTTCAGACAGCTGAAAAAAGAAAGAAAACGACCGACTGAAATCATTATTATTTAAAACCTGGAGGTATTGCATTAACATTTTGCTAAAGTTTCAACCTTTAAGCTTTGAATTAAAAAAAATACCAAAATTCTCCATGGAAAGAGATCTCACTTTCTAAGCTACTTATCATAATAATTTGCATCTCAAAAATTAATCCCTATTTGTTCAATAAAATAGTGCAATACCTGGATGGCACATCAAAGGATTTGAAAGCACCTGTGCTTAGTAAAATTCATAGATAACAAGACGTGCAACAGAAACAAGAAAATGAAATAGTAAAAAAACTAATAAGAGAACGAAATAGTTAGAAATGACTTTGTGATTACAAAGTCTCAAGTATCAAAAACGGAATGATGCAAGGCACTCAATTACACTTCATCTTACACTTTTCTCACAACAAACTGAAGTAGCTGTGCAACGCCTAGCAAACTGCAAGGTAAACTGAAGATCTCTTTTAAAAAGATACATCAAAGTCTAGTGACCCAGTCTCTATAAATTTCAACCATGCTAAACAGTTATGATAAATGTGCTAGATACTTAAAGATGCTACATCATTTAACTTCCCTTCAATCGTCCTAATACATCATAGGAGTTCTACATTAACATAGTCCATCCGAATCTAGGGGTGTAAACTTTCCCATTCGTACCACAGGCACATAAAGTAGACTATTGCAGACTAGCAATATCTCCAGGATCCATCCTCACATAAAGTCTGACATAAAGCAATGCACATCTACATAATCCATACAATGCTATGATGCATCATAATCGTCATCTTCTCCTTCTCGTTTCCTCTTCAGTAGATTAGGAAACTTCTGATTGTGTGCACTGGCCGCAGTCTCTTCCATCGATGGAAGCGAGGCAACAGTGCTTGATTTAGATGGTGGCTCTTGCTTTATTTCTGCTGTTGACTTTTCCTTAGGCGCTGCTTGACTGGCTTGCTAAAATATTGAAAGCACATCAGTGCTGATGAGATACACAGTATGCCAAAAAAGTATCATCACATGGAAACAAAATGGAATAAGAAAAAGAGTTCAGTATAAACCTGTATGGCAGCCATATCCATGAAAGATTACCCTTAGAACAATGAACCAATCACCTACGAGCAATCCAAAGACTATCTGGCTCGTCGCAGCAGAGTCTACATATCCCTAATATAGAGCAATTCTGTCGTTCAGATCTAAAAGCTTTCTAGATGGGCTTTCCTTAATGATAGCTATTAAATTGGCCGCCAAAAAACGCACTTAGCTTAGGCTATATTGAAGATGTTTCTTCAGTGTCAAAAATACATGTATCTTTTGAAGTTTGCCTAGCACTGTCTTAAGAATAGACGATGCAGCTCGAAAAAAGTTGTGGAAATGAACCGGAGAGGTCGTATTTAGCGAAAAACAAATACACAAATGTAGCTTAAGCGGAGAGATATCAGAAAGTCAAAGTATATTGTACAAAGGGAGAAAGGAGTAGGAACACAACAGGAAGGTTCAAGACTGTTCACAGTACTCTCCTGCGACAAAAATAGACTGTCTTAATGTATGAATCAAAAGCTAAGTCATAAAAAATGAGATCATATGGGAGAAATGAAGAAAACAAAGAAACACTAAGGCACACGAAGAGAGTAAGTTCCTTCCTACAAAATATTCCACAGACATAATTGAAACTTCTAGCTTAGGTGGTCATCGGTATGAAGTCCAAAACATCTCAGTAATTTTGCTTGTCAAATATGAATTTATCAATTTTATAATAAGTTTTATAATGGGCTGGAAAGATACATGAGCAGAATGAAAGTAAAAGAAATCAAGTTATTTAATCAAATTTAGTTATTGTCCTTTACTAAGCCAGTGCTTACCTTGGTAAAATTTATTGCTGGTAGTCATTTCAAGTCAGATTAGACCTTCTGATTGGCAGTTAATGTTAATATAAGCGGAGAAAAGATTTTGCGCCATTTCAGATGAAGTTGTATGTGGTAAAATCTTAATGCATATAACAAGTAGTAGGGAAGGAAGAACAGATACTTGTGGGACTCTACAGGGCACATCAAGAAGGGTAGAGGAGGAACCACCAACATAAACAAGTGGCGTTATAAGGCTTGATTCACACTGTGGCTATTATCATAATCTCTTTGGAAATCCTAAACCGAATAAGTTGCTCATTCAGTATGAATCATAGGCGAATATGCATTTCAAAAGCGATTATCAAAGCGAATGCACCAAACTTGATTGACATAATCACTTTGGATAATCACTACTTCAAAGTCGACCGCCTTTCGGGAAATTGTAAATGGAGTTCTTTTGTAGCATTCCTGCAAGACCCCATGTGGATTCTGTCATATAAGTCACTATTTCAAAATAGGTTTTCTCAAACAAACTGTGCTTAGATGACTTTATATCGAAAAGAGAAACAAGATTATGGCAACTGTTCTGTTTCGCTTACTACCGCATGAAAATGATAATAAATCGATCTGTTTCTAAAACTACCAGCCCAATACCTTTACTTTTTTGCTTTCTTCCTTCTGGATTTATCTTAAGTAATAAGTACCCACAAATTACTTCTTTTATTTCAGAATTACTGCTACTCGCCATCTTTAAATCTATAGGATACAACTCCTAACCCTATTAGCTGATGAGGCCGTGGTGGCCTCCCTGGTCTTGGAAGTCCTCTCTCAACAGAATGACCAATCCACATTTGTATTCAATGGAATAGCCCCAGGCTGCTAAGGTTCCGATAAACCAATGATATCAAAGTTAACCGTGATATTCGTTACTAAGCTGATTACTTAATCAAACTGACGAGGGAGACTTCTCACAAGTAGTTTAATAAGTAAAAGGATTCTGAAGCTAGTACTAGGGAACATCTGCTCAATTGCTCATCAAAATCGTAGTATTCGATAATGATAAAGTTGGTCAGCGAAGGATATATCTCGGAAACAGGAACATAGCTAGCAAATGATGGCATATCGAATCCAAATAAATAGGATAATTCATCATCTTCTACTAAACAAGAGGGAAAAGTATCCAAACGATTGGAAAATACTCTCTTCATACAATAGTCTATGGGAATTGGTTTTTACTTCTCTAAATTACTGTTTGCACTTGTATTCTCTATTACATTCAAACAGTCTATTAACAAACGAATTGACTTTTCAAATCCCATGAGGTAAAATTCGAAGATATCCATATTGAGCGGAAGTGGACAAATCAAAGACCTGCACATCCGGGGACACATGAAAAATCAAAGCAAAGATAAAAACGATAATTTATGAAGTAAAGTCATCGCATATGTGACAGGAATGACCATCCAGTTTATCAACTTGCAACTAGTTATTGACTTTACCTCCTGTATCCAGCTATAAGGGGGGGGGGGTGGTAGAGGAATTAGAACATTACTAAGAATCTGTAGTTCGTAGTCAATAGAGGGGAGAGTTGAGAGAGCTTCCAAACTCATAATTCAGCAGGTTGTAACTAAGTGAGGCTGGACACTGTTTCGAAAGGAATATTTGTCACTAAAACTTGAATGGTGCGAACAAAAGTGAAAAACCAGTAATGCTTGGAACAAAAATCAATATGCTTCAAAGCTTTCCAGGCATTAAATTGCATAGGTGGAAGCAACATTCTGAAGCATCGATACAGTGAAATCGTCGAATCAGGACATATTTGGTAGAAAATTTCCCAAAAATAAATCTGTGTGCGTGGGTCCTATTGGAAACAAGACACGACAAAGATTTAAAAAAGCTGGTTCGATTCCATTGCATCACAGAAATCATTGATAAAAATAAAGCACCCATGACAGCACCTAGATAAATTGTATCTCTCAGAGTTCGAAGGGTTCTTTGTTGAGCAATATTCCAATTGATAATGACTCGATAAAAACATTGGAATATCATTATTCTGGAAAAGTCTTGTCTTAATTGTCATAGGCCTCAAGGGGATGCAGTAAGATCCCTCGTGTGGACCTTCAGACACAAGGAAGCTAAAATACTAACAAGGTATATATATAGAAACCAAAATTCAATGACTCACCTCTGTGTTTCTATGATCAACTGGAAAAGGAATTTGATTAGGTTGCTTGTTGCCTGGAAATGTACCTTGTCTATTTGCCAATGAACCATCTCTAACCAAAGGAATACCTAAAAATTGTTGGGGCAACAGTTATTGCAGAAATCTGAATGGACTCGTAAGGAACACATAAAATTACACTGGAAATACTAATCAGTATATGCAGCTCTAAGCCTGAGTACCGTAATACAAGTCTCGAGGATTCAAATTTATCACAAACAGATTACATTGCTAAATTGTTCTCCTTTACTATTTTCGCTACAGGCACTCATCTATTATGCAAATCAACCAAAGCCCAAATTCACGTCTTCTATTGGTCTACCTGGACATTCGAAAAGCTCCCCTGAACAGACCTGGGCTTGATTTCAAGCGGAAAAGAACACACGACATTGACTACATCAAGTTGAATTTATAGAAACAAGTGACTCAAAGAATATAGTGGAATTACTGCTGCAAGCAAAAAGAACATTGCATTGTTCTTTTTACTATTGGCACCACTGCCATGACCTCTACAAATCGACGAAAGTAAACGAAACCTTCTATTACACCCAATACTCTGGGAAGCACACAAAGCATCGTTCAAGATAAGCTGCGGATATGAACCGTTCACATAGTATGTGATCATTTTTTGGATATTTTATAGCCTACCTCTATCCCTCTGCAATCAACTGCAAACATTGGTTTGACTACTTCCTGATTTGTGCTATCGTTTGTTTCCTCCACCGTTCCAAAAAGAGCTCGTAACGGAGTATAGCAGTGGCATTCAGAGTATGGTATACTTATACTATATACTCAATTCTCATCATATTGTCTTACAGAAATACTGTCATTATTGAACAAAAGGAACGCATGGCTATTATCAGAAAAACAACTAAGTGGGTCATACGAAATAGCATGGATTGATACAAGTCATGCTTAATGCTCAGTAACTATAAATGTAAAAATAGCCGAAAATGCCTGACATTTAAAAGTGCGAAGGGATGAATTCAAAAAAGCAGATTTCAGAGTTCAAATCTTGTTCTTTAGTACTGTCATTCGTAAAAATTACTCAACAACATCCAGAAGACATATACAAAGTACTTAAAGAGGCAAAAAATACATGTCGACAAGCACGGTGATTTTTGCAAGTTACCAAGACGGCCATACAACGATGGAGTGCTGGCAAACAAAAAGGCATTGAAGTGGAGAGGCAAAAAATATATTCACTACCAAATCTTGAAATTTAGTAAGACAAAAGTGTAGTTCAAATAATTTCTTGACACTTAAGAATAACTATCAAAATCAGATACTCGTTCTTCTATGAATGCATGAAGCACGCAAATGACCAAACTATAGATAGAACACAATTTGAGAGGGAAAAATTAATACTGCAAAGATACCTTGCTTAACGGACACTGCAATATTAGACGGTGATGACTGAGCCTTAGGAACCGCAACTGCGATTCTTTGATGAGTACTCTGGGCCTGAAATAGATGAAAGATCTTAAGCAACGCAAAAGTAAACACTTAAACAGAGCATCGCTGAAGTAAGTCTGAAAGAATTCATTATCAAAACTTAACATGGGAGTATCCCAGGTCCACAAAACCTGAGAAGAAAATAAAGCAATGTTCAAAAAGATGCAAATATCACTTCAGGTGATCAAATGAGCTGTAGATGGAATCCCAGCTTTTCTATCATCGAAGGTATTAAGAATAGGGCTAGATATTCTGCTTGAGTATGTAGTTCCCTCTGAACAACAAGATCAGGCAAGAAAATTCAGTAAGATAGTCAGCTATGAATAACACCGCTACACAAAAAAATAGAATAGATCCCGTTTTGACCCAAAAGGAAAAAGAAAGGCTAATGTACAATATAATTTATACTGTGCAACTACAAATGACATATTCTCCAGCAGCACTTTTTACATGTTAAGCTCTTAATAGTACTTTTGAATGCGGCAATGGAGGCTTATTTCCTTATTGTATGGTCTAGGGAGTTCCAAAGAAGGTTCCCTCTAAACGATACAGACTCTACTATAAAATTCAATGTCCTTGCTTTAGGTAGTTTATATCAGTTCTTGATTCTGAGATAACAGTTTAGCTCCTTCTGCTCATGAAATGTCCATAAATAAGATGGATGTGAATTGTGAAGAGTCTCAACCTTCTGTGATTAGAAACAGGGAGTTTTTCACTCTAGCATACTATGACTGCCACTTCCAATTAACAGTGTGTGAAGGGGAATTGCTGTATTGCCAGTGTGCTATTCAGAGCCAATAATATTCATGTAATGAGACATTCCATGTTAACAAGATGTTAAAATTAGACAATTTCTTGAGATGACAGTCCAAACAAAACAAGAGACTTAATCTAGTTCTACCTGGATTGCCATCAATAGAAATTGTCTATCAAACGGAGTGTCTACGGTATTATTAAGTCTCCTGTACCACATGGATTGTCATCACTAAAAATTGCCTATTCTTAACGTCTCGATGACAACGAATTCCCTACTACTCTTGACAAATTAATTGCATTTCACATCGATTCATCAACCAGTTCTCTATGCTATATAATTCCCTATTACTTCTTACAAACTAATTGCACTTCACATCGACTTGTCTACTACAAAAATTAAAACTTTAATTGACATTAAAATCTGCCCAGGTCGCATCATACTGTTTTGAAATATCCACTCTAATTCCCCTCATTAGGCTATAAAAAGATGTAAAATCGCACACCTCTTTACCCTTCATTCTTTTCTTGTCTGCTGGTGACAAATGTTACTACTTTTCCAAGTTAATAATGTTAATATTCCTTTGCTAATACATGTCTATACTTAAATGAGCCAACGATGGCAAAACAGGATTCAATCAAGCTCATGATAACCCCCCCTCCCCCAACAACCAAAGGTGCACTGGCTGATCAGGCTATCTGGTAACTGACATATGGACTAACCCAAAATTTTGCCAAAAGCAATATCCCACAATACCTTCAAACCTACCCTGATCTTCAGAACCCCTTTCTTAATGAAATGGCCCCATTCTAATTCTGGAGCCAGTCAACCCCTGTCAACAACAAAATACATTAGGGAATCCTTCCAAATAAAATAAAATAATATCTTTAAATGCACCATGTGAGCATCCATCCTCATGATCAATATTGGAAATAACCAAATGTCAATACATAACATAGTGCCCCTAAGGATCACAAAAATATGCAAAATATATCTTCCTACTACCATGGGCTACTTCAATAATTCATTAACTTTGTCAAAATCTACTCTTAAGTCCTGAACAGATGGGGGGTTTGGAATAGTATAGGGGTTGGAAATTTCCTAAAAACCTAACATATAGGAGGGGGGTTGGAATAACTAGAGTTGATGAAAAATTTCACTGATTGTAATAGCTATGGATGAATTTCATAACTCATTTCAACTGAAAACAAAATGAAAAGCACATGTCTCATATTACTCTACACATGATTGAACAACAGACAGAAAAATAATAAGCAGGGGGCCTGGAATAAGGATTCCCTGGGCTAATTGTTTTCAAAAAAATTAATAAGCAGGGAGACATTTATTTGGGACTCAAGAGTATACATATGGCTTTAATATGAATCAGGTAGCTCCTTTAATCAATAATCCTTTGGTACAGCAGTGCATAAAGTAAAATTGAAGATTGAATAGCAACTAGTGTGAAACAAATAGCACAGGCATGGGATAGTTTGCACGTGCTAAAGATTCAATTGTTTGAGCTTTCCTTAGTACTTGGATGTATATTTTTCATAAAGCTGGCACGAGCGACAAACTGAGCATGTGAACTGAACTGGGGGCGTGCCTGTGTGCTTGTGCACGATTGTGCGCGTCCCATTGAAAGCCCTGATAGCAATGTATTTAAACTGTCTAGGGAATTGCCACTGTGGATAAAAAAGCTTAAAACTATACATTGAAATCAATGGCTCATACATATACCATAGAAATACACATGGGGAAAAAGCATTGTAACTTGCTATGTCACCTTCTTCTGTGTGTTAGTTCCAGTCTTTAATCGGTAGTTACATCCAGTGAGACAATATCTATCTGGTGGTAATCGGAGTCCACTTTTGTCTTGAATCAGTGGAAGTGGTTGGCTATTTTTTGCTCTTGCTACTTCCAACAGAAACTTGAAGACAGGAAATAATTTGCATTAGGCAAACAAGACCACACATGGCATAATGCAATGAAAGACAGTTGGGAATTAAGGGCTGGTTTATCCAAGCCATCAAAAATATGCAATTGAGACTATTGAGACCTTATTTATAGTTGTATAACAGCTATTCCTAATTTGCTTACATGGTCTTTATGTGATTCAGATTCCTTTACTAAGTGTACCTTTTTTGTTGATGCTTGTATGAGATTGAATGAGTATTTATGCTTTCCTGACTCTTTATAACAAGGTGGTTCAATGTATGAATACTCAGCGTAAGTAGAATAGTAATATTGAATGAAATCTGCACAGTTAGATAAAAGTGAGCATAAATTCATCCATTGCTAATTTTGATAATAAAGTATTGACCCTTTCTATCAGCATGCTAAAAAACCTTCATCATATTCACAGCCACCATTAACAACATTTTTGTCAACATCATTCATCAATAAAAGCACCATCATTTGTCAATAAGCATAACCATTGATGCTCACCTCTCTTGGTGGGGGAGAAGTAAATGAGTGGTCTAACTTTCTCTCAATTGCAAGTTTGACATCATCTAGATCAATTTGCTTCTTTGAAGCATGGAGAGAGCAAATTCTTGCATCTTCAAGAACATCAGCTATATACCCTATTTGGCAAGATCAGTAAAGAAGATGGTTAAGAAGGGAAGAAGCCTTTATTCTATTGTTGCTATTTGTTGTTTTTGATTCAATTTACTAAGACATTGTGTAGCAGAAAAAATAGGTTTTGCGCATTGATATTGAAAATCCTAGTATTCTACATTGGAATTTAATCCCAATTTCTGGCACATGTTCTGTATCTTTAGTAAGCCGAATGCCCATACAAAACAATGTGTGCTAAACATATTGTAAAACGCATTCAATTTCAAAGAGCACCACTGTAACAAGAAGGTGGGAGTTCAATACACATGATTGTCATTTTCATGAAAACATCAACTGAGACATGTAATAAAAAATTGCTACAAAGGATAATATGCCAAGCCGGATACAAAGTGAATACAGAATAATCTGATAATTTGACATTGACTGGATATTGATACCAACGCGATATGATTTTTAGAGCCATTGATGGCAACAAGCTTGCTTCCGTACGACAGATTGAATCGCATGGCCTTCGAATTAAATGTCAGTGGCTTCCTCCATTACCTGCATTTTACATGCTATGTATGGAATTAAGTGTGCAAAGAGCACACTGGCGTAAATAGTTGTAAGTAGTAGGCAGAACACAGCAGTAGAACAACCAACTGAAAGGTCTAATCTCTGCATAAACGAAGGGAATTCAAAATAAAGGAAACCTACTGTAACTAAAATCAAGTAACTGATTAATTACTCTGGGTTCGTATTCGTTAACCCCCATTTCTTTAAGAATCGATGCCATAACTTGTGCGTCTTTTGGCGAGGTCTTGTTTTGCTCCATTCCTGCTGCCATTTTGCACTTGTTAATAATCTCATTTTCAAATTCATAACAATCGTAGAAATGAGGTTATATCAATGGCGACCACCGGTGCTGGAAACTTTGCTCCAGGAATTGAGCGCGATTGCCCTGTTGCAACCAGAGAAATAATTCTGAGATTACTTGATGATTTTGAAAATATAAGCAAGTAGGCCAACTGCTGTCTATTTTTTGCTGGAATCGCCACTTTCTTTCAGGATTTTGGTAGTTTATAATGACTAAGTGTTCAGCTGTTCCTTTAGAGAACTTCCCCTGTGGCTTTGGAGGGCCTTTGCATAAACGCGTGTATTTTTGAAATTGTACTATTACACGAATAATGCTGAAACATTCTTTAGTACGCTAAATAATATTTCCTTATTTTCGTGGAATAATTAAACTCTATAGTGCCAACATACTTTTCATCAAGTTTTGAAATCAGCTTGAGTCTTCACAGTTTTGATATTCTTTTTTACTAGGCAATCGTTACTTCCCCGATTCATATAAAAATGTTTAGCATGCATTTCTGAGATTTAGAGCGTTATTTAACTTCCTAGGTAACTGTGCATGTGCGTGCTACATACTGGCATGTGCTTGTACATACTTTCAAGCCATGGGTATATTGTTTTTCAGCTCTGGGCTCTTAACGACTTAAATACAACTTTGTTATGATGTAGTGTAGAAACTAATAATTTCTTAACTCTTTTTATTTGTCTTAGGGAACTCATTGATAATATCGCAGCAGTAGCAGCTCAGAGAGGCCCTAAGAATGAATTAACAAAGGTTGTCTCTGAGGTAACATGCATTTGAAAATATAGCTTTGTTTTATTCCTTATTTGTAGCCATAATTGATTGAAGAAGTAAGAACAGGATTATTTAATCTGAGTCTGTTGACAAAATATGGGAAATCTAGCTCTATAGTAATGCAGATATATCAATTTGGAACAAGTACAAAACATTGGATATTATGGTAGTTGTGTATACCCAAAGAGTATTGCATACAGTATATCATTATTTTTTAGACTGTAGAGAAGCTGATAGGCAAAGACAGGGAAATACAAAAAGCAGTGGCTATAGGTTGGTTCTCTAGATGTATCATAGTGTTATTGTAGTGTTTTTTATATGATTCTGAGTTTCAATTGACAGATTTTTCTAGTGTTAGTGGTGACATTAAATTTGAAACATATGATAAATTGGCACTGCCTTGCCTCTTAAATAATTCACTTTCTAGAAGTTCCATTGTTTAATATAGGGCTCGCATATTCAGTGTATATATCACAGCCATTATGTTCCATATGATAGTAATATCTTGCAATATGCATTTATCTTCAAATGAGGGCATAAATAAAGTTACCACAGTAATTTCAAACCTACCTCAGCTGTATTTATTCAAGGATATACTGTAGTATGCAATGTGAAGCATTGTTGCCATTTACAGGTTTGTTGTTTGGCAACAAGATTATAGGCAATTTCTACATTGTATGTATTCTAGAATTTTAAATTGAAGTCAGAATTTCACAATATGGTTTATATTGTCACCCTGCCCTTTGAATAGGACAGCAAAAGAGTTGCAAAGCCATTACGCTATTTTTGAAACAACTGAATAGAATAGCCTACCCTAGAGCTATTCAAGTTCAAGTTCAAGTTCATTTCATTTTAAAATTCCAAAAAATTTACAAATTCCTTTCAATTAACATTACAATAACATCATAAACAACAAACATAAAGTAATAGTTTACAATAAAGTTAAACATAAACACAAAGCAAGGACAATAATAACAAAATGTTATAACAATATACAAAGAGACCTAAACTAATTAATTAATTTAGAGGGAATTTGCAAGTATGAAATTTCTTATGGAGGAGCTCCCTAAATATTTATACTAATCGATGAGAGAGCACCCCCTGTACTAAAAGCCTATTGTTTTACTAATGTACCACCTTTACTTCATCTGAAGTTTGCAGAAATGTTTGAAGATATTTTAAACTTGGTATTTTGTGGATAATATATAAGATTTGAGCTTGAGACGAAAAATGGAGACAGAAGGGATTGTTTGATGACATCAGAAATACTGTTCCAAGATTTTGCACCAGCATATCTAACAGATCTTAAACCATATTGCAATGTATTTTTATGAGACATATTGCTATTGCATTCAATTGTCTCTCACTTCTAAATGGGTTGAACAATCAATAACTGTTCTGCAGCAAGGGAGTGTACATTGTTAAGAAAAGGTCAACTTTGAAATTGGAAGGAGTTAGTGAATTTCAGCATCATATAACAGCCATTAGATTACAAGCCACTCACCAAGCACTCACTTTATTGTCTTGTTAGTAAACCATTGACAGTTCAAGAATTGAATTCATTTCAAGTACCCTGTGAAATACATTTCTGCTTCTAAGGGGCTTGCATCATCACCCTACAAAGATGTATATTTACCCTTGACAGGTGCTGTCATAACAGAGACAAAATAAGACTGT
This sequence comes from Mastigias papua, assembly GCA_964019165.1. NCBI lineage: Eukaryota > Metazoa > Cnidaria > Scyphozoa > Rhizostomeae > Mastigiidae > Mastigias > Mastigias papua. The sequence continues at coordinate 7,000,339 of OZ025270.1, read as the reverse complement.
ACCTTTTCTGCATTGCCTTCCCAAATTCCAAACTTAATCCACCTAGTATTTAGGAAGGCGGCTCTGAAAACCTCTTCCAAATTGCAGTTAATGTAACAATCTCTATCATTCATACATTAGCATTTCTGTGACATCTACCTTATACACTTGAATTTTAAGCTGTATGTGTACTTGACTTAAGTAACATATTATACTTTGTTGTTGCAATTTGCTGGATTTTCATGTTGAATTGCTTTCCCTTTATTGGGATGATATTCTAGGGATCTTTCTGCAGTTTGAGGAAGATGTTACCTGTGGATCACATGTTGATTCATTTTGTGAGCTTCTCTCTCTATAAAATGTGTGTCACTACAACTCTTGAATTCAAACTAAAAGTATTTTCATGTTTTGGTCAGCTGAACAGCAAATTGTTAAGCAGCAGCTAATTGTTCAAATACGAGAGGAAATCTCACGAAGAGACCAAGATATCTTGTTGCTGCAAGGCCAGCTGAAAGATGCAGAGCAGATTTTGGTAGGTACCCATAGTGTAGCTCTGATCACACTTAAATCTCCTTACCAAACCAACAACAGGATTTCAAGAATCAATCAACAAACATTCCTCACTCTATTGCCCATACCCATATTCTATGTGGGAAAACTCATGTGGGAACATTCTATATTACATTGAAGTATGCTTGGCATGACTGCCAGGTCTGTTGGTTAAATTATGTTGACTGTTTGATGTATGGTTTGTCTCAAAGATGACAGTGATGAAAAATATGATTAGCTAATGGTGGATTTTCTCACCCACTCTACGATTTCATGTTTCCTTTTGCCTTGTGCATCTTTTGTCATATCTAGCCAAGTAGCAATGTCAGCTGAATCTTCAGTATTGCTTGATTTGCAGCAGTATATAATACTGATGGTGCCATTAATGCTAAATTCTCAAGCCATATGGATAAACAGAGTTTACAAACAACTTATACAGTAATCTAGGAGTCATTTTGTCAACTACTGATCCCATCTCAATATATTTTCTTCTGGTGCAGGTCATATCCAACGTTTGAAAAAATTAATTGCGGAAAATGTTTTAAGCAGCAACAAACAGAAGCCATATAAGCATGATCACTTGTCTTATATAGGTTGCTAATTATGATCTTTTTACCTGGTTCAGTCTGATTGTATTTTTTGCAAATGCTTAATGGTGTAGATTGTTCCTAAATTATTCTTCAGTTGCTGTAGACTTTCATACTTTTTCAGTATAAATAGGTAAAAGTTGTGTTGTTTTGAATAGGTTTTCCATTGTCCCTGCATCACATATTTCAACCTTGAATAGCAAACAACATAATTTTTTGAGAGCGAAGTAGTTGTTATAATGAAAGAAACTCGACTATCACAGGGATATTTTGTGGCTTGATAGAAACTTCACATGGATATTTTTATTTCTTGGTTCCTTAGGCCAATGCTTTGTTTGCAGCAAAGAAAAAATTGAATGCAACCAAAGAGGCAAATGCTGGTATGGTGATTCGGTGAACTCTTATTTGACAAGTTCCATTTGTCAGTGATAAAGTCTATATATTGTACTTTACCGCCATAGTATTGATATTAGCAGTTATGCTTGCTCAAACTATGATTATTGCACTTTGCCATATATACAATCTGTAACCTCTTCGAGATATTATCTGCTTTATCTAACGGTGCTTTATATACACAGCAGTATTAGTCTCTAAGACAAGTCGCTATTCTATATGGCAGTTTTATGCCAGTTTGAGCACCTTGTCTCAAAGGAATTTTGGTTAAAACGAACCAGCACCTACTACCTTTGCAAGTATATACATCTCGCTGTGTCTGCAGCGGTGTAAAGAAGTTTTCTTAAGATACGAATAGCTAAGATGTGATGAGAAGGTTGATTTTGAAAGAAGCGAAATAGGAACACTGGTATGATGTAAGAACTTCGTTTACCCTAAAATGGGAATGTTTTGGCGAAAGCAGCAGAATGGACAAAATGCAGAAAAGAATCATAAATACACAGGGAAGACCACCCAATCACACCTAATTCTCATGAGGCATTTCAACTGTATTTTCAATCTTGTTAAAAGTGTAAAAGTACTGCCACACTTAATGGCACTAATGATAATTTAATCTATGAAGATAAGTTTAGCGATAATGAAGAGAGTGTTAGCGACAGTCGTGGAGAAGATAATAGTGAAGAAGAGTTATTTTTGGCGAAGCAGTTGATGCAGAAAGGTTTTATAGCCTTCAAAGCCTGCAATTTCTACTAAACATTAGCTGACGTTGGGCGAGAGCAAAAGTACAGTTACGGAGTTAGCTTTTGTCCTATTCTACGTGTTATTTTTGACCAAAATATATATGTTTTAGAAGTACCAGGGAGAAGGCTGTATCATACTGTATGAGAGTGTGATAACTAGCTTTTTTAAGCTTTTCATGAATTAAAGGGTGCGTTGTTTCCTAGAACTAGTGTTTTGCAAGATGAATGTTGGTAAAATGCCTTTGTGTAGATACCAGTGGTAATGCGATGAACTGGTATTAATGTTGATCGACATGGCCAAACTAACATGGTTTGTAGCCATTGTAGATTTTCAATCAGAATCCTAAACTCAGTTTGTCGACACTGTAGATCTGCACTTCTCGTGCGGAATCCGTTGTCAAGTTTTGAAATTCTATATAAAATCCTTCATATCTATGGTGCCTTAAGCTGTGAAAACGTCTGAAAAGAATCAGTTCTCTTTGTTTGATTCTTAATTTAATCAATTTGATTCATCAGACGTTTAATAATTGCATTTTAAAGAAGTACTTTCCTTTCTTTTTAAAGCCGCCGTACCCTCTGAGGATTTAATCAAGTTTGCTTTCAGAATCAGCAGCTCGAATGCAGTGGAAGCACCACCAGACTGGCAGCCTGGTAAGTGTTCTCTAGTCCAGTTCCGTCTGCCAGTTTTTCTTGTCTTGATTACGTTTGAAGACTGCTGCGCTGCTCTTTCTGCAGCAGTATAATTACGATGTATTTATCTTATACTTGCCTATAGGGTTTTATAATAGGACGAGAATGACGACAAAAAGAGACCACATTTTTTATTATTTGACGACTATTCCATGATATATTTTACTTAAAATGACTATTCCATGACTAATCCAGTGTAACTGTAAACGTTTCGACTCGTGCTCGAGTCATCTTCACTGTGAGGATACTAAGATAAGGCTCTCTTTTTGTCGTCACTCTCGTCCTATTATTCATTAAAAAGCTGCGATTTCAATCTACAACATCTATAGGGTTTTATAGCAAGATTTAATACAAATACTATAGGAACTACCAGAAGATGCCAACACTTAGTACTTGTGTAGATTCAACCTGTGCTTTTTGATACCTCCAAATTGGGAACTGTATCGATGTTGTAGTGACCTTACATTCTTCTCAGTACTAACGTTAGGTACTGCTTTGGTTGTTTCTGCACTTCCCTGGAAGTGTATTATTTATCTTTTTGTCTGTTAGGTGACCCTAGAAGACCATACCCTCTTGACTTTGTAATGCGCAGGGGTGTTCTTGGTCAGATTTCGCAACAGTCGCAATCAGGTATTGGCTCTGATGATGAGCTGTCAAGGTCAAGACATTCCTCCGTTGTTGATGACCAGTCTTTGAAGCCGAATACAACTGAACCACAGAACGAGCCATACAACATCGGTAAAACAAGTTTATCTAGTTTTTACTTGGCGGTTGCATTCTATTAGGCTACTATCAATTCATCATGAATTAGGCCAGGCTAGATGGAATAGGATATTAATTTTTGGTTCCTATAATTTGTTGTGATAAACAAAGTCCTGTACGCAAAAGTTCATGTGCAGAATTAATTCTAATTGCAGAAAACTGTTTGAATAAGGACGTGTTAGGTTTCTTCATTAGCAGTTTCAGCCTTAATATTGTCCACCATATGCGCAAAGACATGTGCTGACATACAAAATGCTTGCATTTTGTCGTATTTTGACAGGTGAGTCTGCCCATTGTTCTGATTGCGTATGCTTGTCTTCAGGTTCCATACTCCCATTTTCACACAGTGAGGTTAGAACTGCTGAGTGATGAACATAGTGATTAGCCTATACTAATCTGCATAGCTTCCAGATCTTTGATTGGTTGGAAGCTCTGGTCGCATTTGTTTATAGACTGGCGGGCTCTAATTGGCTGATGAGGTATGAGAATTTAAATGTGATCAGAGCTCTCAGCCAATCAAAGGTTTGGATGCTATGCTATGTCAAGTGAATTCTCAGGAATGATTAGTCGGGATGATTAAACATTTGGCCATCTCTTTTCATTGCTTCTCTGAAATCGACCCATTGGATAAATCAGAGTGATTAATTGATATATGCGTAGCCATTTTTCCACTGTGGCAGTCTGTTTCTTCATCACAATACTGGCCACATTGTCAGGCTTAAATTATAGAGTTTAATTTTCTAGAATCTCATCTCAATTCTGTGTAATCGCTGCTTAGCTCTTACTTTGTCGAATATCAAATGGAAAAAATTCACATTGCATAGGCCTATGCTATTTGAAGTATTGTAACACCCTAGTAAAACCGGCGGCTTTCTACGGCCAAAGGTCTAATCTTAACAGTTTATACAACAAAATTATCACAATGTAAGGGCTTCTTCCGTCTCTATATAGGCTGGAACATCTTCATGATTCACTCGATTTCGAAGTAAAGCAAACGTTTTGACACTGATAAGACGTATAAACTGAAAAATTGACAAAAGTGTTGAGGTGGTAGAAGAAATTAACGTAACAGCGCGTGTATTTGAAAGCTAGAGTATGATATTTAAAAGTTCCAAGGCCAGCAGAGCTCAATCCTAAAGTTGGCAGTGAACATCTTTTGTTAAATACCTCTTGCCGTCTAGAAGAAAAAGATTTTAGTTCATAAAGCAATTTCCCGTGAATCATCTTTGAAGATTCTCCTTATGTATATGAAATAGATTGGACGTGTGAAAAGTGAAAATAGGAGTATTTTGAGAGCTTTATTGATATATCCAACACGTTTGGTTTAAGATGATTCTTATAAGAACAATGGTAGAGCCTGTGCTCCTGCAATAACTGCAAGTAAGGAAGTTTAGAAAATAGCTTGCTTATTGTTGTTGCAACGTGTATCTAGACTAAAATTGCTCCAAGGAACAAGGATAATGAATAGTTAAATGGAGAGAGCCAGTAATGCAAAATTTTTATGCAAACTTTTAGTGCTACATATTTTGTCATTAAAAGCATTGAAACGCCATATTTTTTTATAGGAAATGTGTATTGTTACGTTTGTTCCTTCTACAACCTTCCTAAAATCACGGCTCAAACATTTGACGGCACTCTTTGAGCACTTTTGTTAATTTTTCTGTCAATAATTCTAAATAGAGTTAAAAATTTGTTTAGATGCGAAAATGAGTAAATGACGAGTATTTTCCAGTTTGCATTAAGATGGAAGAAGCCCTTACGTTGTGATAATTTTGTTATATAAATTGTCAAGGATAGACCCTTGACCGCTGAACCCCCCCCCCCATCCAATGTTAGCAGTGTGTTTCAATACTTTGTCCTACTAGTGTATTCATAGGTAGTTGTCTAAAGCAGAAGTGCCATAATAGACATATTAGAAAGCTCTTTTTGATGATTTACAGATTCGAAGCAAGAATCATAGAATATAGCTGCCTCGCTATATTCATGGGAAACCACTTGTTATTTACATGTTCATAAACTTTGGGTGACTTAAGCCATCAGTTAGGAATATGCTTTTGACCTGTAATGTCATAGTTGTGTAGTAGAGTAGCACGCCCAAGAATAGATTCTTCTGTACAGCACACTGTAAACACTACTTCCATACATGACAATAGGTAGGAAATTCTTGACGAATGTAGCTGAGATATGGTTTCTCTAACCGTAAATTAATGTGTAGGAATTGTGAATAGTTAATAATTTCTATATACTTTTCGTGGTAGAGACGCTTGGTCTTGAAATATACTATTTGATAAGATTATTTTGCCTACTTGTCACTTTCAGCAACTGATAACAGTTAAATCAGTCGTTTTTTTTTTCTTTTATATCTAAAAATGCGTGATCTCATCGCCGGCAGACTTGCTTTACATTTTTACAAAACATCATTAGATACGTGCAATACGTGCACCTCAATAGTTGTCTGTTTGCACTATATTTATCGATCGAATTATTGCCTACCCAGTGACAAATGATTGCGAGAGAATCTCTTATATGGATACTAGAGTTGCATTGATAATGCCTCGAAGCGCCTTGACAGACATTCGTTTTGAGAAGAGCGTGATGATGTAGCAGCATTTCCATAAAATTTAGAGCCGTGTCTTTGTTATAAGACTTTTAATGGATGCTTTAGGTTTTTAGAGAATTTTGAGAGCTGTAAAGCGCGCTTGAAGATAACATGCCTACACTGCGGAATATCATATGAATAACTTGTATGTTCTGATTAAACCCCTATTTTTGTTTTAATCACACCAGAAATTTTTTTGCTTCTTTTGTATAGCTCAAACAAATAATCCAACTACTTGGTCATTATCAGAACCGACAAACGAAGTTTATCAGCAAATACTGGAGAATAGGGTATGTTCTCTATGTATTTCCTTCCAGCTGCTTTCCAGGGTGGACATCATACAACATTGCCGTATTCCATAACTCTATTGAGTTATTCATATTTGTCAATTTTACTTTTTTAGCATATTATGTTATACTGTAACCCCATGGCAATGTCGTCTCTTCAACTCAACCTGGGTAGCTTAAACATTTCCTCTGAGCTTATTGTCTCTCCACATGACTGGAAATAATCATTCCTACCTGTCATTATCAGCCGTGGCTCTTTCCCACGTTTCTCAGTTACTCATTTTCCTTCGTTTGAAATAATGTCTCAGCATTGCAGTATTCTATTCTTACATTTTCTGATGAGGTTAAGTTATGATTTCTCGAAAAAAGTAAATAATTGCTCGGTTCTTCATATTCATCTTTGTGGAGCCATAGTCTTGTCAATGGTTTTGCTGTAATCAATTGCCATTAGCTTTGGCTGTTGATATTGCCTATTTGAAATTTGAGCGATGCCTGATTAGACGATTCAATAGTTGTTATCTCTTTTCAGTACATGTGCGTTCTGCCATTATGCTTAATTTTATGCGAAACTTCCGTACATATTGCAAACACTATTATGTCTTAATTGTGTATACATAAAATAAACGATTTGATTACTTCAAATACATAGATAGAGCTCTTTAGTTCAAATTCGCTTTCAATATTGCACACCTCTTTTAAGGCATTTATCCAGTCGTTCATCAATAATAATTTGTTTTAGCTGCGATTTGCGCTAAGTAAAGCTGGCTTCTTGAATCGCTAATTCATATAGTTTATCAACGACTTATTTGAAGTACTGCAAGCAATGATGCTATAGAACGGAAAATTCATTAATGCTGAGAAGCATTCTTTGTAGGCAAAGGTGCTTAGATTGATCTTTTGGTATGAGAGAATAGCGTGTTGTGTACTTGCTCATAGAGCCCCGAGCTATTCAGCCCTTATATATCTAGTGCGGTATAGTTGCATTGCTTCTTGGTATCGTAGAAATCACCAATAATTAGCTTTAATTTTTGTGTAAGGCTAAGAAGGGTATACAGAGATTCAAATGTCGTATTCGAGTTGATTATTCCCGTCATATCGTTGCATTCATCTTGGAGAGGAGGGTACCTTAATGTATATCTGTATCTAGGGCGGGAGATTTGGACAACTGTGCACGTCACTGCTACCTGACATCTCTAGCACCACAAAACCTATTGCTCGTTACCAGCTACAGAAGCATTTGCGGCGCAAAAGGTGGCTTATATCAGATTTTTCTTTCGAATTTTCTTGTAGCACATTTAGGTTCTTGAAGCAGTTGTTCAGCTTGTCCGGAATAGCTCTGATATGAGTTATTGAGCGGAGCATTTGAGTTAATATCCGAGACGTATTCGACTGTTTTAGGGCACGACGCATGACCTTAGACTACTGCTAGAAATACTGAAGTTCTTCAAATAGCACGTATTGGCTTGAGGTTTTAAATTTGATCTACGTCTTCAAATTGCTTACTATTGAATAGACCTCAGAGGGATTATTAAAGTGCCATTGAAGTGATATCACAACGTTAATTGCTTGTATTGGAAGTTCGTATTTGCTTATTTAGGTAAGATGGCGCCAAATCCGAATGTCTCCAAATCCAAATGTTTTGTCCAACAATGCTGATCCATCAATACGAAGTCCGAACTGAGTTTCTTATAAAAGTAAACAATAACGAGAGATTAATTGCAGCAGCTATTCGCCATGGTTTTTCGATACTATTACCTCTCACTGCTATTGTTTTCAAGGCTATTGTTTTCTTCATAGCTGTTGTTTTTCCATCTCGTTTATCTGCTATTCGCCACGAACGCGCTGCCGAAGATGGCATTGATGGGGATACTACCAACTTTCTTCACCTTTGAATCAAATGACCCAGATTGAGTTGCATGGTGAGAGTGTATCAAATGAAAGCTAAAGCATAGAATCATTATTTTGAAATGTGTACGCAAATCTTACCTATGAAATCTCTAAAACAGCAGCAATGTAAGAGCATTTTTTGAATCTTCATAGGTTTTTGATTCCTTGTCAAGGGTCCGACGCAGGAAAACAAAACTAATGTTCGATTCACTGGCATTTTATACGTGAAATATCTGTTATGCCTTATTTCGGCATCTTCACTGTGGTTCTCACTCTCTTTTTCTATACATCTCTTGTCAACGCTGCTATCTTTTCTATAACCACTTGGAGTATATATAGAAAGACAGCAGATAAACTACCCTAACAGTACTGGCGAATATTTTCCGACTTTTAAAGCTACACTCCTTCATTCTTAAATTCTAACTGTGTTTTGAGTTGACAGGGACAGTGCATTTATGTTGGATATGAATCAGCTTCAGCTTTGGGCCACGCTTACACTATACCGAATAGCTAACGTCGAGTTGCATCGCGGAATGATCTCTATCGAATAGGGTCATCGTTTACAATATATGGGATATTTTCATTTAATATTTTACACAATTAACACTTCAGCATTAATATCTAAACAATATGAATTTGCAATCATAGTACTGCAGGAATAAAAGCCTACAACACTGTTCCTATCTTAGCTATTGCTGTTCTTCCAGGGAGTTATGTTTGATAGTTTAGCTCTTTAACAAGCCGTTAGATGTGTTTTTTGCTTGTTTCTTAACAAGATCTAGTGTCAGCAGCTCGGGAATTTTGGGATTTGTATCATTCCACAGCTTGATGGGTGCGTAGTGAAAGCCTTTCTTTGCAAATTCAATCCTATATTTTGGTATTTCGAGATCTTTACAGTGCCTTGTATTGTAGGTCGAGTGGAAAGAGCTCGTTTGGAATTTAACTCATAGGCTTTCAGGGCATAGTTTGTGCATAATCTTGTAGGTCATAACATTTCGATCGTAACGGAATAGTTTTTCTACGTTTAACAAAGAGACTGACCAGTTATCTTTAATTCCACCAGTTATTGAGTGCACCCTGTCTTGAAGGCGTTGGAGAGCAGCTAATTTTGTTTAAGCAGACTACTCCAAATAACATCAGCATAGCGCACGTGACTCTCTATTAATGCATGATATACTTTAAGAAGTGTTCGCTTTATCTTCTTTCTTCTTTGATATTTTTGTTTGCATCAATGGACATCATTCTTCTTCTGGGCTTCCTTGTTTTGCAACATAGGATGGTAGCACAAAGCCGAATCAATTCAGATGCAGCACATTGAGCACACCATAGAACCATTGTAAAATGTATCGGATAGCACCATTTACATCATATCAGAACCATACCGGATTGCTTTTCATATCACCTACAGAGCGAAGTGATTTTCTCTCTCATTTCAGGAGCGCCTTGTGCCGGATAGCTGTGGCATGATGTAAATGATACCCCCTATCCAACTCAAAAATCTTTCCGGGACGAAAACTATCCGGTATAGTGTAAACGGGGGCTTGGAAACATGGATATTTAACATACCAACTATACCTGCCACTTCATTTGAATCATGCCGATGTTATTTTATTGAGAGACCTGTCACTCTAGTCACGTCAATCTTCACACTCTTCTTTCTGTGGATGCTGACATTCTCCTTTATTTATATAATTTTCAGATCCAAAACTGAGCTAAGCATAGATCCCTGTTCTAATCTGTTCATCGTAATAAATGCTTACATTTCATTATTCCTTCTGCTCGACTCTACACTCAACTTTTTCTGAGCTGCTACAGTGCAGATACTACATTATATGAATCATACGGTGCAAACATCGTATTACTAAATTTCCAGGATTTTCATCATTCGGTCGTTCATTCGTACATCATTCGTTTCCAAACATTCTATGGTACTCATTTGGTGCGATGCGCATAGGACGCCACGCACATGGGGTGCTATGCACATGGGGTGCGGTGCGCAAGGGGTATCCCCTGATAGTCACTCAAACGTCTGTTCATATTTAATATTAGCACTATTTGTTGATTTTAGGAACAGCAGACGTATGCAATGGTATCTGCCAACGCAGTCCAACCGCAAAATATCTTCAATGGCGAGCAGAGACCGTCAGATGCTGACGAAGTTGAATTTATGTCCACATCTTCAGATTCATCATCCAGTGACAGCCCTTGACACATCCTTAACTGAAAGATACATTCACTTCTTGACTTGGTATAAACTATCAGCGAATGACGTTGTATCAATTACCATAAAAGAAGGGGCCGTAGTGTTTCATATCATTGTTGCTTTTGTAATTGTTTTTATCCTTCTTTTGTTTACGTAAATCCAGTTTCAAAAGTGTTGTTCTGTGGTCTATAGATATGCTTTGGTAATGTATTTGGAGTAGTTACAGCTCTAAAATCTATTGCTGTATAGATATTTAATTTAAGTTATGATTCTGACCGGCAGCGGTAATGCTTATTTGATTACCCGCATTGAATTTGACTTTTCTATATCCTATTGTAAGAATGAAGCACAGCACCTGTGAGAATTAACAAAGAATTATAGGTGGGAAAATTTGATGCTATTAATCAAAGTTGCTTTTCCAGACCACCCCCCTGAATCGACTTTGCTTTGTGTCTCGGTATAGGCAGTCATCTGCTTTCGTTGCAAGCTGCATTGGCATAGAATAGCGCTTAATGATTCTACAAAAGCAGTATGGAAATGTGTGAAAATAATTTTATATGCATTAGAGATGGCAGTAGACAGCGCTAACACTGCTTATCTGATCAGTTTGTAATGATTTTCGTTTCTTCACCGCGTGCTTCATGCTTATCAAACAAAATAACACCTGAAATACTGTAAATTTTCTTCACTTTCTGACCATGTGATCAAGATAAAACTCATACATTGCTTGCTTATATCTGTTGTTTTTTTGTAATTTAGTCTAAGGCCCATTCTCCGTAGATACTTGGATGAGTGCTGCTTTTGGCACCAATAATTGAAAACGCGCATAGCCATGAAACTGATCGGAATCAACGATCGACCTTCTGCCCCTTTTAATTGCAAATTGTGAAATTAATGTAGCTGTTGGAAGTGAGTGTGTCTGCTTTTGGTACAATGATTTTTTCATTGGTTGCTTTAGGAAGTAACTGTGCTTTCCTAGCTTATACACTCCCAGCCGCCCTCATTGTTTGGATTTAGTTTATGTACATATAATTTATTGTGTACTACAAGGTTCAGTATAAAATTTTCAATACCGTTGGATCTTTGAAGGAAATGCTATAGTCCTTATAAATTGCTCTTCTGTGGCTGGTGAATAGTATAAGGACGTATTTCGAAGATATCGTTCCTAATTTGTAGAAGAGAAAGATTCTTTCATTTTTCATAACATGACTCTCACGACATTTATCAGCATGAAATACAACCATTGGAAATTTCGTTTTAAACATTGCATTAGTATATTAGCGAAAATTGACTTCAAATTTCAGTTTTATCAATAATTTATAGTACCAATAGTTTATCGTATACCTCTGGTACGATACTAAGTAAAGTTCAACAAAGACCAGGTGCATGTCATTTCTATGTTTGTCCAGCTGAACTAAGCTCCAACTCATATTTAACTCTTGGGCACATTGTTGATCGTTGTATTTATATCAAGCTAAACAAGGAAGTGTACATATTTCTCGTCGATTTTCCAGTTTTTTTGTTGTCCTAATGAAGCAAATACCATTCAATATGAAGCCAAACATGCCTAATTCACTTATTTTGGTCCTTTTTATTCGGTTTTTATTTGTAAGTGTAAAAGAACAAATCAATCTGATGCTATCTAAGCTAATATTAAGGTGAGCAAATGGAGTTGATCGAGAGATCAAATTCTATTACTACTGCACATAACTGACATGCTACTAAGAATTGCTCAACTAATAAATTTATTAATGTCTTCTGTTCATGCACATAAGTGCAAATTTTAAGATCGCTCATAAGGTTTCTTTTCATAAGCTTTCTTTCTAATAGCCTATCTAATGAACATTCAAATTGTTTTAATTCTGAGTAGTATAAGATTGACCAAACCTTTCGAGAAACCCTTGCTTGAAAGTGGGTTTACCTTTTACCTGTATTAACTACTCCCTCTGTAACTTGCTTCTGTCATCAAATGAAACGCCTACTCTGTTATTTCATTTAAACTGTACAGATATACTAAGATATATCACCCAAGTTTTCCACCTATTATATAGCACAATATTGAGTTGGTAGAAGTGCGGTTACACATTCTAGTCTGTCGTTGAGACCGTTCTATGGTTTGAAGCATACCTCGAGCAGTGCTGGAATTCTGCTCACTTTCTACGCAGCAGTTAGAATCCACGTGATAGTAGCAACATTGACGTCGCATTTACAAAGACAAGTTTTCTTTGTCACTTTCATAGGACAAGTTTCCTTCATTGCGTAAACGGGCAACAATTTTTCTTTAGCAAGTTTTCTAAGTGCAACTCCTAACTCGGTAGGCAGCATTTGTTGTCTCTTTCTGCTATATCAGTATATCTAAGTTAAGACTGATTCTGACAACATATTGCTTCTATCAATGACTTGAGAGTTGCATGTGTTTGGAGCAGCTACTCATGTTGCCTTGACCTTCCAACTTAAACGTGCAGCGTCGACAGTCAGACAAAATGGCGCGAATGCCGGATTGCATAGGCTTCGAGTTGAGTAAAACTTTTCAAAAGTATTTGTCATATCGTTTACACCAGCAAATCATAACTATCAAGCTATTTTATATGAAAACTGGTGGGCCAGTTGGTGAGCAAATGCATTTGTCACAGACAAATTGCCGTATGAACTGATTTACACAGGCCAAAAGACATGCCAAAGAAGAGTTCATAGTAAAATTGCTCAAGTAAATGCGGTTAGGCGATAATATATAGCAACGAAAGGAGAGCCTCTACTGTCAGATAAAGCCAATGTTACAAGATAAGTGTTTCCCTTAACATAGGGCCATTCATAGCACTGACCCAACTTTATGTACATCAGACAGCTTATATCTATAAAACGTATTATCCTGATAGTTTTGTTGTCATACAGCTTCATATAGAAAACACCTTACAAGTCGAACATTGTCAAAGTTCGATACCAAGCAATCACTGCTTTCTTAACAATAACTCACATATTAAATGCATACAATCAAGGCCAAGTCCATTTCTCAGTCACCAGAAGTTCTTTCAGATGCTGTTAAGTTGCTCTTGGCAAACTATCTTATCAATATACTTTAACACAGAGTCTTTCAAAAGGTGGAAAGAATAACATTAAAGAAGCAAAGATTGAATGCAACACAGCAAGCAATAGATTTAATCGCCAAAGGCAACTAAAAGCATTATATGCAAGCAAGTAACGCAAGAATAATAAAAGTATCTCAGGTCCCAGTGTTTATTTTGCCTGGTCTTTTTAATATGCTAAGCATTTAGCAATGTCTCCTTTATCAATTACAACTTCCTTACAGAGTAGGCCATTACCAACGATACTTGAAAACTTGCTGGAATTAAGTAGATGACAAATTAAGAAACGTCAGCATTTTGAGTAATTTGGTTCTGATTTATCAGATAATAGTCCGGATAACTTTGTGGCATCAGCATCATCTACAGTATGGGACAGAAATTTCAATCTCTCATCGGTGTTAGATCTGCAGAGCCATCGCGTACAACTCAAAAATAGATTCTTTTGCGAACGTCGGAATCGACTGTGCATCTTAGAGTAGATAAACACATTTACACAGCTATTGGAGATATAAAGAATCTTCAGAACAGTGTTTAACTGAATCAGGCTTTTGTCGTATTTTATACCAATTGCACCCATCCACGAAAAGGTGAAAGCCAATTGGAAGAGGTCTCTTGGTAAGATTAATATGATGAAGACAAATGCCATCATAATTAACATACGGAAAAGCTTTCTTTTACGTTTAACGGATTGTTGCCCCCCAGTTTCACATGTAGACAGAACATCCTTCTTTCGTAACTCGAAGTAGATTGCCGCATTGGTAAAGATAATAATATACAGAAATGTAATATCTTGAAGAAGTAGAAATACTACCACTGGTATGGAGTATCCCTTGTCTGTTACATCTTTAACGATGCAAGTCTTTCCCGGAGGGACAGTTAGCGCATCGATGTAGTATATGTAGAATGCCACGGATGCGAAAATGGCAATTATTACTGATATGTTGATGCATCGGCTACCATATGTTCTACCAAATGGCTTTACAATAATGAAATATCTATCTATCGTTATTATCTGAATGATGCTGGCGGATACAAGTGTTGATATCGGTCCAAAGGGTACCATAATCCTACACCCAATAATCCCGAAATCCCATCTCTTGTATTTTGTCAGCTCGAAATATAGATATGTTGCTGGGTTGACAATTGAAGAGAGAAGATCGACGATTCCAAGATACAAAAACAGCCTTTCTGGTATTGATCTATCACCTCGGAGTTTCCAACCAAAAACATAACAAACGCATGAATTGCCAATGATACCGACAATCATTATCAGGCAGAGTGCACATACAAGCAGTATTGTTTTGGTACTGTAAGACGAATCTTGCTGCATTACATGAGAGGGTTTTGTGATCGCAGTGCTATTCATACGCAAGAACCAAGTGCTTGTGAGTCTTGTCTGGTTCTCCATCGATAGTCAACCGAAAGCCTTGAAAAATGAGAGAGATGTTGACAGACGTTGCGAGATGTTAAGAGGAATAAGTGTGTACTGACTTCTGATCATCCGATAAGCAGCCACAGTTTGGCAAGCATGTGTCCTCGTTTTATTGCTGATTAAATACAGGTGTTTCGATTCACGTAATAGGTTCGCCGTATTATTTCCCATAGCTGTAGCTTGTTTCTCGAAACAGGGGGTGGCATCAACTGTGTAGATGGCAAGGAGCTAGAACTTGCTTCTAGACAGGTCAGCAGCTTTTTTCCTGCTAATTACCACTGTAAAAGCTCCCGCTTAATGTGCTTATAGGTCGAAATGGGATTCAGACTTGTTTTTTCTGCTTTGGCTTTTGACATGTACCCAGATGCCCGGTGATCATTAATCATGCTATTCAAGTTCATCTTGACGGCACGTAATGGTGTACAGTTGCTTTCCATTACCAGTGTTCAGTCATAGGCAAGGGAATTCCCAATTAGGTGTCATGAATGCTGAATCCACGATTTCACACCGAAACAAAATTGTACGTAGATTTTAGATTTGAATTCTAAGTTATCCTTCACATTGTACCTTCTAGTTAGAGCCTCTGAACCGTCACCAATCTAATATTTTGAGTCCGTTCTTGCCTATTTGACCATAGATCTTACTGCTATCGGCGGCTACCAAAAAGGGAACTTCAATCAACTCGTAGAATAGGCTCTTATCTTTCACAGCAGTGGTGAATCATATTTGTGAATTTTCCGAGAGGTTCATGGCTACAATTGGAAGTCCAACAGCCAGCCTCATTTTTGCAACGAGCCAGAGCAAAAGCGATTTGTTAAGTAGAATCTCACGTCTTGTCAAGCTATACTACGCTTGAGGATCGATAGTTTCACCATGTCCTTTATCATTATTATCAGATTTGTCTACCTTCATTTACGTTAAATTTTTGTATAGATGACCTTAAGATCATGCGAGCACCTCCCAAAGGTTGCTTAGAGTCCCAGGTTATCTAACTTTTCTTGTTGAGAAGCGTTTACCAGGCCTAGTCAAATAAGACCCGGTTTACCCCTGTGGTAGAATATACTGGAAATAGACCTCGGACAGAGGGGGTGGCGTTAAGCTTTATTCACACTGGAAGTGGCGCGGCGCACCATGACGCTGACCATGTATCTTTCAAATCAAATGGTATTGTGCACACGTATAATGTTTTCCACCTCTGCTTCACGACGCGTCAAAGTTGAAAAATTAGCTTTGACTCTTGATGAAGCTTCAGAGCAATAAAAAACGAAGTTGGCCACGGAAGCTGTGAACAAAGAGCTGTTGATAGAGGTTGTACGAGAAATGCTATGCTTATTTGATACAAGTAGAAAGCAGCACAAAGACGGGCTAGTGAGGGAGAATGCGTGGAAGAACGTATGTGCAGAGGTATTTAAGACTAGATATTTTTGTCTGACACTAGTCAGAGTATCAAACGTCGGATAACGACCGCAAAGTGAACAGAAATATACAGCCAGATGCGGATACATATGACATGACGAAAAATGTGTCCATTTGACCCTGAGATTGGCCAATGGGCACCTATTCACCAATATGCATAAGTTCCCAACAGTTTTGTGTCCTGCCTGCCGACGGGGTGTCACCATGAGCATTTTTACGGGGTAGCCACTCTCAGTGACATATTGTAGGGCTATTTTTATCTCGGAACTACCTCTCTGAGTTGAAATAAGTCAAAATCCTAGTGTCAAACAGAAATGGAAAAGATTGTTCCTTTCGGGAACGTTAGTATCTGGCTTAAAAATTCGGCAAATTGTCTACAAAGGACTCAATTATCTACAGCTGCTGCATATATTGACTGTTGAAATTCTTTTATTTTCGAGCTCCTTTAACATTCAGACTTTCACACTGTGGCGACCTAAATTTCAATTTCACTTTCAATGACTTTTGTGCTACCTTAAATTTTCACCCAATTGCGAATGGGAAAATTTCAAATCTAATCATAAAGGATAACCTGGTTATTAAAACCAATCAGGATAATCTTAATTCACTCAGCATATGGCAGAGGAAGGAAGAAAACAGCAGTTTGGCATTATTTACTCATTCAGTGGCACTCATTTGTGCCGGAACGTATAAAGTGAGAAGCCAAAGCAGATCTTGAAAGTTGGGCAAGACTTGTGAAGCAGATTAAGAACGACCTGAGTTTGAAAAATTGTTGAATGAAACGACGAGAATATGAATGATCTGACTGAAAATTGAACTAACGTCCTTCCACATTTCTGAAAACCGAGTGTGGCCAGAAATATTCCTGTTTTGGAGAAGCTAAACGCTGGAACGAGCTAAATAAAGAAAGTAACATAGCCAAATCAATTACCCATTCCAAGTCTTCCGTTACTAGTGACCGTTGATACCTCTCCGAAGTTATTAAACTAGCAAAGATATCTGTTTAGAACGACCATTTGTAATTTTATAAGAATGTCTACAATGGTCCATGAATAGTTTATTAGAACTGCAGTATATCAAGCTAATGTACTGCTGTTCTAGAAAGAGGATAGCGCTTCAGTTGTAGATTATGGAAATGCTGCACTTCGTGCTATGGAGATGTAAACTTGTAAATCGGCCACAGATGCAGCAGTATCTCGAAAACATGTATAATCAATGATGGAAAATGATAAAGTTGTACTATCTGATAGAATAAACAGCCCAAAGCAACAGCAAATTTTCGTGATTTATCTTCAATCAATGAATTTGCTGAAAATTTGGAAATTTCAAAACAATCATTTCTCCTTCTACAAAATAGAACATTTTGTACGCATTGGCTACAAATTTGCAAAAAGCACTAATAAAGCTTAGAATAAAAAGAGCCACTCGCACATTCAACTTTACATGAATTAGGCGGTATTGCACCATCAAAAGAATCTGCAGTTGAACATGATAGGGAGTTCCAAGACCAAATATACTTTTATGACATGCATCTTTTAAAGACAAAATTACCATAGTACCATACCAACTCAGAAATAAAGGCGCCCGTAAATTGCCAAAAGTGAAAACATCTGCTTATGACATTGAGTACATTTGTTCTTTCAAGACAAGATTATTCAGTAAAATGCCAGAAGAATAAAAAAGTGAAGCACCATTTCAGCAAGCTAACAAACACATTCTATAGCAGTTGCAACTGCATGCTTTGTGAAACTTACGTTTTTGGGTAGTGACTTTTTCATTAATATATTTAATTTATATATGATTTATCCATCGCAACTTATTGCATTATTCTACATAGTTCGCCTAGTGTATTGCTATGTGAAAGTCAACTTGAAATCAAATTTTTATCATTATTTGTTATAATTATTACTATGCACTTTACCTACTAGGGAATACCAAATAAACTCGTTGTAGGTTGCAGCGAAACGAAGGATTGACCAATAAGTAAGGATAAGGATGAGAAATGATTAAAGATTGAGGATAAGAAATTTAGCATTGAGGATAAGATGAGATCGAGGCAGACACTGTTGCGTCCTGTGGTAGTGTCTCTCTTCTGTCTTCCTCCAATGAGAATGATATTAATGTTACTAACATTGCCGGCACCCACGGAGCCAATGAAATGACTTATTTTAACATTACTGGCACCCATGAACCTCACACAGTGCAATCAGGGCAGAAAATCTCCGAGGTTTGATTATTGCATACTTAAATATTAACTCCAGTTGAAACACATTTGAATTCCTAAAGCCGCTCAAAGCTGATAATGTCGATGAACTGGCCATTGCAGAGGCCAAGCTCGATAGTACATTGGCAACCAGTCAGTTCTTGCTGGATGGCTTAGTATAGCTCATCAGATTTGACGGAAATCAACATGGAGGTGGCTTACTAATTTATGTCATAGAATACGTTCCCTCTAAAGAGTTATCTGCTTACAGGCCACAAAAGGACGCCGAATGAGGGATAATCGAAATAAGTCTCAAGAAGCAAAAATGGCTGCTCTTCAGTAGTTACCGACATCCATCTCGATCAGAAAAATATTTCTTTGGTCTCGAGTTTTACAACAGTAAATATAAGCGTATCTGTTGAGTTTTTCATCTTCGGAAGAGTCTTACGCTTAACTGAATTAGTCCTCAATAGTTCAGCTATTCGATGAGAAATGAAGGGATCGATAGTCATAAAAAATTCACGGAATCTAAAACCAGCTTAATTCAAATGAATGCAATTCATGAGGCAGACCAATTCGCTCTTTTGACATACATACACTAAGGGACAATGTTTTCATTTGTATTCAATAATGTTTCTTCAATAGGTATACTGTACTGCCGAACTTACTGAAATTGCCAAACGGATATCAATCATTTGTTCATTTATTTTTTAATTGTAGGTAACAAAGGGAATGTTAAATTATTACTTAACTCGGCATCTATAAGATTTTATTCGTATTGCGGCCTGCAAACAAAATCCATGGATTCCGGGATTTGCTCATGCACCTATTGAAAAAATGAAAGCCCAGAGACATTGCAGATCGTTCAATTCCAAGTGATCACCCAAAATTTTTCATTGTGTGCCTTAATTATCATCAATGCGAATGCATATTGAGATACTGGAGATGCACATATCCAATCATATCCTATCTCAATGGAGTGAAGCAGAATTTTCAAGGAAATAATACTCACAGTTCTATTGGCGACATCCTGTCTGGTGCACCACTAGGATCTGTACTTGGACCAGTATTCTTTAATTTACTTTTAATGACTTCGAATAAACATGATTGCGACCCATATATTATGAATCTTTCACAAAACTGAAAAACAATAATATCCTTTTTAAAGCTAACAAGCTCACATGACTTAAGAAGAAAACTATTTTAGTACAAGATTTCACATATTTCCAATTTGATCATAGTCCCTTGACTTAGCAATATACAATCAAGTGTTCGAAACTATGGAAATGATAAGTAATTCCATGCTCCTTTAAAAACCCAACTCAACAAGAGAACGTCATATCATAAAGAAACGACCCCCGGGATTAAGAATCTTATGGAGAGATGTTTATGCGAAATAAAATCTTCAGAAAATTGACAAATAGAACACCAGGATGAAGCTACATGCGAATCCTGCCGCTGATAATGGATGTTAACATAAAAATATCATTTTAAATGTCTTCTTCTTTATGTGTATTGGACACTGATTAACATGGAAATGCATCTGATTATAAAATTAATTGAAAAATATACATGTGCTTTTAGCTCTAGTTCTAAAATCGAAGAGCGATTATTATGCACACAAAATCTGTCCATGAGCATTTTTCTGAAAATCATCACTTATTGTCGAAAATTAACCAAATCAAAGTGCATTAAGTGTCATGTGCAAAATTAAAAAGATCAAAGTGCAAATGTACATAGATTTAATTCTGAACAAATCATTTGTGTGGAGAAATCTTTGATGTGGAGTTTTTCTCTTTACTTTTCTTTGCAAGACATGAACTAATTCTCAGTAAAGGCAGAAATATAGCAATTCCATTTTGGTTACTTTATCCTCCACCTCATTCATTCACATATTCATTCATTCATCAGTTCATTGATAAGTGAATAAATTAATCCATTCATTCTTTGCGTGTTTCTTCTCCACCTCACTTCCACCTCTTCTTCTACGCTAACACCAAACCAACAGCACCCTGACATCTTATGTCATACAAGCTTTCCCCAACACCTTACCACACCTAACCTAGCCCTTCATTTCCAGCATGATTTTGCTTATTTCATATTTTTACGTAATTCCGGGGAACGAATGCATATATGAAACTAAATTTGATAAATAGTGAGCCAGAGTCCAGAAAAAGTCACAGCTCTACGAATCTGAGCCGGAGGATGATTCTGCTCTCTATGTTGTATTTGAGGAAGGTTTTGTAATATATATCAACAATCCAGTTTCAGCAAAACTTTCGTTAATGCGACGTTGGCTGTGAAAGGCACAGCCCTTCTACAGCAATACTTCTTTGAGATATACACAATGCAGAATTCAAGAACTTTGGGGAGTTTTGATTGTCTTAAAGGAGGAAAGTGTATTATGAAGATTTGACAGCCAGAGGAAGGTTGGAACTTTTTCTGGACTCTGTAGTGAGCTGACATTTATGTTGGCGAGTATAGTATTCCAGCAGACGCATCTACGAAGGTTTCCTTGCTTCGAAATCTTCAAGAGATGCTCAAGCCAAGGGGGTGTTAGGTGAGATGGGGCCTAATTTAGATATATACGTCGTAATTAGTAATACTACAGAGTTAACGTCAAGAATTACTTAAAAAGCATGAAGATGTCGCTGTGACTTCATCACGTTTGACTTTAGATTATGTGTCGGTATTACTAGAAAAGTAAATGCTTAACGATCTTTAAGCACGCACTCGTTTTTGTTTAACGCGTTTCTTAAAGTAAGCACTCTTTAAAGTAAATGATTAAAGATCTTAAAGCATGCACTCTCTGTTTTAGAAACTCAGAAGCTCCCAATTCCCCCCAAAATGCTTCCTACCACTCTGACCGGCATGGGCCCTGACATCAGCTATGCATTTAAAAGTACGTTACTTATCAAAACGTTCGGAAGAAGTTTCTGCACAGGACTGTGCCCGACACGTTATTTTTCTAAAACTGTTTAAAGCCTATAAGTCTGCTATTCCATCACACTATTGTGCGGCCATACTCTCAAAAGTCACTGGGTTACGAAGACCCAATATCAAGCAAAGGGCACAGCAAACGTACCAAGCTATGATTGAAGGCCTGATTACAAGACCGTCTTTCATCCCTGAAGGGTGAAAACTGATCTTTAGTATTCTATGAAAACCTCTCCTCCCGGCACTAGAGCTGGCCCTTTCCACCAGATCAAGCTGTCTTGGGTACCTGGCTGAATTCTATGTACAAATGTACATGTAATATCAATTCACGCAAGCCAACCCTATAGCCGGGATAACATTCCTTTGTGCGCACGCGCTGTAGTACATTGACAAACAGTCGTACTGTCATCCAGCATTACAGGAATTTGACCCCCCCACCCCCTTTGTAACGTCTTGTCACACTCAAGCTAATAACCGTTCTCTGTTATGTAACACTCTGGGATGGAAACACCCCTACCTCCACAACACCATCCTCACATTGTGTAAAAGACTATTTTCTAGAACAACATTAGATTAAGTCTGAAATTCTCTGAAATTTAAGAATGATTGAGGATAATACAAGGCTCAAGCTCGATAAGATCTCAAACTCTAACTTTATTTGAG
This sequence comes from Mastigias papua, assembly GCA_964019165.1. Classification (NCBI taxonomy): domain Eukaryota; kingdom Metazoa; phylum Cnidaria; class Scyphozoa; order Rhizostomeae; family Mastigiidae; genus Mastigias; species Mastigias papua. The sequence continues at coordinate 6,977,929 of OZ025270.1, read as the reverse complement.
TATTTTTAGACTGCATTAATCTACAAGTGAACAAGCAGACGCATTGCACTGAGCTTTTGGAGTTTTGTAACAGAAGTAGCCTGACACCCCCACACAATATTTTTCATAGCAGTTTTGCCACAAAACTGGCTCATGTCCACCGACCCCCTACCGTTACATACTTTTTGAATGGCCCCTATCTTTTCGCAGGGGAATATAGCCCGAAAATGGCTTTGAATGGAATGGTGCACTGAGGTAAATTTTTCATAGAGTGATTGAAATATAACAAAGGATCTCACCAAACTATTAAAACTAGGAAGAATATGAATTTAATTAAAATTAGACTACATATGCAAGTTTTTACTGCTATTGCACAATAGTCCACATTTATAAATTGCTAATTATTTATTTTTGACTGCGGTTTTGAGTTTGTCTATTTCTGTACTTACACTGTCCTCTTATCAAGTAAGACCAACATTTTCCTTGTCAAAATGACATAATAAATCACAAGGAATATAAGAAAAAGTTCTAACTCACAGCTTTGGAGTGGATCAGTCTTCCTGAATGTGCATTTGAAATTGAACAGTACCATGACAGGAAATGCAAGACAAGGTATAAAGATGGGAAGCTTTGTTAGCAATTTATATATATATATATATATATATATATATATATATATATATATATATATATATATATATATATATATATATATATATATATATATATATATATATATATATATATATATATATATATATATATAAATAAATATATATATATATATATATATATATATATATATATATATATATATATATATATATATATATATATATATATATATATATATATATATATATATATATATATATATATATATATATATATATATATATACTAAGTCATGAGTGGGCTACCACAATTGGAAAATTTATTTTGGCCCCAGTGCGGATTCGAACTCACGATGTTTAGATCAGAAGACTCCTGTTCTAATCAATTGCGCCATCCAGGCACAAAAGAATAGCGGTGGAATCTTAAGGTCATTCTACCGTGAGTCCCTCAACGCATCTAGGGCCTTCTCTATGTTTCGGCTATAATGCCTTCTTCAGAGCCAAGCGTACTATATCATATTAATTCCGCTAAGGCTGACATAGGTAAATACTAAGTCATGAGTGGGCTACCACAATTGGAAAATTTATTTTAATATAAATTTTACAATTGTGGTAGCCCACTCATGACTTAGTATTTACCTATGTCAGCCTTAGCGGAATTAATATGATATAGTACGCTTGGCTCTGAAGAAGGCATTATAGCCGAAACATAGAGAAGGCCCTAGATGCGTTGAGGGACTCACGGTAGAATGACCTTAAGATTCCACCGCTATTCTTTTGTGCCTGGATGGCGCAATTGATTAGAACAGGAGTCTTCTGATCTAAACATCGTGAGTTCGAATCCGCACTGGGGCCAAAATAAATTTTCCAATTGTGGTAGCCCACTCATGACTTAGTATTTACCTATGTCAGCCTTAGCCGAATTAATAATATATATATATATATATATATACATATATATATATATATATATATATATATATATATATATATATATATATATATATATATATATATATATATATATATATATATATATATATATATATATATTCATATATATATTCATATTTATTTATTAACCTATTGGGAGGGTAGCCCTTCATTACAAGTACTGCTTTTCAAGGGGCCCTCCCCTACTACAAAAGAAAAATTTACAATAGATTAAAATAAAAAAAAAAAAAAAAAGAAAAAAACAAAAACTTACAAAATTTATAAATATACAATAAGACCTAAATTACACAATATCTAAATAGAATAAAAACCTAACTTATAAAAGAAAAGAATCAAACTACTTTTTTAAAGTAGCTTAGGGAGGGTGCTTGCTTAGGCTCAGCTGATAAGCTGTTCCATAATTTTGCTCCCCTATAAGAAAATGCTTTTTGGCCACCCATTGTTTTCTTTTTGGGTAACCTTAAATCTGTCACAGTATTGCGAAGATTATAGGGGGCAATCTGTAAATTTTTTGTGAAAAGGTCACTCAGGTATTGTGGAGCCAAACCATTTAAGGATTTGAAAACCATTAATTTGGTATCAGTCTCAATAATATCCTTAATGGATTTCCAGCCCAGGCCTTGTATAAGTGGTAAACTAGGTGCATCAAAGCTACCGTTAGTAATAAGTCTAGCTGCTCGGTTTTGGAGCTTTTGCAACTGGTTGAGATCAGATAACCCAGCACAACCCCAAACCGAGCAACAATATCTTAAGTGAGGCTCCACGATACCTGAGTAGAGAATTTTTTGGACATCTACTGATAGAAATGATTTAGCATGCTTCAGAAAGCCTAGAGCCTTAGACACCTTTTTAGAAATAGCCTCAATTTGTTTCTTCCAATCCAGAGAGCAATCAATTTCTACACCAAGATATCTTTTTTGCTGAACAACTTGGATATCACGCTCACTAATTTTCAATTCTAAATGTGCATTCTGTTGCTTAAGAGTGCTATGTTTTGACTTGGTAGTTACTAGCATAGAATGAGTTTTGGCTACATTTAAAGATAGTCTATTGCCTTGAAGCCATAACTCAAGGTGCCTAAGGTCACTGTTCATAGCCTCATTGAGCTGATTTATATCTCTAGACTGATAGCATAAGCTTGTGTCATCGGCATACATGGAAACTGTTGAAGCTTTGATAGCTTGTGGGAGATCATTGATATAAACCAGAAAAAGTAGGGGGCCAAGACATGAGCCTTGAGGTACCCCAACCTCTATATTTCCAATCTTTGAATCAACACCATTTACTCTACTGAACTGTTTACGAGCAGTAAGGTAAGATCTAAACCAGTCAAGTTCTCTATCCCTAATGCCATAGTGGTGTAGTTTTTTACAGAGAATTGAATGATCAACAGTATCGAATGCTTTCTTTAAATCAATGAAAACTAGTCCCACAAGTTTGCCAACATCCATCCCATTATACCAATCATTGGTATTTTTGAGTAAGCAGGTTACTGTTGACCGAAGCTGTAAGAAACCTGATTGTTCATTGGAAAAAAGGTAATTTTTTCCCATATGCTGGTGGAGTTGGTTAGAGATAAGTTTTTCAAAGAGTCTTGAGATGACTAGCAGAACAGATATTGGTCTATAATTAGATTTATCTGTTCTTTCTCCTTCTTTATAAATTGGTGTTACCCTTGCAATTTTCCATAGGACAGGGAATTTGAATTTGCTGGTTTCAATTGATGTGTTAAATAATAGAGCAAGAGAATTTTCAATAAAAGGAAGAGCAATCTTCATAAAGTAACTGGAGATGCCATCAAACCCAAAACTCTTTGATGATTTGACATTGGCAAATGCTTCTATAATGCAATTCTTATAATGCAATATATATATATTTATATATATGTTGGCTAACACATAAAAGTTTGAGATTAGACAGATCTGATTTACTTGAGTATGTCTACAAGAAATGCTCTCAAAGTAATATCATGGTGAATAGCAAAAACCAAGGGCCATGCAAAACAATAATGCAGAGAAGGTAAATAAATATATTATATTTCTTATGATACTTGCAATAAAATATTCTTTACCAAAAATGTGATTCTTGAGCAATTACAGGAAGTTTACTCAACACTGCTTTGTAACTCCTGAATTAATCAAGATTGGGTAAAGAGTCTGGTACCACAATATCAGACTTCTTTAGAAATGCTCTTACGAAACTGAACAAGATAGCTGTAAATATTTATGATATTATTATCTGATAGGTCTAAATGCCAAAAATTATTATGTTCACTACTATATGAATGGTTTGGCTTGAGAAAGGAACAAATGCATGAGTACAGCTGAACTATAACAGGTTTGGAGATCACTTCCAAACATATACCAATGAATCCCTAGGTTACCAAATTGCACATTTTGCCAAGGGAGAACAGAGTTAGACTTAATGAGTCTATTCTTCAAATGACATAACAATTCCATGAGGTTCTACAGTCACCCTATACTGACTTGTGCTTTAATAAAAGAAAGGCAAAAGTTACACCTCTTCTTTGTATAAAGCAATGCTGCAGAAAAGAAATACAAATCATGCATTATAACTTCAAAAATCAAGAAAACTAACAAGTAAACTGTAACTTTTCAGTTTCTTAAAAAAGTGAGAGGCACAGCATAGGCAAATAGCACTGAGAGCTATATTAATGCATATAGATAAGCACTATTTCCAAATCCAAATCCAATTAATTCTAAATCTGTGCTGCCTCTGATAGTTCCAGTTCAGGAAATAATATGAACAAATCCTCTGCCAAATTTTTCAAGTAAAAATTTGCTAAACACCAGTCATTAATTGCTGCATCACAATACTAGCCAAGAAATGATAGGAAGGAGGCAGTCACTCTCTTGTACAATATTGTTGAAAACATTATATAAATAAGGGAAGATGTTATTAAGCCTGATAAGACAGATTAATGCAATGAGTAAAAAGGTAAGTTCAGTTACTTTGTATCATGTAGGTAATCACATGGGCTCCAATAAAGTATTCCCTATTCTTATATGACTCACTTGGAGTGTACATTCCTCCTTAGTACTATTGATTTGCCACTTACGTAATTCTTATAGAAAACACTAGATATGTTGATACGAGGTGCAAATATTGCAAGGGAAGATAAATTATACTGATTTCTGAGTGAAAGTTGCATCCTCTATCTTCTCTGAAATCTCCCAATATTCAATGAGTTTTTCCATAGAAATATGTCAAAATGATGCAACATGTTTCCCAAATCAAACATACTAAGTATTCAACAAAACACTGTGTTATGATTCTTACACCTTCTTGAGGAGATGCATATTTCTGAATAAAAATGACCAAAAAACCTAAACTGAGCAAGAATAGCTTCAGAATTTATTGAACTGGAATAAAAAGTGAACATTCGCATTATAAAATCCAACAGAGTCACAAGCATGCTGGCAAACAACAAGAACACTATCAGAAATTAAAGGGTTAGAATTGCCCTATTTAGCAATGAGTGCATGAGTGGAAACAAACCCTCACCCTATAATGCACTTGTTCAGAGTGTGAATAAGAATAATTCATCATATCTGCCATGATTGGTCCTTGGTGATCCATAATTTCAAAGTCCTCAAAAATTTGGACTACAGAGTCACCAACAGATGCATCCACAATATTGAATACAAGAAGCTCCATTATGCCAAAGACTGAACACTAAATGATAGTGATTTCTTACCAGGAAAGTTGCGAGAAGGAAATGAGGACTGGTTTAATCTTCAATCATATTGTTTTCAGAGAAGAAGCGTCCTAGGGGAGTTGGTCCAGGTTCTAGAGACAGGGTTCCCATTGCCTCTGTAATCATTCAGGCTTTCACTAAAAAGTGCATCATATCCATGAAAGAAAAGAAATGATTAAATAAATGAAACTGAAAAAAACTATGATCCTATTTGACCCAAAGGAGGAGAAGTCAGTCATAGTCATACTTAGAATCATATCAAATAAATTTTAGCAAAGCTATTCAAACGATAACCAAAAAAGAGTAAACATGTCAAACCTATAAAATAAGATTTTTTTGCATATTATAAAAGATTTGCCAACCATCACCATCGAATTATGGAAGCTCAAGACTGTAAGGTCCATATGTAAAAGCTATGACATCCATTATATAGGCCTTCAAATTGAGAAAAAATGACTCCATAAATTTAGCCTCCATAATACGTTAAATCCACACATTTCACTTGAACTTTCATGGTAGCATATCAAACAACTAATGTCATTCACAAAATTCCTTTTATTTTATGTTTCTAAAGTTCATCAAATAGTAGCTAATTTACTTTTCACCAAAGTCAAATTTTGGAAACTCTTCCATGTTTCCAGAGCCATATCTTCTCTTCAAGGCATCAATCTCCTTGTTCATCTTCTGCTCAATCTCAGGTGTCACATCTAGAAGCTTCCCTTCGCCTAATTTTTTTGACTTGGTTTTGTATTCGCGAACTTTGTCTAAGAACAATTTCTGGATAGGGTCTGTGGCGCTGTTACCTGGCTCAGTCTTCTGCAACAAGCAGGTCGCGATACCAATGTTACGGCGAGCTATGCATTGCAGGCTATTACTGTTAACAGCTGTTTGCATGAGCAAACGGATCATATCTGAATTGGCTTTCCTTTTCCAGAAAAATTAATTTCAGTACGTCTTTAGGCCTACCGCTTGACCCCTTGAAGCAGCGAGGAAGAACCAGCCTCGTTCAAGAAGATAAAGCTCGTCCCAGATCCCAGACCGAAGAGTGAAAGGAGGAGACACAACAGGTTCACAGTTGCTCTGGAACCTATCTAAAACAGTTAGTAATTGCACTGCAATTGAGCTTTCCCAGTTGTGAATACGAGCAAAGTGGATCAAACGATTATACTACCTTTACTACTTAAAATCACAATATGATTCTCAGGACACCGCATTTAGCAATGGCTGTATAGCACAACAATTTCGATATCTAGGGAACTCTTGAAAAACAGAACACTCGTTCCACCGTAATTTACAATCGCGTTTTCTTTACTTTGAGAATAAAATATCTATGAAATGTTATGAGATGAATACTGCTCGAAATCAGAATCTTTTACTCTTTTAACGTTAAATCATAAAGTATGTAAACACATAATAATGAATGGCGAAAACATTGCTATACCGTTGTGAAGGAAAAGAAGTACAGAGAAAATACTGTAGTTCAGTTTACATGAGTATCTCTTACCACCTGTGGGTAGGTACTTATAAACAGTATCTTCTGTGGTCTTCGAAATATAATCTATTTTATATGACATATTGTTATCTGCAATTTATCTTTGATTGTTTTAAGGAGATGATGAATAGTATGCTTATACAAAACTCAAGCATTACTATGCTTTATTTCAATTCAATTTGCAAGCTTGGGAGGTAATATTGAACTTAGTTTAAAAATTGCATTTGAAAGTACTTATTATCGATATTACAGCTTCATTTGACTATCGGACCAGTCATTTGGACCTATGATTTCACTTTCTTTACATTCTCTTGAAAAGTCACACGTTAAACCATACTCTTTAGGACTAGTCCCGAAAAGTGACAAAATATCTCTACTTTCTTTTAGGACCATGGCAGGAGCCCTTCCATATATCCACTTTGCTTTTCAACCTTTAGTTAATTGCTAGCACATTTGTTTTAAAGGAAGAAGTGAACATCAGTGTTGGTGTTTCTCATTTTGCTTTCACCGAATATCTGGTAAATCTAAAAGTCAGGTTCTTAATGAAAACATTTTGTAGGTATCCAAGTTGATTTTTGATTGAAAACATGGAGCAATCGAACACTTCCAGGTGAAAGCGAACAGTTAGACCACACGGAAAGCAAATTGAGATGAAAAGCTATTAAGACATTCTATATCAAAAGCATGACCGAGCATACCAAAATAAATCCGTCAGAAATAAAAAGCAGTTGTGTTCTAAGGGCTTTACGAATGAAAGCAGCGAAATTACAGCAAGTAAGGTAAAATGTGGTTTAGCTTACCAACTTATGAAGCAGTAGAAACCTCTCAAATTTGGATTTCATTAAGGCCACTCAATTGAGGCAATGACTTCACAGCACTGCAAATTTTCAGGAGTATCCTCCCTTTCTATTCAGCACGTAAACTGTTGTATTCATGGTTTGCTCAAGACAGAAATTTTCGATTGCTTTTAATTCCCTCGAGAGGGCACTCTCTATGGGTGAAAACAATACCTTCACGTCTGTACTGAATTTCTCATTACAAACCGAACTGCTGTCAAACAAACCCTAAATGTTCGTAGCTGTTCATTTCTAATGCCAGAAAGCTCTCAATTTGTAGTTTTTGGAATAACTGGTCAAAGAATGAAGCAATGAGCATAATTTTATTTCAGTTCAAAGTTTCTTTATGTATATGAATAGTTTGCAGACGGAGAGTGCATGGAGAATTTGACAAACTATTCTAACTTTGAATAAGATGCGAACTTTCCACAAAAGTTCCTTTGAAATGGGAGTGTCTATGCAAAGTGTTCTATTGCTTTCAACCTTTCATTAAATCAAGGCACTACGCAAGGAAATCAAACAAACTCAAATAAGCAGCAGATAATCAGAAGATCCATTTTGATACAGAATATAGATGACTGTCAAGCTGAAAAACATTAAGTGACCGAAATTGGGTTAAGACTCAAAACCATAGAATTAAGGAATCCTCTTAGAGTTGTTCCTATGATTTGCTACATTGAACTGGACATTCTGTAGAAGAAAAACACCTCAAATCCCTTACATAGTGTTTATCATGAGAACTTGAGCGAAAACTAAAATATTTAAGGTAAGCCCAAAGAAATAACCTGAATCTATCCTTACTTCCTAAACAAGAAAAGCTATGTCATGTAAACGAGGTTGGTTATAACCTGACATCGTTCAAACCAGAGCACCACAAGGCTCGTATTTATTTCCCTTGCCGTCTCTGATCTGTGTACATAAATAATGCATCTATCTTTGATGATGACAAAAGCTTCTCCTTCTAAGTGGCTGTGTGGGACTATACGGCTGTAAAGTGAGATCGAACGTGATTGGTCGAATAGCTCAGTCCTTAGTTACGTGGTAGCAACCGACCTACATTCAAGTGTGATGTGTTGTGTACGTGGATGTTCCGTTTTATGAGTCTATGGAAGATCGCTTTTATCAAGCTATTTTGTGAACTCAGAGCCAACATTTGATTTTATCTGTTTTGATAGTCGTTTTGACGTCACCTTTTGGTATTTAGACCTGTTTTTTCCTTATTTTTAATGCCTACGAATGTTGATTCCACGATTTGTGTAGCGTAGGCCTACGGGATATCATGCCCTTGAATATAAATCACAGCAACTTTAGGGACTTCTTTATTGTCATCGTTACAAACAGCCAAAAACTTGTCCTGTATTTTGGTTGCAATTTATCACTTAGCTACATCTACCGAATTATTTTCCAATACCCATCTGAACACCATACGAAGCGGTCCTGGATAGTGAGAGTACGCGGGGAGGGATTCAATGCCCCTTCCACATCTTACTTGTGTAGTAGGTATTGCTCGTAAGACCAGTTGTCTGTGGTAAGAGTGATGCCCCTGGAGACATGGAGAGAAAGAGTAAAGAGCGGGTCGATACCTATCCCAAATCGTCGTGGAAGTGTGATAGATGAACGTATACAAAAGAGGATCAACACCGTTTCCAGAGGCCTCTGATCTCTTATGCGCTAAACCCCTTTTCCCATATTCCTGGACAGCAATAAAGAATGAACCACCAACATGGAGAGTTTTGACTCTCCAGATAGGGAAGGGGAACATCAAATAACTAAGTTTAAACAACAATCATTTCAACAAAGTAGCATTAGAACTTGAACAAGCGTACCTGACAATCAGAACATTTAAGAAAGCTATGTTTTCATACAAAAACTTGACCGGTTACGAAATTCTACACTACACTGGATTAAGTACCCCTATATTCAATTCACTCGCTCACTTGATAAGTCGTTTTCCTTCTGATCTGGAGCATCTGTTTCATGTGTGGAAAATGAGTACCACATTCGTATTTTGTTTACGAAATTGAGACTAGACTACATGTGCGATCCACACAACTGACTGACTTTTCAGTAGTACGACTGTTTTAAGTCTTGGAGGCGTAGCTTGTGTTAATGCCTTTCCTCTGTGGGAATTCATACTACCTAACTAGTTTATAACTGTTGGATAAAAATATACTTTTATATCCGGCCTACTTAAAAAGGACGATGTAAACAATACAGCTATAAAGAGGAAGGACTAGGATATACATGGCAAGGTGTTGATGGTAAGATGGTATGTAAACTGGCCTGAACAAAGGCCAAGATGCGACGGAATGGAAACGTTCGCATAATCCTAGTTTAGTATTATCGTTGGGGAATGTTCACAGTAAGTTGCTACTTAAGGGAAAGTAATGAACATGCACTAAATGAATGCCTAAATGAATGTATTAGAAATAAAATAATACTGGAATGGTTACAAAATGATTTGTTTATGGAGATGGCCTAACTCAGTCGAACTTCAAAGCACGAGTCGAAGTTATGCAGCGCAAAAATAAATAATAAATAGAAAAAACTATTGAAATAAAGAGCTTCCAAGGAAGAATAAATATAATAGCTAAGCAATTTGACGAAATATTAGGGTAGAAACACTCTACCCTAATCTTGTACAGTGCAAGACCATAGTAGTCTTCTCCAGAGACAGCCGGTTGCTACCACGTAACTAAGGACTGAGCTATTCGACCAATCACGTTCGATCTAACTTTACAGCCGTATTAACCATGATTTTAATATAGTTGATATACGAGTAAAGCAAAACAATGTCAGCAAATACTGAGGATAAATCATAGCAATTCCATAGTGTGCTACTTATTTCCAGTACCCTATATGTTGGAATCTGCGGTGAGACACCATATCTGATGAAACTTGTCAATGTCCTAATCTTACATAGGGACGTTTGTTGCGCACAAGGGAGGGGTGTTTTTCTTATCATATATACGTATATACGAATACATATCTTAAATGGCATGTCTCAACTTCTCTTCGACGATTCTTTCTTGCAGTTGTAAGATGGATAGCATATTGTTAGATATCTATTTTTGCAAGAAAGCGCTCGACTTTAAGCTGTTTTGAAAACGAAGCCATCAGATTTAGTCATTACAAAGAGATGTGTACACTTGCTTTAAATTAAACAAACAAGTGAACCATATAATCATGTGCAACCTTGCAGCAAGAATGTAGGAGAGACTGTTGTTGAGGAGAATCACGAAGATGACTGTAGCTCTGTTCTTTTCTTTCTATCAGGGCCTTCAAGTTTCACACATCGTACAATTTGACCTTTACAACAAATTTCTTTGACAACACGGTAAATGCGGGCTTGCCACCCCTTCAGTTACCTACTGTACCCCTCAAATGAAGTTGTAGATTAGCCTTGGAAAGACTAACACCGTTGGCTATCTTCCCAACTAGTTTTGGATTTTCGATGTGCAAGGAACGAAAAGATTCGCATTAGATGTTACAAATATTGCCGAAGTATTTATGACCGGACTCAAACAGTAACATTGGGTTAGTATCTGGGCAAGTTCAATTGGTGAAGCTGGTTCACAAAAGTTAAAATAGTAGGCAGTACAGTGGGAGGGAGGGGTCGTTATATGCCTACTCTTGAGGAGGGAGGTTGGTCAAAATCTACCCACGCATTGCGAACAAACCCAATGGATGATCAAAAATTGACAATATATAAGGAACAATATCGTTCTTTTCCCCAAAGCTAGCTTGCATGTCCTTCAGTAAGAGGGATAGATGGGTAAGTTCGCATACAGCCAGTTGCTCATTAACTCTTTAGCACATACCAAGTTTTCAAGAAGTGCGGGACTTCCTAGATATGACAAATTCTGCTACTCTATGAACGCAAAATAGCCACACACACTTGTATTTTAAAGCCCAGTTCGGTTCTATTTTCAGTCTTGGATAGGTGGAAGCTAGAATTACGTTTTCAAGTAGATTTTAGGGAATGAATAGACCAACTAAGGGAGAATGGGAAATATTGGTAGCAAGTGGCTCCAGGGTTGGAGGTGTACTGCCAAATCTAAAGTTGCGCAAATGAAACAACCTGAAACAGAGCGGAAGATTGAACATCTCAAAACAAAGCCACCTTAGAAGCACTTCAGATAACTTTGCTAACAGCTGTGAATGTATACATTGCTTTCAAATTCGGTAAGTTCAATTTTGTTGCTATTCCTTCCCTAACACGTTATCACTTTACTGACTTATATTTTGCTCGTTACAAAATCTTGCTGCTGCTCTTGCAGAGGGGAGGACACTTTGACTAAATGTACTAGCCTGTGTAACTAAGAAGATACATTGTGGGGCACCTATCTGAAATTTCCCAAGCAACTGAGTTGGTCAAATATAAATTCATCTATTTCCAAGCCGTTCCATTAGAAGTACTGCACATATCTAACCATGCATCTATGTTGGTCAATCAATAATTTAATACTGAGTGTCCGCCAAGAGCGAACTTTGGCAACTAAGAGGACCATGACCCACCGGTAGACTGATCTAAAACTCTACTAAAGTGGATTGGGTATCTGAGGCTGGAAGCAGATATTAGTCCAGGTTGGCTGCCGGGCAATAGAAACTCCGAAAAATGATACAGCGAATTCAAAGACTATCAAAGTGATTATAAGGTGGTTTTAAATAAACACACGAAAATCGTCGTTTTGAAGCAACACCTTGTAAAAGTGATAACAGACTACAGTCCCAGTCATATTTCAAATATGCAGTAAACCATCAACAGAATGTATTGTCTTGAGATGTTTAATGGAAGCTGGGAGAGGTTTTTATCTGAAGTGTCTCTACTCAGGATTAAGTAATGCTAAGAGCAAGGGGGGGGGGAGTACCGTATTGGACTAATTCAACTGATTTAATAAATTCAAAAAACTCTCTTCACATGATTACTTCATCTACAATCTAAGTGACATTGGTGATCTAGATATACGTAGAACCATTTCATAACTATTTGCAGTAAAAAATTACAAATAGAAATCTCGTATTAGTGTAAAATATACTCTTTAAATCACAACTTTCTGGTTACTTATTACCTGATCAATCACATCTAAAAACCATGGATCAAAAACATCGGTAAAAAACATCATAGTATACATACTTTGAAGCACTCTCGCAAAATTATCAAAGCCATTACTCACTTTGATGTTTTTAACGTATATCTAAACCGTGCGGGGCCCAAAACACAAACGCAATAGTAGGCAAAGCAACCCATAGCTACATCAGATAATTCAAATAATTTTCTACACTTAAAGTTAAACAAATCTTCTAAATAACTATCTTCTATTACCGTGAATTCATGCTCACTTGTTCTTCCCAGTCGCTTTTCTCTTTTGAGCTCTGCTTAAAGAAATGAAAGGTCTCAAAAAACATTAAATTTCTTCACGGTGAAACCACTCATTATAAGAGAGCAGCAAATTCAAAACAAAATATGAATACAAAGGAAAAATGAAATATAATATTTGCAGACATAAATATACTTTTGAAGTATAATAGCATGTTTAATGCCTGTGCAAATTTGCATAGACCACCCAAAAATTCTCAACTAAATCTTCATAGATACTACATCTTATACTATTGCAGTGAGCGAAAAACATAGCAGCTTAGGCCATTTTTCATCTGAACAGCGTTTACTTCTCATCCATTTCTCTACATTCTATTTCCGCAAATCTGGTCAGTCATACATTCACACCTCAAAGTCAATACAAACAAACAACACAACGTCACATCATCTTGCCATCTCCTTTGTTTACTTCTATTCCTCTCTACTTCACATCTAACCAGCCCTACCGCTAATATGCTACGTATGTGTAGCCAGGCTAAATTTAGATTTCAGTCGTTTCTGCATATATCCATGTAATCTGTGTTGCAAAGTCGATCGGAGTAGAGTCAGAGTACCGTCAACAACATCGTCTCACCTCTCTGCCTCCGTGTTCTCTGCACGTTAAATAATGATACGCGCCAAAAACTGATCAACGAAGGATGTCACCGAACGAACAGTAGCGTATAGGATAGGAAGCATCTCAACTCACATTCCTACACTATAATCAGTAGCTTACTTCAATACTATTTAACTTCCTTAGTCCCAGGTACTCATAGCAAGCATACATCGTAATACATAAGATGTATATATTTTGGTAGGATTTTACGGTAAAACTTACAGACGATGCCCGATATTTAAAATGCAACTTGTAACGAATATCCTCGTTACCATTATCAGCTGCTAATCACTTCCATGCCTATTACTCACATTACTACTTCATATTTTCATTATTCAAGAGTGCATTTGGTATTTTGGGTAGAACGCCAACATATTTCATGGGGATCACGAAAGATTCTAAGTGTGGTTACAACGTGTCAGCTACATTGATGGCAAATGTATTGATATCGTCACATTCTTGACATACTTTATCTCCTGACAGTAGGAACTTGGAAATAGTTGGTAGTGGTGATAATTTGGATACTAACTTTCAAATATCAATCATGACACTTGTCGGCTATTACACAATATAGTAATCAATAATGAATTGAATACTCCTACTGCTAATTGTAGTAAAATTTATTAATATCTCTGACTACTGCAATTCACTCTAGATCTGCTAAGATCTAGCGTTCAGCCAAACTGCATACATATTACCCATGAATAAAATGTCAATGTCAACTAAGTAACATTCGTCCAAGGTTTATCAGTCTCGTAGTATCTGTTCCTAACGATAAGCATAAGACAATGTCAAATAATAAAACGTTGATAGAGATTATTGAGGACGCAAATAACTATATTTCGGTAAAACTGAAAATGTAGAAATCTAACTCTTACGTTGTCCACTAAGTACCAAAGCAATGTATAAACCTCGAACAGGACGCGCTCCTATGGTAATTTTGTTCTTTTAGATAGCTTTTGACTAAATGCTGCCTCTTCCTCAATCCTATGCTAATTTAACAATATCATCAATATATAGTGCAGCCCAATGACTAGAGATCAGTTTTTTATGACGAAATTGCAAGTTTAGAAACGTCGCAAATCAGGTAGCGAAAAGCACGATTTGTCAGCAAAACCATAGCATTGATTGCAATTATTGCTATGTGCTACAAAGAGAGACCAGAATATACAAAGGGTAACTACCAACAACACCTACAGCCTAAAGATCTGATGACGCCAAGTCGTACTATTTAGGGGAATTGATAGATATAGACAGGGAATTTTTATCAACATTCTAGCAAACTGGGTAACCAAAAGTCTGGAAGTGTTTTTGACTTCTTTAAGAGTAAACTGTGATTTTGAGCCTCGGGAACATTCTTTCAATCCATCTATTGTGACGAAATCGATGACGTCATCCAGCTAAGGTCAGCAAAAATTGATCTGCGAATATTTGGTTGTTGATTGCACGAATGGATAGAGTAGCCAATGTTGAGAAAAAGTTTATAAAAAACTGCAATGAGAAGACTTACCGAGAAAAAGATATGGTCATATGAATATTTTCAGAAAAAACAAGATGGCACTAATTGCCATTACTATTGCAGTCAGGACAAAAGAATGCTAACCGCAAGCATTGGCATAATTTCAGCTTATATCACACACACATAATTAACATGCCAAAAACTTTCAAATTTTTACGGAGGGCTTAAGTTTCTGCTACCATTTACTTAAAACGTACAATTCTCTGGAGTGATCCCCCAACGTCAATCAGTAACAAATTCTTCCTGTCCATAACTGCATGGGTGGTAACCGTCAATCCAGCCACACAAGGCCTTTTCGTTCGTTTCAATATAAAAAAATACAAACTGGTTCGTTCAACTCTGCTAGCATGAACTAAGAAATGTGTTCCCTGACAAATTACTGTTTTCATATCTCACCATGCGCCAGTCAACGGCATTTCTTAGTACCAATGCACCTGGCACAGGTTATACTTGAATAATCTACAATTGCGAAATTAGAAAAGGAGAAAACGGCCATGTCATGGAGAGAAAGGGCTTATAAATTTCAAGGTTTTAGCTGAAGAATGGTCGCTGTTCCAATTAACAGTGAAATGCATTCATATACAGAGGTCTTTGATAAAGTTCCCTCAAGAGAGAACAAAGGTACAATTTATGACAGTCTCCAAGGGATCAAGAGAACAGAACATCCTGCATTTCATGATTTAAAAACGAAAGGATATGGCAGAAGCATCAGTGGTGGTAAGTTTTCGACCATATATGGGGATCTTATAACCGAGCTATTCAATAAAGAAACTAAAGGCATTGCAGGACCCTTCAGGTCAGGATTTAGTAAAAATCTTAGCACAAAATGACTTTCGCAAGAAACATCAATTCTACTGAAAGTATGAAAAGTAAAAAGCAAAACAAGATGCAAAATTTTCAGCACGTAAACAAGCCTGGAATATAACCCTCTCAAACCAATTCAAACCAGAGAAAATTTCCAAATGATAGGCCACAGTGTGTAAAATATAGTGGAGACCATCAATATTGCTATGAATCCTAAGCAAAGTTGAACAAGCACACAGTCTTGAACGAGGATATATAATAAAAGCAATGCTTGCAAATCCGAGACCAATGACAAACACTGCATAAAAATAAAGCAAGCAGTAAGTGATAGCAGATGTTCAAGTGCAGCAAGTGATAGCAGATGTTCAAGTGAAGTACGCTAACGGTAGAATACGAAGGCTTCTATAGTAACACATAGAAATCAGGAAAAATATATCAAACATCGAAAGAAGATAAGTCACTACAAAAATATCTGTAAATACTGAAAGAATCTTGTTAGTATTATCCGAACGAGCCATAAAATATGGAGAACTTGATAAAAGGCTAAGAAAGAGATCATAATAGTTCACGTTAGCTCACATAGCTCATAATAGTCCATAGGTACAAATAGGAAACTGCAACTTTAAAATAGTTGTGGCAAATGATACTGTAAATGGCCTTAAAGACCGGATTTAAATAATTGAATTCTCTTTCAACTTTGACTGGCAACCATGTACAAAACATGTTGCTACTTTTTGCATATGTTGTAACTTGTGTAGCTGCACGATGCATAGTGGCTAGTAGATAAAGTCGTTGAAGTCAATGTCTGGAAAAATCAGGGATTCTATTAGCTGTTTCCGATGTCTAAATGTTGTAAAGTTATTCAGTGTTTTTAGCATAGCTATTTTTCGGTAACAAGGGGATTTTGCAAGTGACATGACCAGTCTAGATTCGTCTGAAATGTGTTGGTGGTCAAAAAATAATGATAATTGTTTCTTGAAACTTCGTGTTATTGAATATATTTTACTTGTACAATCAAACATCTCAAATAGGAATTTGTTATAAATTTTACAATACTATAATGATACACTTTGTTAATTACAGGCTGTGTACTAGTGCCTTGTCTGTATAAAGAAGCTAACTAACATAAGTATAATAAAATAATGTAAAATACATAATTATTTAAAGTTGGTCATTGGGTGATAGTGGTAGTAGTTTCAGCCATACTAGAGTAAGACATGTCTAAGTGGAGCTCCAAAAGGTGAATCAACTAAGCAATAAGTGAGTTTGCATTGGTAGAACATATTCTCTTTAGGTGAACAACAAACGGTCGTTTCAGAATACTCCTTACATGAAAGTAATTCAGGAATAAAGACATTCACACTGATACCAGAAAGGTCGAATCTGATGGCATTGCTCTGTTGATCTCAAAACTCACCAATACCCCTAGAAAGAATTGATGACGGGTGTCTCTTGTAGTAATGGTTTGACTTTCAAATGACTGCAACAATTGGGGGATGACCTAAAACTCTATGAGAGATAGGACGCAAACATTGTCCATTTGAGGCCATGTTTTGAAACACAATGCTTAAAACTCAAACTAACTATCTTATACTAAGGACTGGCAGATAATGTGCTACCTCATTGCAGAAAACAAACATAACAGTGAATATTCTTATTGGAGAAAATTCAGTAGAAAGTATGGACAAAATAATCGAAATTGGTAAAAAGATATAGCAAAATGAAAGGTAGAGGGAACTTCAGTAGCATAATAAAGATTGCCAAAAATATTATTCCATGAACAATTCAAATAAAGAGAAAAAGAGCAGTAAAAGAAATAGTAGGAGACTTTGAAGAGGAAGATCAGCCAACGTAACCAAAGTGATGCATCTGATATTGAAAAGGTATTGGGTTGAGTTCTAGGTGGTGAATGGCTTTTAACACAAATTTGTACTGTTTGGGTGACGAAAGAAGAACTGCGTGCAATACAATGTGACTCAAAGCAGTTACATGACATAAAGCACATCAATACATACACACCTTCAGGTGAAGAATAGTGCATATTCTTCAATGATCTCCAAATATAAGCAAATAGTTTACAACTTTGAAAAGAAACAAAAAGAAAAATATGAAACATTAAGACAAGGTAACAGTAGCTAGAGATGTACCGTTTGAATCCTGGAGGCTTTGTTGTCGTTTCATTCTGAGGTAAGGAATCGATTTGCATTGCTATCGACAGTACTTTTGATTGAAGATATTTTGTATCTGAAGCAATTCCTTGACCTCTATTCATTTTGTTGGATACTATAAAGCGAATTGCAAGGAATTAGTTGATAATTGCAGTTGTCCAAAATGCCCTATCATCTGTGTGAAAATGAAAACCAAACTTGAGCACAAAAAACAATAGATTTCAAGTTTGCAGATGGTATCTAAAAGGATTTTCCCAAAATCAAGCATGGATGGTATAGAATCACCTGCTGATATTTGGGATTCCCCTGAAGACCTAGTATATACTCTAAGGGCCAATCGATAGCATTCTATCTCTGAAATAATACTTTAATATAGCTTCAGGGAATCATCAAACAAAACATTCATGACACAGAGAAATTCACTTTAATATACTGAAAAAATGATGCTAGCCACACGTAACTACGAAGAAGTTAGAATCGAAATCTCACATAAAACCAACAGCTGCTGAAAATTTTGATTATTAATTAATGGTTGAAACCATTGAATAATGAAAACTGCTCGCAACACTTCTAAAAATGATTTGTACACCCAACAGATGCACGCTATCCGCTGATTGGCCTGACTCTAGCATTTAATCGTCAAGAAGGAAGCAGCCAAGCAAACTATGAAAATCACAATACTTGGGATATTTCATGGAAGAAATGAAATAAAAATAATTTCAGAATATGAAGTCAAGCAATCAAGTGATAATTTGATGATAAAACCATCCAGTTCAGAAATTGTTCAGGAATCATTTAACTGCTCAGGAATCATTTAACGTAAGCTAACCCATCAACAAAATGGCGCTTCACTGGTAGCTGTAACTTCTTGAACAAGCGAAGCCAACATGGCAACATGTCTTGAATTTGAATAAGCTGGGAGACCGCCGGCGAAGTTGATAAAAAATGATATGGATATACAAAAAACATACTTACAAAAACTGTGCGATGGAATATTCTAGAAGATTCTGAAACCAATCTCCAAGTTTGGTTGAAGACAATTGAAGACTTGAGCAGGTAAGAAGTAGCTGGCAGTCAATATTGCATAAATGATTTATTGAAAATCCCTGTGTCAAGGTCGAGTTTAGGCCTGAAATACAACAAAAGGCACACTAAAACGACTTGCAAATTCATAAAATGATGTGCATTTCTATATTTTATTCGACAAATTGTACTAAAACTAAGTTCTACATGCCGCTGGCATCCCCATATGACCTTGGATGTTGTGAAACCTGCTGTCCAAGGGCTCTCTTTGGAAGGGAACTGTATGTATAGAGACTTTAATTCTTAAAAGATACAAACATTTAACAGCATGGGACTAAAATAGTCCGTCACTAATAAGGGAACGTGATGATATATCATGTAACTTCTAAGAGGAAATAAAGATAAATGCTGTTGAGTGGTTTAAGCTCCTTATCTTAACATACGGCCTAAGAATGAAACGGGAATTCTTATATGCGATTAAATAAATGGGTCCCAAAACCTGTTTTTATCGGTAATATGTCATATGTTATTGGCTTACGCAAAAAATAAAGTGATAAAATATCGAAAGAATATTTTACAGACTATCTAAAGAATACAAGAAGCATTTAACACTTACGAAACATTCGGATGCTTACTCAGAAATAAGAAAATGGAATACGACAACAAATAATAACACACCACTTCTGAAAAATTGGCCTTAGAAACAATCTCCTTTCTCGGTTGAGGGCAACTGAATTCCTCACAAATCAACGTAAATTTCATCACAAAAAGAGAACCTGGAGTCAAAAATGAAATGTGCAAGGTTCATACCATTTCTTGTGATGCTCATTGCACTTTCAAGATAGAGATCAGGAATGTGCATCCTTTGGTGCAGGCTAAACGTAGCGCTAGGGAGAATTTACATTTTAATCCATACTATGTGATACAAGAGTTACCTCTTTTAATTACCCTGAGAAAAAGGCATGAAACATGAAATTCTCATTTTTCAAAATACACAAGTGTCCGTCTTAAATTTCTGATTGGTCTCCAAGCCTACCACCCAAATCATTACTCGCGTAGTAAACGCTATAATCAAGACTAGTAAGTGCGGAAAAATTTCAAGAGAGAGCTTTGCGAGACAGTTTTTAAGAAACTATGGGAGACGGCGCAGGAAACGAGACGAACACGAAAGAAACAAAAAAAAGTAAGTGGATCAGAGTAGCCATAAAAAGAATTGTCCCTATATATCACCTAGAAGTCATCTATTATGTAGATTTAGTAAGATGCTTGGAAAGGACGAAGCTACAACATGAACACAAGGAAAACCAAAACACCAGCTGCGTCCAGCAACGAAGCTACAGAATTCTTGGGCAAATTTCTTTACCACAAATGAACTAATAAAAACAGAAAAGTCGATGCAAATACAAATCAATGTCCAGCGAAAATTG
Source organism: Mastigias papua (assembly GCA_964019165.1). Taxonomy (NCBI): domain Eukaryota; kingdom Metazoa; phylum Cnidaria; class Scyphozoa; order Rhizostomeae; family Mastigiidae; genus Mastigias; species Mastigias papua. Next base: position 6,957,420 of record OZ025270.1, on the reverse strand, counting down.
ACAGTTCTAGCAGTTTATGAGAAAAATTAAAAGAAACTTTTAGCACAGATTTAAGTAGGCCATAAAAATAAGGAAAATTTAAATAACATACAATTTAAAGCTCTAAATTACATCAAATATACAGCTAAAGTATAATGGGACAAATTACTTAGAAAACGAAAAAGGCCATAGAGCATCGGCAATTTGAAGCTACTTTTATTGCAACACAAAGCTCTATTATATATTTAAAATCGATAGCACTTTCACAAAGTCAATGGCGTCAAGTCTGATGCTCAATAAATTACTACTGTCGTTCCACAAGGATCATGGCGTGGCCCCAGTTTCTTTACTTAACGACTAGCCGCAGGACAACAAACTTCTTTCAATGCTTTGAAGTTAAGTTTCAGGCTATGATAAAGATTCGTCACAGACGCTGGAGCTGCCGACGACTTTTGCAACAAACCCTTTAGATATGACACCAGTGTGGAGGCAGTTGATCTTGTAAAGGGAATCTAGCTATCTGGTTCTAACAGCTGATAACAATCTTAAATGGGAATTCAAATAAACTCAACTGTAAGTAAGGTTAAAAGACTGCTTAAACGCCATATGCAATTTATCGATGAGGGTACCTTAAAAAATGATATACATATACTGAAGGAACTTCAACTTAGTTAATGCCCCATCGCAGGCTGCAAAAGGAACAGTACACATAGTTAATCATAGTCCATCAGGTGCCCCAGAAAGATTCCATTCGGAACACAAGACTTACGCTGTGATTCGCTCCCAAACTGCATCCATGGTTTTTCAATATTCAAATAAATTTCGTTCTGAAATGTTAAGTAAAACAATTGTTTGTTTAGGTTGTCAGCATATAAGGAGAAATGACAAGAAGCAAGTATATACAAATATGAATATATAGATGCATTATCATATTTACTATAACTTCATTTGCAATAACTACAATTGAACGTGAATACAGAATGAATACATGATCATGAAAAATTGCATTGTTGGTCGAGTTTGTTCAGGAGGCACCCTCTCCTGAAAAGGAAACCAACAGAAGAGTGTCCCAGCCCCAGTGTATTGTCATTGAAGGCTAGAGAAGATGGTCTGGAAAATTTGAAACAAATTATAGTCTATAAGTAAGAGGATCTTAAAGGCAGTCGTCAATTCGAAAGGAGGAGTAAATTATAAGCAAATGCATATCGGCTTTGAAGCTGGGGTTTTAGTTGAGACTTTAACAGCTGTTTTTAGCGTGGTTCCATGAATTCGATCGGAAATCATTCAAAATATTAGCTGTAAGATGATGATAAGATGTCCCACCATACCGAAAGAGCATTTTTCATTGTAAAATACAAGTCAACTATACCGTCTGGCCTTACAGAATAATGATACATAAATAAATCAAAACAGAAGAAATTACCAGAGGAGAAATGGTAAATTTCCATATATGGCATAAAAAGTATAGGCTAATAGCTCCAAGTTAAAATACAGCAGGTGGTTGAAGAAGTTTTGACAATTTCAGGACCATAGGGATTTCACAGCAAAAATGGATTTTACTAAAGTTTTAGTACATTAGCCAAGAAAGACCATATGGTCCTGAAAGGGTTAAAATCCTTGAAGTTAGGATAGGGAGACGAAATACACGGTAAAAAATTCACTCTTACAGTTTTGGGCTTATATTACAAGAAGGTACAAAAAAACGAATTATATACGCATATCATTATTTGATATGCTAAAATATTCTTAATTTTCATAGGCTTATCATACCGTTCTGTAATCAGTATATTTAAAACGGAGATACAAACTTATGATATAATGCAGAGCTTTGGCAACTCTATAGATTTGAAGTGTTTTTGGTAGGGGGATGATGTATCAGAGGATCTATTGTCCTTATTTAATAACTACTTGCTGCCGTCAAACCATTCTGTCACTGATGTACGCTCAACTTTAAATGCTTTTAATCAGACTTACAGAAAACACTTGCACTAACATTAAATTGAGAGTTTTGAGCTTAGCAAAGAACTAGGTAGATCATTAACAAAAAGGGGCAAAAACAGTAGTGGCCCCAGTAGAGAGTCTTGTATTACTCCACAGGTTTTCCCATTAACATGGGCCAGATATTTTGGTGAGTAAACAAAATTACTACATATAAATTCCCTATGGTCTATTGACCTTCTCATTTCTTCTGTCGTAACAACAAAGGTATAGTTAATTGGCATGCCTTGTTGAAAGCAACATTACAAAGTACACAAAGATCTATGAACTCTGAGAACCTCATAAAGTCTACTATACACTTAAGGTTCAAACAGGTCGTTGTTTGCTGAAGATAGATAGAAGGGAAATTGATTTACTCCTAGTAAGAGAGTAATTTAAAATCACTAGATTGTGTCCTAGGGATCGGGCTTGCAAGCACACTGAGTAGGCTTGCTTCCTCTGATGAATGATAAAAATGATAAAACTCTGTATTTGTACTGATAAAATGTTAAATATTTCGGTGAGAGACTAGAACCCTCAACATACAACTACCAAATTAGTTTTCTGATATGAAAGATAGGCCCAAAAGCTTCATGAAGTCGCATGATGAAATATCAGCTTTCAAGATACCAGAGATTTTGACACAGGAACTTCTATTCTGTATCATATTGCGTATTGTTCACATACTCTATGGTGCCTAATTGCTGCTCCCCCCGCCAGTTAGTTTTTTAAAATTCTTCCAATCCCCAGCTCTTATCAGGACCCCATGGCAATGAATTTTGGAGGATTTAGTGTGTAAAGGTGCTGAAACAAGAATAATTCCCTCTAGCAAGAACCGTTTGCTTTATCAATTGTCTTAACTAACCGCTGCAAATTTAATCTAAAAAGACTGCTACACTTGTTTTCATAGGAAAATAAATGTTCGGTTGATATTGCTTCAAACTAATTGTTCATTATATTTTATTTGTTGCACCGAAATACTACAGTCATAATTGTTACGGCATATTGCTGCTTAACAGAGAATATGAACCAGGATAGAACAATTTTCTAAATTCATGCATTCACAAGACTGCATAAATCCAACCCTCCCCGGCTACTTGAATGTTCTAGAAACTTCCAACTCCCCGTTAATTCTGACCCCCCCCCTGGAATTAGACACCGAAGAGCATTATTTGCCTAGATGCTTAAAGTTATATGTTCAAATGATAATGTAACTAAAATTCTGAAAGGATTGGGAAAGGGAAATTTAGCCTCTTTCATAGTGGCCAAGGTTCACGTGCTATTTGTCACAATGTAACTAAAATACTGGAAGGAGCCCATAAATAGACTATATGGCACATAGCTCCAATCTTGAAGATCGTTTAGGAAAAGATAACTAAATAACCATTCACAATAGGAACATATAGATGATGACAGCATATGCCCGGTCTAAATCCTAGTTCTATGCGAGCATTTTCCATCGGAAGAAAACATTTTGGGTAATATAAGATTGCTACACGTGAAAGTGACAGACTCCAGAAAACACACTGTCATCAGGTTTATAAAGGTACAGATATGGGAAATTCTGCATCACAAACCGGAAAAATAGGAAACACTTTGCAACCTGAACTATTATTTACTGAAATCACCGACAACAATGCAATGGTTGAATATAAAAAATTATTCTATGAAGTATCTGGATTCTTATGAGCATCCTTGCAACAAACAGCTAACTCTTATTTAATTCTATATCAAGTGGTAATTTGCCAACGTACTATGTAAAGATATGACAAGCCAATTCGTCTAAGATCTCAGATTCTATAGATTGTGGATAACAAAATACTACTAGCTAATATTGCAGATTTCTGTGGAGAATATAAGAAATAACTGCTTAATATACCGTAAATCCTCCAACTAGCCCCCCCCCTATGGGCCTATCAATGGTTGATATTCTGGATATGAGATGATACGAGGTGTAAATTCGAGGGGGCTTTATGAAAATATCTGAAACATACCACAGAAAAAATTCCTTTTCACAATTACTTTCTGCCACAGTATTAATTAAACAAGAACTTTCTTGATACAATGAACAACTGACAACAATGCCTTCAGCACCATCTGTAATGGGAGCTTTTCGAGTGGGGTGAGTACAAATATTGTTCAGTTCTATGTTGCAGAATAAGGAGCTGGTTATATGTCAGAATTTGTCCCGTCTGAAAGAGACTAAAAAATACGAGGGCAGTTCTTCTCAAGATGTTAGATGAAACAACTTATCCCAGCAAAGCATGATGGGACGTTTTTCTATTTACACTGGAGAAGTTGAAATCAAACATGGCGGCACACCCAAAAACAGGATCAGATATTTTGGTAATGACCTCCCAAGCTTTATCTGTGTACAAAATAATCATCGAAGATTACCTTATTATTCTACAAATAATTCTGAAGCAAGAGGTGCTTCCTATGGGTGCTTCAATCAAACGACTTAAAAAAGTAATTTCATAGAAGCACCTCTTGGTTTACAATGATTACAAGTTTTTTTTATAAGAAAAAACTTTATAAGAAAATGAGGCTCAAATAGCCAAAATCTTAAGAAAATCCTAAGAAAATCACAAGGCTCAAGTTCAGGAAAGGGGTCATTCAATTAGTACGTACGCTCTAAATTGGCTAAAATTTGACCCCCCTCCCCCCTCGTACGCACACGTACGCTTGATACTCACCCCCCCCCCCATTTTGCATACGTACTCTTGGTTGTTTGACCCCCCCTCCCATCTCTAACAGAATGTTTCTAGGCATCTAAAACCACGGAGAAAAACTTTTTAAGCTTTCATGAGACATTAAAATGATCACTTCAAATGTATTTCATGAAAATTCTGTAGTGCTGTTCAAACAAATGGCCACATAGGGTATAATATGGCGCCACAATGGTCTGGTAGTTTGACGGAACCCGAGAGGGCTAGGTAATATGGGGCTTTCAAATATACATATCTCATCGCATGTTTCCTATCTGGCACGCTAGGCAACGGTGAAAAACTGGGTGTTCAGCCTTGTAAATGCCACTAGTAAATGCCGCTATTACAATGGGAAAAATATCGCTAGGTTTCAGTTTATTCAAAATTCCTAGGGGCCACATTGTCGGATTCGGCCTAAGGGCCGTAAGCTTGACACCCCTGTACTAGAAGTAATTTCACCTGAATACGTACTTCATTAATTAATTGTTGCAGGATGCAGGCCCGTCGGAACGAAAATGATATTGGCGGGCTGTAAATAAAGCAGACTGCACTGGGCTCCGGGAGAATTTTTGTTCGACCACGCCCTTTAGATTGCTAGAAAGCAACCTGGCTATACAAATTGCCATTTTTAATAGATGAATTACTATTTACAGAATTAAGAAAATTTTTGAAATGGAAGTTGTAAATTGGCTGGAATCTATGTATTTGCAGTCGTCTACTAACATTACCTGTGGCTGAAAAAGCTAACGGAATACTTTGCAGTCATTGACAGTAAAACTTTCCTACTGTCTCTGTGCAATGCACGCCAGCAATCAACTTAAGAAATCATAATCACTGCCAAAACTCTTTTTCAACCACCTATGCATGTGTGCTTTTGTGTGCTACATTAACTTTAATACACAAATCTCTGTTCGAAAATTGTCCAAAAATCTGCTTACCAAATAATCAAATTACCAAACAATACTATCGATGATGAAGTATTTTAAGGTTGATGGAACATAAAAGTCAGACCCTGACGCCCTCCCAGCATCTTCGCATAACATTCAGTTTTCAAGACTTCACTTTCTTCGCTCATGCTGTTTAACGTTCCTGATCAAGTATACATTGGTTCTTTGAACACGCAATAAATGATTGAAAGGGATAGCTGGTAACTGAACTGGTTACTATTTTTGCGAATTTATAGTATAGCCTTGCAATGTTTTCTCGAAAATTTATAGAGCAAATAGTTGCAAAATATTGGGGGGGGGGCTGAAGCCCCCCAGCCCCCCGGTTCCGACGGGCCTGGGATGTATGCAAAAAGTGGATAATTGTTTCCTTTGCGTACGTACTTCATGTGTGAACCCCCCCTCCCCCTTGTACGCATTCGTACGCATTTGCTTGACCCCCCTCCCCCCCTTCGTGCGTACGTACTAAATGAATGGCCCCAAAATGCTAAGAAAATTACAGTTAATCTTCTTTACATGCCAGAAATTGATATTGGCTCATTTTTGCAAACTCTCGTACAAAGATCGAGACTTATGGTGGTCCAATAAATACAGAGTAGCCTGTTTCAGCCAGTTTTTTCCTTCAGAAGTTAAGGAAATCTTAAGAAAATCTTAGGAAAATCTCAGCCTCAAATTCGTGAGAAGTTAAGAAAATTGAGCCTCAGGAAAAAAGTGTTTTTCTTATAAAAAAAGCGTGTAGTAGAATAATAAGATAATCTTCCATATTTCAGTTGGAGAGAAGTAAAATTGCTCCGATCGATCTGAGTAAAAGGACGCAGCTCCAACAGGTTTAGGCAACACTTGATGAATGGAGGGTTTTCAGAAAAAACTTTCGAATGGGACGTATAGAATTTCAGAATATAGCTGATGAGTGTTAGTACTACGAATGTGTATTAGGCTGAGGGTGAAAACTGTCCTAACTCTGTGGTTATATGGAGAACATCCCGTCTAAATGGGGTCCCGTTCCTATGAAAGCGGGATCCCGCTTTGCTGGGAAGATATTTTACCTTGTAACCCAAATGTGAAAAGCACATATAAATGACTATAGAGGCGAGATCCCAGCAAAATGTCCCGTCTCGGCAAAGCGAGACAATTTCGTCCATGTAACCAGCTCTTAACTGGAGAAAGGATTTTTATGACGCAAAAATCAGCAGGACTTATTGTAAAAAGCAACATTTGCTGAAAAGTGCCGAGGTCTATCGAAAAGAGTCATATTGGCGGTATGACATATTTCAAGGTGCGTGAAGCCCATAAAGTCCCTTCCCTGAACGGGTCTCAATGCACAGTTACAGAAACCACTATGAAAGCCTAGTCTGGTAGGTCCTACCAACATCCTGGGGTTCTTGGAAACATTTGTCCTGTCAGATATGATAAAACTCCTTCAACTATTAACCCATCGCAATCGCATGCAAATATCATGTAGCTGACGTTCTTACGTAATACATTTTAAGTATGCTAAAGAACTTTCCCGTTTTTCGAGCAAAAGTGAAATTATGTAGTACTGACTAGCTTAGTACCAACAGACTATCCACATATGAACATATGGCAACTAGAATCGGTTCGCTTAGAATAACAGAATGTACTGATACCGGCGCCCAAAACTACAGGGCGGAACAAGTTGAGATTGCCATGATGGACTGACAAACTAGCCCAAGCGCCCTAAGGACCTCGAGTTCCAAAAAGACAGTGCAAAACAGCTTTATGGCCGTTAAAGTACGATGGTGTCAAAGGCCTAAGCGGTGAAAATTTTCAGCCAACCAGCTGTTTATCGTAGAATGCGTCACAGGTATTAAGAAACTATATATTATTCTATATTTTGTAATATCCAATATTTGTTTCTCCTAGGCGGAGACAAGGGATGCTGCAGCATCTTTCGGTCAGTATGCCATTCCTGCTGTTCTTCACTAGTTTCAATATATGATAAGCAACAAGTAGCATGCTAGGGTTTGGCCAAAGGGGAAAGGATTTTGCATTGATTTGTTAAACCTTCTGTCAAAGCAAAGAAAACAGCTGCTTTCTAATTCAAGCAACATCAACAGGTTCTGGTGCTCAAAACAAAGGGGGATACATACAAGAAGTTCTCTTGCAATCATAAATGCTACAAATAATCCCACCTGATCACTTAAATTGTTTATTGTAATTGAGTAACTTTCACTCTACCTTGAATTTACAAAAAGAATTCAGGCTGCTAAGTAAGTTATATCCTAGCCAACTGTCTCATTGATTCAAGAAATGTTATATTCCAACCCTAGCAAATTTTGTTGTACATTCCCTAGATAAGGAAACCAAGTCTCATTGCACAAACTATATATGCAAACACTCTTTGAGAAAGACATTATCTGAGGCTGTTATTCAACAGTCCAGCTCAGTCATTTATCCAGTTTATCCTATATCTAAATTTCTTCTGTTTTCCATGCATTTTTACTTCTATATATTTCATAGTCTCTCAGATATTGAGATCCCTTAACCATAGGCTAACATAACTGCATTAATCTCTTTAGCAAACTCAGACTTGTCACATTGACATTTTCAAAATATGGCTTTGTTCCGCTATTATGAAAGATTTCTAAGCAACTATCTGATGTACTGTAAAACTCACCAAACCCCATATAATACTTTGCTCCATTAAAAACAGCACTTGAGAGCTGCTTTTACTCAGACAAGGGGTAGAAATTTCATTTCTACTTCAATGAATCACAGACCTGTCAACTCTCCCGGTATCACCAGGAGATTCATGGTTGTGACTGCTTTCTCCCAGTCTCCCAGTTGTTATACATCTTCTACTGGCTAATATTTGCAAAATCAAATCATGTTTGCATTTTTCTTTACAATTTTCTGGCTTACATTCAATTTCTGCACATGTGGAAAAGCTATTAATGAATGTGCTGATGTCTAGACTAATTATGAAGGTACTTTTCATTCTACTGTTCATGATTATTTTTTGTAACCTATTGGTCGAGCATAATTTTGTCAATTATATTTATGCATTTAGTGAATTCTGGTTGTCTCCCAGTTTATGGCCAAACCTCCCTGCTTTTTATTATGGTAAAATCCAAAATCTCCATGTTTTGAAAGTTCTAGGTTGACAGGTCTGGATTCATTAATGACACGTAATCCTCTAGCCTGGATTAAACAATTTCAATCAATTCAGACTCTGAGGATTCTAGCTCTTATAGATTAAGAATGTAACAATACCATATTTACTGCTGCTAACTTATTTTGAAAACTTAAAGACAATCTATCATTACACAATTATCAATAGCATACCATACTATGCCTCTCGGACTTTCTTTTTGCTCTGATAGGAAAAGGGATAACTGTAGCTTTTCTCATAATCACCATCAAAAAACAATCAATAACCACCTTGATTTTAGATCTAACACTAAATAAACTTCTATTTGATGTATTTCTTTCATTCCAAGCAATGGACATGGACTGGGCTTCTGTGAGTACTCCACCATGGGACCAGAGGAAATCAAAAGTGTAGCTGAACTTTACCATAACTAGTAAGAAAGCAGTTGCTGTCTAGCTTCAATTTGAGTTCATGACATAGAATCAACTCATATGGCATTTTCTTACCTTCGTTTTCTTCTTTTACAATAAACAATTCTGCAATGGTGTATCATGCAGACAACTTTAGATCCAATATCAGAATGAGGTCATCAGGCATGGAGTAATGCACTCTCATGGACCTAAGGTTAACAGATCTAACATAGATATTTCCCCAAAATAATAGATGAAGAACTTTAACAAACAGAACAGCTATATCTACATATCTGATGTAAATGTTTAATGCAAACAAATTATTGCAGTGAATCAAACAAGCAATCTAAAACAAACTGACACCCTTGAATAACTACCTTAAATACAAACTGCATCAACAATAAAAAATATAAAGAATGATAGCATTGATGAAAAGTTGAAATTAAAAGAAAATCAAGAAGAAGATTAAAAAGTATGACATAATACATAGAAGGGCATTCCATGTAGATCCTACATAGGACATTTCCCTCAGTAATCCCCTGTTCCATAATAATGAGTCTGCCAGAAAAATAGTAGGTCAGGCAGTGAAACAATTATTCCTGGTGTGGCTCTACAAATCATAAAGACAAAACCAAGAGGGCAATCAGTCAAGAAACAAAGTAATTTATAGCATACAAATAGTACAAAGTTATTTTCACAATTCCAACAAATTTCAACAATGACACACCACTGAATCTAAAAAGTCTTTCACCCTAGGGATGTTCTGTTTCTGCTATACCCAAAAGCAGGACCTTTTCTTTGTATGTCAAGGCATTTTTCTAAGCCAGTTCTGGACATATTTGGGCCCATCTTCAGAGCAGATTACAGAGCTTTGCAAGTGCAAACATAATCTTCTCGTCTCAAATGATACAGTACACCCAGACATGGGCGTGATAGAGTGTTGAAAGGTGACAAAACATGGTATAATTTGCTACTTTGAACATTTTCTAGCTTTCATAGCGACACTAATAAATCAAAAAGTGATCTGGCTTGCGTGCTGTTCTATACAAAATTCTTCAAGGTGAGAAAACAACCAAGAAGGTTATACCTTATAAACCAGGATGTCAGGTGCATAATTGAAGTGCGGACCTGTGACCAAGTGCACATTTAAGCTTTTCCTAATCCATACACGAGGTTTCGTCAATGGAGGCCATAGTCGGGCGTACATTTAATGCAGCCTAGCATACTGCCTGGGGGGGGGGGGGCTGACACCATAGGCCATGCCCGCATAGGACTATAATTTGCTGTACTGCTACAACAGCAACTAGTAGCTTTGACCCTTTTCATCAATTGCTCACATTTCCCATATAACTTATCCAAAACTAGGTATGCCTACACTTGGGTTCAATAAGATAGATAAGCAAGAACTTTATACCTTAATGTATGTCCTTCTAGCAATTCATTGCTTACAGTCAATAAGGATTATCTTCACAGAAGCAATCTTCTCTGTCTCATTCATAACACTTTCTACAAAGGCATGCATTATAGATATTGCATCTCTAGACCGAATGCAGAACCACACATTATTGGGTATACAACCAGAAAACCTACTCAAAGCGAGGCTTGGATAAAACGGGACCGAAGTCGCTGCTCCGTCTGTAGTATTGGACCAATTAGAAGCCTCCGTAGATGTGGTAACTTCAGCCATTTCTTTGATGGGAAACATAACTCAACTTGAAATTTGTAAACAAAAACTACGCAGTTTTCTAGGGTAGGGGAGTAAAGTGGTCCTTTGATACAATATCTGATATGTCCTCATTATGCACTCTTCGTAAGTTCAAAGTGTGACTGTAACTACCAGTGGATTGCCGGGGACATTTGAGTTGGGAGGGGGGGGGGGGTGGCGAAAGAAATTTACCGATTGGTTGTGAACAAGGTCCAGTGGCGGTGTAGCGGGAGGTTTTTTGGCGACTAGGAGCAAACTTTTTTGACAAATTTCCTTCATTAATGCTTTTCCCAAAAAATGGAAATTATGGTCACGAGCAGTAGCATGCTGAAGGGTAGTCTTCCATGAAGCATTTCTAATTCTAAAGGAAAATGGCGCACCCTCAACATCTTAACCTCATTTCTGTAACTACTCACATGACAGAATGGATATCCAATCATGATTCCTACTGGATTAAAGGTATTATTTCTTTGATAGAACCTCTAGCTATACCGAAGACTGGTACAGTTGAATCGAAGGTCTGAGCTGAGCTGAACACCCTAGAATCAGCGACGTACCGACGAACCTCTTCTGGTGTAAATCATTTCCAAACTGGAAGAAATAATATAAAACCTAAAAATTCTGTTCCGGTGCGATTTACCCTGTCCCAGTAGCTTTAGTTTTTAATTTTGAAGCTTGGAGCTGTCATTGGGTGTCATAGACATTTAGTCTGCTCTGATATGTGATACCTGACGAGGGAGAAACCCGATTTTTCAGATCCATGAATGAAACTTCAGCTCCATACACTAAGGACAATAAAACATTGCTGAGTCTCATTTTCATGCAACAGCAAATGATGACTGCATTGATAGGCTTTCTTTCGTTGCTAAACCTCTTTTGCATGCTCCTACATAAACGCATGCGCATTCCAAAGCGTCTGCCAAAAGCGGTAAGCTAACCTGCTGCCCAATCCACACTCTGGCTAGACATGACAGTTCCCGCCAATCTGACTTTCTGCCGACTTTGCATTGAAAAAGTAAACTTTCTCAGTAAACCTCAAGTTTCCGCGAACAAAAGTAAATTTCAGAGAATAAGTCCCAATTTCTAAGAAAACGTTAGCTTTGTGACAGCAAATCTAAAGTTTGATAAAATGTACATTTCTAAGGCAACGTTTAATTGTCTAGGCGTAACGCAAGTCCCAACACCATTCAATGCACATTACAGACGTACTTTTCCTGCTGGTCACATCTTGAAGCTCATGCTCAAGCTACGCTTTGCAACTTTGATGTTGATTAATATTTTACATGTTACCGAAAAAATTCCGTAAAATTCAAAATAGACATGTAATGTTACTTGGCATAAAATGTTTCAATTGGATTTTGAGTATATGCACATTTGGCACAGAATTCTGCAGGCTGCAAAAGCAACATAAAATTTCATATACATTTATAGATATATATTCTTAGAGTTGCTAATTGGTCGGGAAAGTTATAATTGCTTCTTAGAAATTTAGGTATAATCCAAACCTCTTAATATATTTTCAGAAATGCAAATTTGTTCTTCCAAGAAATTTACATTCATTCTCTGAAATTTATACTTGTCCTCCGCGATGGCAAATGCCACACACTACAGATCTAAACAATTCCATGGATTATATTGCAAGCAGTCAATTACTATTGTCACCAGGATCGCTGGTTCAAAAATATCACAACCCCTACAGTTCGCAAAGATCGCATAATAGTTGAGAACAGGGCTTTGCGTTATTTCAAACCGATTCTCATGGCCCCGTGAGTTATCAAGATGACCTAGGTGGTACCTTGATGAGCATAGTAATCAGGATCATTGAGATAGTCAGAATAACTAAGATTGATAGGAGTATCGAATAAGTTGTTGAGCAAGTAATCACCGTAATCATTGATCCAAAAATTCAATTATCCAAATAATAGCAACAGTCGTAAAGATTATTGGCCCAAGTTTTATAAAACATACAGCAGTTGTGGAAACTTCTCCATATGTCAGGCGATGCATTCGTCGTACTCAAGAAGTCAAGTAAGAGGCTAAAAAATGGTGGATGTTGCTAAACGACGCCCTATTATACTTTCAGCAGTATATTCTTCTAGAAACTTTCCTATAGGCCCTATGATGGTTGTACCAATTACAATCATATTAATCCATTCTAAACACGAGAAATGAAACAAAATGAGCAGATAAGATGCAACAGAGCTTGTACCAAGAATTTATTCACGAATACCTCAAGGATCTCTACTGGGAAGTGCAGTCTTCAAATTCTACATAAATGTCGTCTTATTGTGCATTGCGCAAGGGATCTTCTCTCAAAGCGTTTGGCAGCAAGTGAAGGCCCAGGTTTTCTTTTCGGCACTAACTATTACTGCGAGATGATATTAAACGGGCTGTCGATGCGAAGAGAGCAACCTCATCAAACAGGATTTGATAGTTCATTTTCATACGAGAGGTCTGCTGCTCTCTTTGTTTGGCTTATAAGCACCGCGGAGTTACAAGGTAACAATAGAAACAATCCATATTTGGCTGCACATGCACTGTACATGCAATGCCATCCTGTCAGCTGGGCTGGCTTTTAAGTGTAACAGAAAAAAAACATTTCATTATGAGTACCGAACAATACGGCACTCTCGGCTGAGCACTTTTTTATTTGTGCTGATGATACAGAAAACATGTTTCCTATACAGGCTAATGCACTTCACCAGAGTTGCCATCCCATATAGGTCTTTGAGTGTAGACAGCAAAGAAAGAAAACCAAAACATTGTATCATTTTAATTTCTCAGCATTTGCAAGATGTCCCCAGATGTAATTAGATATTTCTAGCTAATTGAAGGAAGTTATTGCTAAGTGAAATATTCTATTCCGATTGGTGATAGCCATTCAGCCTACAAAAGATAGCGCTCCTTTTCTGAATATGGATAAAATCTTTCAGATTCATTGGATGGAATTGACAATTATTTCCCTTTAGGTGAGGAACGCTTGATCATTTCTCATCTTTGATGATATCGCCTGCCAATACAAATTCATAAAAATCCTAATCAATGCATTCTAAGAGATTTGCATGTCTACCAAACGTTGTATGATGGCTTTACAAATAAAAAGTAACAAAAAGAGATTTATTTGGTTGTATGATCAGGCAGTAGTTTGTCTTAGAGAAAAATTCGAAGTCCAACAGGATCCCACTAATACACAAGACAACAAAAAAGTGTATTATGGAAGATTGTAGCGCTGTACCTGATAAAAGTTTGAGGTAAGAGTGTGGTTTGACGATTCTATTTGAGCATCGCATGATCTGACTGAGAAGAGGCAATATAGAAAGAAGACAGTTCTGAACAGAATTATTAAACGGTGGTATTTTCTTTTCAGCAAATATAACACGCAATACTACCAAATACTACTTTCTACACGACAACTACCATTTCAAATGACCTGATTGGAAATGGACAGATTTGAAATAGTTACTATTATACTAGACGTTCAACCTTTGCAAGTACCTTGACATTCATAGTCTCGTAAATCCCTTGACATAAAACTTCTTGCAATCATGGAAGTTCATGGAGGGTCCAGTCGATTATCACTTTCTGTTTGTTGGTGTTTTCTTCTCAGTTCTGTTTGAACAGAGCAATGGGTTCAATATCATAGTTACTACAATCAGTTTTGAACTAACTGATACATACTAACAGTTTCTTATATAGCCATGGCTAAGCTAATATAACATACCCATGACAAAGCTTATGCAAAAAGCACATATACTGCGTGTGTTGATGTGTGTATGTGTGCGTGTGTGTATATGTATATACAAATATATACATACATATATAAATATACAAATTTATATATATATATATATATATATATATATATATATATATATATATATATATATATATATATATATATATATATATATATATATATATATATATATATAATTTCTTCTATCACAGACACATTTGATTAATATACTCAGCAGTACTAATAGTACTAATGGACATATCAAATTGTTTTAAGCATGTATACCATAGAAGGCATTTAACATTCTATGAAGCATAAAATACCAGGCCACGATGAAATTCTAGAATGATTTGATGCTTTTCATTTACCAATGCTGATGTATCACATCTTACAAGTGTAAATGATCTGGGCCTCAAACACCGCAATCTCTTAACAAGTGTAATCGGAAAGGTAGTGCTGATCAGAGCTGGTATGCACGCAATCCAATCTATGCAACCAATACGATCAACGCTTGTTAGATATACTAGATTGATGGTTACGCAATCGCCCAATATATTTCACCGTAACATCACAATTACGGGAATTCGGTTAAATACAAGGTGTCCTTAAGGGTAGCATTTACTGTCCTTTTTCACGTGATAATGACGCTTAATTGCCCTCTGATTTGCAGACAACAAATGGTAGCGTTAGTGTTGAGAGAGCAAGTTTAAGTATGATAATGCTATGACAGACCAGCACTACGAGATTCAGTGTCTCATGAAGAACTAATACGCAGTTGTGAGTCAAGGCATATAAAACTGTCGTAAAGATTAAGGGGATGACTAATGGGTATGACATGAAGAAAAAAGCTTCTCAGATGGTTGAATTAAAACAGTTTAAATAATACTGTTACTGTGGACTGATGCCCAATAAGTGGCACTTCATGGCTCAAAATGTAAGAATTAAATCAGATACTATTTTTTAACAGTCTTAACTCCTTCCCAGGCCTTTACAACATAACTGCTATTAGCGCTCGTAATTACAATATGTACCTTGCATCGTAAGGGTTTAGTGCGGCTCTACAAAATGTAATACTGCAGTTGAGAACCAATACTATGGCATTGACATGTGCAACACCGAAAATACGTCTAGAGCACCATATGAAGTGTTTCCCTTATTAGTAAAAGCTGATGCATGTATTGGTTTAACACCGTAAGATATGCTATACATACTGTAAAGTTCACAAACTATATATTGAAATAACATAGAGTTCTGGTACGCCAATCGACAGCGGTAATAACTATAAAACAATAAAAGCATATGAAAGCAAACACAGAAAGCAAAGTTCTACTCTGAGTCATCAAAAGAGCAAATAAGCATGTGATTCAAACATAACAGTATGGGAATTATTGAAACAGCAAGAAAAGAGAGAAAATGCAGTATATTTAGGTCAGAATCTCTTACAAATTACATAACACTGATATCATCAATTATCACAATTGGCTATTTTCAGTCAATTGATATGTACAACGAAAGTATCCTTAAACAGCGACAAAATAAGTGTAGGCTTGCCCTGGTATGAGCAATATTGGGGAAAAAGAAGTGTAAGTATACAAACGAAGCCAAAGTTTAAGGTGGCAGCTACGATACCACGAATAAAGTTAAGATTCTGTTGTTCTACACAGCAAATATCTAGCTACCGTTATATCTCAAAACTAAGGTATAGGAAACATCCAGCAAAAACACAGAACACTAATGTATTATTTAATCCTCGCTTTATTTAAAGACAAAATCGTTTTAAGTCAATAGCCAACCCATTCTAGTTAGTAGACCTGTCGGAATCTATAAATTTGATCCTCCACGGGAGCTACAAATGCCATAAATGCTGGTAATTTAGCCGCATATGAAGATCAAAGACAACGAGGCTACATATTTGAAAAGGAAACTAAGAAGGAGTACCTGTTTGGCACTGAGTGTCTAAAAGCAACAATGCAGATATAGCATTAAATCATAGCTCACTATAAGGATATAATAAGCAGGCGCCTGTGAAATCATCAATGGGGCTGCTACAAGGATATGTGAAAGTAACCAGAAGAGGCTACAACACCGTTGACAAGGAGCACACAACAATCCTGCCCAACATAATTTAGTACTCTGCAAACATTGCCAGTTGCTTTCAACGCAAGTCAATTCCACACAAAACCAACATGCATAAGAAACGTAACCAGTTCAGGTACAAATACTGAATCATAGCTATTGCATTAAATCAGATCTCCAAGAAAATGCCTGGACTTTCTCAATAAATTAAATTCTTGCTTCTCACGGTTTGGCGTTATTTAAGTAATTTTGCTTACTCTCACGATCTTAGCTCTCTGAAAGGCGTTGAATTTATTCATAATCGTAAACTCAATGATTGGAAATGTGAATATCTGACTGGTGTTATTAACCACGGTAAGGATCGTTACAAATACGTGGTATAATATATTGTATTATAAAACACGGCTAATGCAATATGTTATGCCACTGATATTTGTAATTGAACTCTGTCAGTCGTACACCTACTCAAAAGGAGCAAAACTTCAGGAACATCAGGGCACGGAACCTATCACTGTTTAAGCAAAGCCAGTTGGTACTGATGGACCTAATGACAACCCTTTTCATAACAAGCCTTTCTAATTTCGAACTGAGACTTGCTCAGAATCCAATTTCTTCGAGTGCATGGCAACGATGTACACAAACGTTTAACATGTATTTTCTGTAGACTTGGCGCAAACCCCATAATTCTAAACAAATTTCCATTCAAACAAGCACTGATAAAAACAAAAGTGTCACCTGTAAATGAGTTCAAACCTACAAAAAGTTGGTACTTCACACAAAGATCATTACATATTCGTAATACATATGTCAACAAAATTCAAAAATAGCGTCCGTTGAAATTTCAAGGAGCTGAATACGCTAACAGACCCCCTTAAAGAGATAAACCAGGGGAGGTTACAATAGTGAGACAAAGCTATGCATTCATATGTCTTATTTTCTGAGGTACAGAGACGGGTGACAACACAGAAACGGAAGCGCTCCAAGGATTGCTAAATGATCATGTGGACCAGAAACCAAAACAATTGTAGACTTGGTAAACGCTTTGTTCTGCCATTATAGTAGAATTAACAATGAAAACTAATCGTGCCTTGAAAACAAGATGGAAAACCGCTGAAATACTGTCAACCGTCTGTCAGTGTTTTAACCCAATAGCACTGGGAACTACATGGAAGACTCTTTTAACTTACTTTACAAACAATTAAGTCCTTAATCAAAGCTGAAATCTCTACGGCTTACTGAAAACCTGAGCCAAATTTGGCATCAAATTGATTGATCATATGACTGGAAGCCTAGCATCCAAAAGCCATACAACTCATTGTTAGCAGAATGGGTTTTCCCTGAGATTTGAAGCCAAACAAAACGTAGGGTCAAGTGATCACAAATGCTCCAATAGAATTTGAGGATGGCTGCTGCAGGAAATACTGGACACAAGTGAGAACGACAAGAGAAAGCAAGCATCCAACTGCAACAAGTGACTTCTAACGTAAATCTGACCAGCTGTATTGACGGTGCAATCGCTAAAACTACGGATAAAGGACATGTCTTCGAACATTCCTAATCAACACTGACCCTTGGAAGCATTGCCAGTGGATGAGCCATCGAACAGTGGACAGAAAATATTCGATAATGTGACTGAGGTCATGAGCTAAGGAATCACAACACAACTTGTGAAGGTATATATCAAAATGAACGCAATCAAAAGACAATAGTATTGATAGGATTGACTACATATGAGTTATGGATGGTTAAAGGAGAATAATCGAGAAAAAACAAGCGAAGATATGATGGGTTTAATGTGAAAGTGGCCAACATGACTGCAAACATAGAAAAGATCACTGCTAAGAGCAAAACTGACCAAAGCACAAGAAAAGGATGGAAAGACAACACCATTGTGTCAGTCGAACGCTTAAAGAACTCAAAGTGCGTAAAATATTAACTGGAATACACAGAATACTTACTATTGCTACCAAATAGCTACTATTCTTTCAAAGAGCCAGGGAACAAAGTATATGATAACCTATTAAGAATGACAGTCTAATGTACAGAATGTGAATCAATACGCCAAATATTCCTATTTATATTCCGCAAAACCCTTGCTTGCAATGTATATACAAATAAAACATAGTATTATACATTACTACACTTCATAATATTACATCATTTAATACGCGTTTGATATTATGCTTTATTTATATCTTCATGCATGCTATGACAGACTCTTAACTTGGCTATGCTTAGAAAAAAGCGACCGTGTCACAGTTTATTCCACCATCTTCCAAAGAAACTTTGAGGCATAGTTAATCAGAATGAAACTTAGTGTCGTACAACAAAGGCCATCGCTTTATTCTCAAAAGTAAAGGCAAATTATGACCCAAGAATCATATGAAAAATGTTGTATCTCCGAGTGGACGTGAGAAAAGGGAGACTTGCAAATACAGTTAACAATACAGCTCCATATAGAGGTAGAGTTAGTCTAGGTCAGCAATAAAAGGCTTGATAACGATAAGTCTCAGGGTTAGTTTATTTTCACGGAAAGAAATAATAGCTTGTGTTATACAACAATTCAAACTAAAATCAGAAAGCAATTAAAATTTAAGGAAGACCCCAAAGAGTTAGTGATTGGTACGTTGTATTCAACAGGTCTTAAACTGACTGAACAATTAGGGAATGACCTTAAACTACATGAAAGCTACGAAAACACAAATAACAGTTCTTTAGAGGGCGTGGTAGGATCAATTGTTCTACAGGCTGTATTCAAACGCTCGATAGTGTGCAATATGAGAGTGAGAGTATCGCCTCTTAGGAGGGTAATCGTAAGAAAAAGGTGCGTCTTGCAAATCAAAGGACCGTTTTAACTGAGGGTACATATGACACTGCAGGAACAGATTATCTAAAACTATTGATGTATGGTCCGGATGAAATCCAACAAAACTCAGTTGCTGAAAGGCGCTAACGAAGATCGCATAGAAGTAAACACCAGTGAAAACTGAATCCGACTTTTAAGACTGGGCTGTTGATAAAAACATTTGCAGGGTTTTATGACGAAGTAAGAGACCACAAATACAATGTACTACATAACACAAGAAAGGAGGCTTTACAGATAGACCAACGTAGAAATACTAGTGAAGTATAGATCTATAACGGAGAAGATAGGCACTTGGAAATTATGGGAGGGAAGGTAAACACATTTCGTATCTCGGCAGCATTTCAGTACTACGAAAAGCATACAAGTAAAATTTCACGCCGACATCAATGCATAAAGTTGCATCATAGGTTTACAAAAAGTGAATAGAACATCATGTAAACAATTGTGAAGTATAATGATTAGATAAACATAGCCAGAAATTTACCGGTTGAATCCTGGAGGCTTTGTTGTAGTTTCATTTGCGGGACAGGTATCAATCTGCATTGCAATGGACAACATTTTTGGTTGAAGGTCTTTTGTATTTGAAGTAATTCCTTGCACTCTCTTCATTTTATCCAAGTATTTCACTACAAAACGCAAAGTATTCACCGGTGTTGCACTTCTCCAAAATGTCTTAGCATCTGCAAGAAGATGAAAACACAAACTAAGCATAAAAACAATACGTGGCAAATTTGCTGATGATATCCCAGGGGATTTTCCCAAAATAGAACATGGATGGTATAGAAAGGAACTACCTGCTGAGACTTGGGATTTCTCTGAATACTCTAACCCAGAGAACTCAATATCTGAAGCATACACTTTTCAAATGGAAAGGCAGCAAACTTTCGGGTGAGCTTTGAACAAAACATTCAAAATTAGAGACATTCGCCCAAATTTAAAGAAACACTCATGTTAGCCACACAAAACAACAATGAAATTACAATCAACGCTTACTTTAAGATCAATAGTTTTAGGCGACTTTGACAATAATTTCGTGCTATAAGCAATTCCGAAGCAATGATGCTCGCAGCTCTTATAAACAGTAATTTGTTGATACTACTAGGGCATGCAAAACATGATTAGTTTGGGTCTAACACTGAATCATCTGCAAGCAAACAGACAGCTCATTTGCCGCAACCGAAATGACTGAAGAATTCATAGAATAAGGCCATGCGACATCATTTGTGAATACAAGAAATAAGTTGAGAAAGCGTCTTTCGATTATGTAACGAAGCCAGTGCTGAAACTGTCAAAAGGTCGTAGTTCCAAAAATGCCAAAATCTATCAACAAACTAGCGTGTCGTTAGTAATACTGAGATCCATTGATACTAAAAGGAGCATACTGACTAAAACTTTCTAACAGCAAATTTCAGTAGAAGGCAAGCAAAATTAACAAGAAGCTATAAGAAAAAGCGACCAATTTACTTACAGAACTCTTCGGACGAATGAGGACAACAAGGCTGGAAACCCACTTCCGAACAGTGAACAACATTTGAACGTTTGGGCAGGTATGAAATAGCTGCATTGTTGTAAAGGAATGGCGTTGTTGAAAACTTCTGTTGTTTGCACTCAGTTTTAGCCTGTAAGAGATATAAAACTCGTGAAACACGCAGAAGTAGCTAGGTAAACAGATATGTTTCATATGCATCATTTTCCATTAAATTACCGATAAATGGCTCTGAAGATACAATATGACCTGTCAAACAGTTGGAACCCCGCCACATATCGAGTGAGAGCTTCGATACGCAGAGAAATTCGCTACTCTAAACTGAATACTTTCAAAGGAGATTCAAAACTGGTAGTTTCAAATAAAAAGGAAAGGAGGCTAGACATTTCGCCTCATTCATGAGATATAGAATGAACGCATAGCAGTACCTTAGCATTGTGTGCTTTATAACATTAATATATGGCAAAAACATAGAAGGCCAATTCAAATATACGGAAATGAAGGCAAGTTTACATGTTTTCAGTATCAAATCATTTAAGAGCATTCATTTACGAAAAAAGTTTTGCTACAATTCCTTCTACTGAATATTCGGGCTAAGAGATTATAGGGGGAGTATAACACAAGCGGATAATTTCCAACTTCCAATCATAAGAATCGAAAGGTTTAAGTTAAACAACTGTAACACCTGCAAACTTTGCTAAAACAACAGATTAGATAAAGTTCTCTGAAGTTCTGATTAAGGCACTTGTATAAAGCAAAAAAACGAGTAACATCAAAATGAAAACAAAAACAAACAAAAATTGCGACGGGTACTTACCTCATGTTACAATACTGATCGAACATTCCAGAAAGAGATTGAGAAGCATCTTCATCGGTGCAGGTAAAATGTAGCAAAAGGAGAATATACATATTCATCTCGAAGAAAGATGCAGAGAGAGCCTTGAAAAAATAAGAATGATAAATAAAATTCTCATTTTCATAAAGCATATACGTCATTTTTAGCTAACTCTCTAATTGGTCAGCAGAGCAACCACCCCTAGGTACTTAAATACTCATGCAAATTTCGCGAGAAGGTTTACACAGACTAAGGGAGTGGTAAATATTCGACAGATATTCACGGTACATAAGTTCAAGTAAAATGGGTGACGGTCCAGGAAATGAAAACCATACCAAAGGTCCAAGATCAGGTAAGTGTATCAAGGTAGCAATACACATATGCGCTGTTGTATACGTACTGTAATTGCTATGCATCTTAACTTAGCAAGTTGCTTGGAAGCGGCGCGCTAACGTAAAGAACACGAGGGAGATTCCTAAACGCAGTAGAATGACTAAGAAATGGCGCACCCTCAGCTTCAAATTTGCGTGTCTTTGTCCCAAGAAGATATCAACATTTATATAAACAGTCAAATTTGGCAATCAAATTCAGACAAAAATTCCACATATACTGACAGCCCTTGCAGTTCGTAAAATGTATAGCGAGTAATTTCACCTAGTCTATTGGTAGATGGTATGTATGTACGAAATCGCATAAACCTAATATGTAGCACAATCCTACTGAGGATATGGAACGAGATTACAAATGCTCCTTAACGAGTCGCATGCATCAAGCGAGCGGACCATACTAGCAGAGCTGCGAGCTTTGTACATACAGCCATGCTGAACAGCTCAGATCTCAACGATTACGTAAGCACAAATTAAACTTGTACTTGAGCTCATTCCTTTTGAATCTACAGATAAGTATAAAACAGTTCGTGTCTAAAAAGTCAAGTCACTCCTACAAACTACAATCAAGTAACTCACAATTCTCCGTCTAGTATTGGAATAAAGATTCAATTTTTCAAATACAAAGAACAATATTGGGGTGAATATATAAATTGCCGCGTATATAAATGCATAGTAGTTTACAGGCTTATATCTCTGATAACAAACGAAGCCGATACATCTAATGTATTAAGGTGCACAATCATCAAATTCAGAGCGATAATGTGAAGGACAAATGATTGAGACTTTGAGGGGTCAAGTAATAACTCCGGCAAGCTCACCTGCAAGTGTGCCTGACCGTTTACCTAGGTAAAGACTGTAATGGCGTAAAAAAGCTTGGTATGCATCCGACATTGGGTGCCATCCATAAAGTTTATATGCATCCCACATTGGGGGCCCACAGGTAGAGAAGGGGTCAGACCATAAGCATACAGCTTCGCGCATGGAAGAGACAGATTAAAATCTATGCATACGCCCTTTCACTGTTTGTGATCCAGTTTATTAGAATTCTTAAGTTTACAAAATTTTCTCCACTAGAACATAAAGTGATATAACGCTTTGATTGAAATGAAGAAAATCAAATGCGCCAGGCGTCTATTTAACACTAAAAAAAGAAATGCAGGTGTTTTTGGTAACATTCTGTGCAAAACAATTATCTGCATATCACAGTAAGATAGATGCTCACGATCAAAAATTTCTTCATCTCTTTCAGCTGTGAAAGAAAAATACTTGACAAAAGTGTTTCTTTAGTCGTCATAGCTAGGAGGGTCAAACGTAAATGGTCAATTGCGCAAGTACTCAAGGGGGTGAATAAAAGCGTACAGGCTCGAATAGGAGGGAGGGGGATTGAAAATCTCGTGAATTGCCGCACATGCACTTTATGGACTGCCCCTTGCCAAATGGCAACTCGTACCAATACCAGCACACTAACAAGTAACATAGAACAGCAATTGTTATTCTAGCAACATCCTGATCTAAATCTGATTCTAAATTCTAAATCTGATTCGCCAGCTTATCTTCTCACTTCATATAACAGGCTATTTTACTCACTATCTCTATCGTAGTTCACCATGATTGCGATAGATCAAATATGAATCGTATTGTGATAGCGCATGACATATATTGAAGTTGCTACTTATGAGATATAAAACTACAAAAAAACTGTTTAATCATACAGTTCCCAGTTTTTCGCTTAAGCTTTATGTTCAATACTAAAACAATACACATCTCTCACCTATGAGCCTCTGGATGATGATATAGACGCAGTGTTTTTCTGTAAGAGAGAATAAGCTGATATATTCAAAAGGAACTTTATGCTCATATTCAAGAAGTAATATATTGTCACACAGTTCTCACATTTTGATAACACATCTGTCGTAGTATTAATATGCTAATAAGGCAACCAAACAAAATAATACCAGTTTCACGAAGAACATATTGCATCCAATAATGCACGACAAAAAAAGCTCTATTTCCTTTCAAATATAACTTAAATGCATCAAGATCTTCACTAGAGTAGAATTGCAATTTCAACTTTGGAGACGTAGGGTTAAAATATCCAATTGAAAGAGGAGAGAAAGAAAGATAAGTTGAATGCAAAAAGACTCATTGTATATAATATTGAATGTTAGATACGGATGCAATTGAAGTGTACGATACTTTAAATGGTTGGCTTTGTGTAAAATAGAAATGGAGGTTAAACAGGCAAGAACGATTTCCTATCCAATACAATTAAATCCTTCAAAAACAAATTCAGGAACAGATACACTAAGAGACGGGCGTACAAAAGAACTCAAAGTTCTTTTAAGATGTTAAAAATACAGAAAAAAGACTAAAAAGAAGCATAAAACAGATGAAGTGCAACCAAGATTAGAAATCAGTTTGTCAAATCCACATCACGCAAAAATCGCTTAGCAGGTCCTGGATGTCCTCTGCACTGCAGATAATACAGCTAACAAGCTTGCAGGAGGTTTGCAACATGATGCGAGAGATTGGGCAACACCGGTTCGGTATTTAGATACATAAAATTTTCAGCAAACACGGAACAATATTATGCCATAGAAAACAAGTATCTCAAAGACCAGTAATAGTAATAACCACATGTATTATGACTTTTTGCAAGACAAAAACAGCAACAAGTTTTGCTCACTCAGTATAAACAGGGCTAGATAAGATTCTTGAGATACCCATGCGTCACGTCACAGCTAGATCTTCTGAAATGCCATTAGGGGTTTTCCAGTATGAGACAATTCTGCAATGCACAAGTGTGCATGAGCAAATGCAATCTTATTCACGAAATTACTTATCAAGCAATAAAATCATGCAATAGTAATAGCTTTGTTGGCACACTGTCATCCATTACCATGTAAAATTTTTAAGAAAGATCAACAGACATGTCTCAGATATTAATTTTCTCAGATAATCCTGAAAATATCTCAAAAGACGCCATGACTTAAAGCTTAGAAAATCTCCCCATCAAGTGCCCTCTTCATTTTGTACATTCTGTAGTACAGTGAGTCATTTTACTCTGCTCCATTGCCAATGTCAATAAATCTATATTCTACGTTCTTTAGCTTATTGGAAAACATTTATCCCAATCATGACCTAATGCCACATCACTTAATGCGTCGTATGTAAAAGGCGGTCGGATAATACTAGTATACAAGCCATCTACGGCAGATTACAGGATAATACTACTATGTAAGGCTCATCTACAGCAGTTCACACGCTGGAAATTTGAGGAAGAATTCTGATAACAAACAAGACCCATTACTAGAACTGAAGCCATGTCGTGCTGAGCAGACAGTCTTTATGATAGCTGCTTCTGCAACAAAATTGTGCCCATCCTGAACCCTGAGGCTTGTCCATATACACGGTCACCTAATATCCGCCTCAGTCATACTTTTAGTTTTAAACATGACCTACATTCACTATTTCAAAATAAATGAATTACTCGATTATCGATAAGTAACACTTCAATTAACATGCAGTATGGCTACAACATGAAATGCCTTCCATGTCGACTTTATCTAATACTGCGCCACAAGCGTTTGTTTCACCAATACTGAAATACGGCTCGTTTACAGGAAGTTACAAAGAGGGTTTACAGCTATACTACGAAAGTGAACCTATGCCAAGTTATTGGATTTCATAGGTACGAGAAATGTCTAAAACGTGCAACCAAATATCAAGTCGGTTCATTCTCAAATGTAACATCAAAAGGTGTGTTAGATCTGGGCATCTCTGAACGCACAGAGTGTTCGCAAACCGGCATCTACCAATGTATTGCATTTCATTGAGAATCGCAGGATATTAGGCTTTAACTTTCGAAATTATATGGCATACTTTTACTATATGAGTTTCTTACCATCGGGGCTAGTATTACCAGGGCTTTTGTAATCTTATTGGCTTGATGCGGTGACAAAGTAAAATTCAACTGCTAGTCATCCATTACTACTAGCCGTCGCGGCAAGCCAGGCAGTCAATGATGTCAAGACAGTGATCGATATTCAAATAATGACATTATTCCAAAAGTGATAGCAGTTGAATAGACATAAATATTCCATTTAAGTATTTATAACTATTAGAATATTCATTAACGTATGAACAGTTCGACAATTTGCACCGTTCGACTTAAGCTGAATGATCAAACCAGTCGACCCCACCCAAATAATCGAGACTGAATATGGATTATTCAACCTTCTATGGACAGCCGTAGCACTTTTTGAGACGTACATCACGCCTTACGTTCATATTAGGGGAATTTTCAGGTTACTATGCAGCAGTGCAATAGACACTCTGACTGGTACAGTCGAGCTAGGCATAGAAAGAGGACACATTTTCCTATTGATCAACTTTTGCATTTACAGCGGCATTAGTATGCTACAAGGGAGTAGCTTCTGTCTGCAGTTGTTTACAATAGCGAATACATTTGCCTAATTGTCTAAAAGTCTACGCCGGATACTCCTTTTGTACTTTTCGCGTTCACGCCAAGGTAACACAGATAACACAGATAAGTCATTGTTCTGTTATATGTCTGTAGCAGTGTCAACCACATCCACAACTTGGTATCAGAATAAAGACTATCTCATCGACTATAATGCTTCGCCATATGCTCAACTTTGATGAGAATGGATGTAAACTAAAGTTTCATAGTCATGTTAACACAGTATGCCAGAAGATTAAAGCATTTACGCACCTAAATACTTATATCTCGAGAGACCAAGCACAGAGTGTACATGCTACAGAAGTTCTATCAGATTTCAATTACTGCCCGCTGATATGGATGCTTTACAGAAAGATTGTGAACGATATCCATATCTTGCATATGGAACTAGTTTATATAGGCAATCGTGATAACACGCTCTCTCGCTACAAGGATGGTGCAGTCCGATTTCTATGCCTAAAATTGCATGAGAGATAAAGCTGGCGATGGTAACGTATACGTCATCGTAGTCAAATGTCTTCACTTTCGCTGTCCACACTAATGCATTTTCAAAAAGCTCCGTTTTCGAACAGCGTTTTCAAAACGATACGTTTTTAGAAAGCTCTGTTTTCAAAAAGCTCAGGATACAATCGTACTAGTGTGGACGGAAGGCAAAAGCACATCTAAACGTACGCGTCCTCATATGAACACGCTTTAGTATGGACGCTACCTAAGTGATCCCACCTCTTCACAATACTATCTGATCATCATATTCAGCACTAATGAAGCTAAATACTCAAGTAAAGATAAAGTTTATTTTAGAAATGACCGATGCAACAAATTGTATGTATGATACAAGACAGTGATTGGAAAGCTTTCTGCCTATCAAGGTAGAATTAGCGTGTTGATCATTTCTATATATTCATTCATAGCCTCAACTCACAAAAAAATAAACACACGTATATACAGTGGAATCCCGATATAGCGAACTCTGAATGGAATCATAAAATAGTTCGATGTATCGGGAGTTCGCTAAACCGTGAGAGCATTTTTAATAAATTTTTTCTCAGTACATGCTTCAAAAGACCTTTCCGCGAGCTTGTTTGGGCTATCCCCAACTTTGGTGCCCATTTTACTAAAAAAACAAGCTGAATTCAGGGATTATTAATGGTTTGTTAGCCATTCAAAATGAAAATCGTTTTTTCTATGTTCCTATCCTTATGATCCTCTTACAATTTGGGAGCAAAAAAATTTGTTGTAGTCGTCTGTGATTTGGCTTTGGCTGCTGAACTTTCAGAAAGCTTTGAAAAAGTGTTAACTTTGCCGTTTAATATGCTTTTGCACGCATCTCATCTCCATTTTCAGCATCATAAAAAGTGCATGTTTGCAAAATTTCCATAGCTTGCATCACTTCATTTCTAATTGTTACCTTAATGATGCCATCGATTATTTCACATTCATCTTCTTCTTCTTCTTCTGCTTCTTCATTCGGATTTTAACTCCAGATAAAATTTATGAAAAGGTCGTTATAACGAGGTTAATTATGATGAAGTTACTTTAAATTTGGTTCGTTACAACGAGAGTTCATTATACCCGGGGTTCGTTATACCCGGGGTTCGTTATACCAAGAGAATCTATAAGGAGTTTGATAGGCAGAGCCCAAGGGACCGAACAGATGTTTCGTTATACCAGGAGGTGTTATATCCGGCGTTCACTATATCGGGATTCCACTGTATAAGATACTTGGCAAACTAGATGAACATTGAATATAATATATCACAGGTACGAAAGTACATAGAGCTAAAGGACCTGCAAAAAATAGAAGCAAATCACAAGGACCAAGCAGGCCCCAAAGCACATCAATACTAGCAGCATTCAGAGGGCACATTGAATCAGGTAGAGGAAGAAAACGAAGAAGAGCGGAATCAAAGAGGTTGGACAAACTTCTTAGAACAGCTGTCAAACAGAACCACCATAACAAAAAGAACACAAGAAAGAGGTAAGAAACGCAAAGTTGAAAACAGCATGTATATAGTTAAATAACAAAACGCAGCGTGGTATACAGTGTCAGTTACCAATACATGAGTCATAGTTAAGGTCGATTTCTTAACACTCCCACTCGACGAACGTTTCTTGATGTAAACAAAGTTTGTACGTAAAATATTTTCATGGTATAATGCTCACTCCCAACAGAGAATGCAGTTCTTCAAATGTGGGCTTTGAGAATCCCTTTGTTAGTAAGTCTCAAATCCCATACTTTTGAGTAAATTATGTCCACACCATCTTCGTCATCTGTTAATGCATCAAACCTTTTCCAACTTCCAACGGAGTAGAGACAGATTTGCTTTCACGCATACCGAATCTCTTTAAGATGTTCTCCAAATAGGCTTTCTGACTGATATAAAGGACTCTTGCTTCCCTGTCTCTCTTGATTAACATGCCCAAGCAGTGGAGAGTTTCTCCCTGGTCTTTCATTTCAAAACTTTCACTCAACTTGGCATTCTCTTTCTTGAGCATTTCAGAATTATTTGATGCTAATAGCACATCGTCTACATAGAGTGAAATTATCATGAGAACTTTCTTATCACAATTTTGATCGTTTTCCAATATACGCAAGGATCAACATTACTTGGAATGTATTCGGATCCTTGTAAGAAACGATTTATTGCCATGTTCCAGCACCCGGCTGATTACTTTAACCCATATAGGCTTTTGCGCAATTTGCATAAGCCTTCCGGCTGTTCAATACAGATGTCATTTTCTGTTTCACCGTTCAAAAAAGCAGTCTTGGCGTCCACTTAGTGAACGTCTAAATTAAGATCGTTCGCAAGTGCGAAAATTGTTCAGACTGAGTTGCATCTTGCAAAAGGTGCATACACTTCATCGTAATCTATACCAACTTCCTGTGACACCCCCTGCGCCACTAAACGAGCATTAAACCTATTGACGTTGCTATGTGCATCTCATTTGAGCTTAAACACCCATTTACATCCAACAAAATTTTACAGTTTGGTAAATTAACGAGTTCCCAGGTTGTGTTCTTCATTAATGATTCATATTCGCTTTGAGTAGCCTCTTTCCGTTGCGCTGAATTTTGTACTCTAAAAGCTACAGAAATATTTTGGCTTCTTCAATATCACATATGTCTGCAGAAGCAACTTTAGCAAAATCCTACCAATTCCCAGTAATGGCGTGGTATATGGAAGTGTCAGTCACCAACCATGAGCAATAATTAAGATCGATGTTTTAAAAGAGAGGAGGCAGATCTTCTAGCAGATCATCTAGCAGATCATCTAGCAGATCATCTAGCAGATCAAAATGGAGAAATACAGGAGGGCAAAGCAGAACACCAAAAACAACAGTAGTCTGAAGGAAGTCGCGGAGAGGACAAGCAACACACGGTCAAAGAAGGCGAGGCACCAGAGGGAAACAACCTGACAGTAACAATTAGACACTAGAAGTCAACATACTTGCAATATTAGATACGATGCATAAAAAGACAACTTGCAATATAATACTATTCACTACTAGTTTATTTAGTTTGTGATTAGCTGAAAATGTTCCATCTTTTGGCATCACACTCATTCACTAAGACTTTAAAAAAGAGCTACATAACTTCTGTCTACAACATTGAATTCTACTGAAAAAAGAAACTACAGAAACACCCGATTCTACGGTTGATACAGCATATCAATGACTACATTACCCATCAGGTATAATTCGTACTCTTGAATTTACTTTTTCCTACTGGCAGAAACTGAACTAGGTGTTGAAGAGAATATTGCATCCTCTGGTTATAATGAGCCAGTATCCAAGTCTGGTTTACTTATGTTAGGACTATAAGAATCAACGGCCGACACAAACCATTGACTCGGCAAAGCAAAACCACGGAAACATATAACCCAAACTTGAAACGAATGAAAGCGGACAAAATCCGCCGCTAGATTACAAAAGTTGAAAAATGCTACCATGAGACTGTTCTTTTCTATCACCAAGTCAACTATATTTCACTCTCCTGGCTTAATACTCCATGCCAAGTTTGGCTCAGTATTTAGTGCTAAAACACACGTTAATTTGTCAACATCTGACAACGCCATGATACATACTAAAAACAAAGTTAAACAACTTTCACACCATGGCATGAGAACAACTCTGTCAAAAAACTAAAGCTTTTACAAAACTAAGCTATATAATACACTATGTGAGAAATACTTTACTAACGACCAAAGGACAATATCACACTAAAGTGAATACTCGTTGACCACTACATTAGTAAGTGAACCTAAATACAATAGCAAAAAAAGGGGAAACTACGAGGAACAAAGAGCTAAACGATGGTAACGACTAAATGCAAGTGCTGTCCACCCGCTTTGATTACACTATTCGTCTAACCGGTTATTCGATGGAATATGAGCGTGGTAAAATTTCTAATGGTTACAATGCAGGTGCAGTTAGGCGTACAAAAATAGTTCTATGGTACCTCTTGAAAGAGTTCCTTGATTTCAAAGGAAATGCATATAGTCTGTAACTTGCAGCAAGGCCACTGGACTCAAAGAGAAAAGCTAGGGTCTGTCCTAGCAGAAGTGACCTAAACCGCTTCGTACTTCAAATATTTTACGTTAAGATAATTGATTCTTCAATTCCATGCATTGTGTCCATTGGCTGGCACTGCAGTCACGAAGGCTGACTAGTCATACTTTTATTGACATGTTAAATTGACAGGGAATATATGGTCCCCTACACTTTCAAGCCATCATCTTTTCTTAACCAAATAGAATATCTTGCACTTTTGCAATTTACAAGAAATTTCCCAAGAGAATATGAGAGAAAACTTACGAATAACACTTCAAGAAAAGCGGGATTAGAATCTTTCAAGGTAGCACCTTCCGATTGCAGTTGTTTACAATAGACAAGAACTTCTACCACTAGTTCAGAGGGCTCTTTCGTATTCTAAAAGCTTTTACTCATAAGTTGGATATCAATCCATATCAGCTTCAATACACATGCAAAATGCTCGTTCTGGAGCACATCCTTTAATAGATTTCTAACTTAAACAGATACGCCATCAAACTATTTTTCACGCTCTTTGCTTCTTGACATGACCGGCAACTTCAAATTTGTATCTTTCAAATTCAGCACTGGTTTACAAAAACCCTCTTCTTTAACTATGAAATTCTGGTGAATACAGATTTAATATCCCCATATTTCTGAATACTCAGCTGACGTCCAGAGAGCACATTGGTACCATCTCATTGTCTTCTTTCTCTCACAAAGGAACATTGCATAATCTTTGGCTGAGGTATGGTAGTATACGCAACACAATGTTGTATGATGATGAAAGCCATAGCTAGCGTGAAATATTCCTGGGGTACTGTTTATTATTGGAAAAGTTCAAAATGGTGTATGCCTAGAGGCTCAATTGCTAAAATGAATCAGATTGTAATCTGGAGTGATTTCAGACGAGGTCAATCCAGTGCATAAGTTCAGTTGTGTTATCATCTTTATCTCTGATTATGAAGATGATCTCATCAGGTCTCTTCTTACTACTGTGCTCAACTTCTACTGGTCTTAAAGGCCATATCTGTCGCATTCAGCAGTAGCGTAAAAAATCCCCTTCTTTCACTACGACAGACTTCTCATTATTCCCTTCACGTCCAGAGAGAGCATAACCGCCTCCCTTTTTTCTTTCTCTAACTCGGGAGAGGTTTTCGTGCCACCCGTCATGTCAGCTGGATCGAGGATACGATAGTCTCAGTCGGGAATCTTTGATTCCCATATACCAATGGAATGATGTAAACATTTGAGCTGTAAACAGTAGATCTCACTTGGCTGTCCGCTTAGATTGCTATTGGAAAATAATAAGTCAGGCGGTCTTTCCTTTCTTCTTTTACAACTTTCTAAGCTGCTCTCTCCACTATATATACTACTAACAGTCAAATTCAAAGCACTTCCCGCGACAATGGCTCACAGGGAGGCAACTATCTGCGCTTCTGCAGCCCTGGACCACGTCTGTTGATCCATTTAAAGTTACAGCAGGGGGCTAGTCAAGTAGCAGCTACGCGTGTATAAGGCTCCGTTTACACGAATATGCTTCCATAGAAGTTCGGTTCCAAAATGGTTAACTTAGGCATCCCGTTTATACAAGACCTGCGTAAGTGTACTCAGTTCTCATAGAAAAGTGAACTGCCTCTTAGTAAACTCCTCTTCGGTGTTTCGATTAAAATTCTGAAAGGGTGGACAGAAATCAATTCGTAGAAACAGTAAAGTAGGTTTTGAGTAATCTCTCGGAATCAGCTCGTGATGCCTCATCACCCAACAGTCTTATGAACAGCACTGTTTCTCTACTTTCACAAACAAATAGCTTGTCCATTCTGGTTTACCTCTTTTTATTCCCACAAGAGTTACTGGTGGCAGTTTTCTTCACGCAAATCAGAGACTAACTATGGACACAACCGATCAAAGAGAAGACATGAGCATCCATATGACTCAGTACTTGAGCTGCGTTGAATGCATCTACGTAGGCACTGAACCGAAAGCCCCACCAAGATGGTTTTCTTCGGAAACAGGCCAGGTGTAGAGGCGATAGGTGAACTTTTTTGAAACCGGCAGAACTTTTGTGGAACCGTACTCGTATAAACTGGGTCTAAGACCCCGTTTAACACAGTATCGAATCACGTTTTTATCTGAATAGATACAACAGTGATCTATTGTAGCAGGTGCAAAAGTTGTATCGGCTATCAGAACAAGTTGTGTAACGGATCACTTGCGTATGTGTAAACGGGAAACTGTTCCGATACAACTTTCATAGCAGATCAAAAATTGATCAGATCTCGGGTCTAACTTTTTCATTCCATTTCTAAATGTCTAGCACCATGTGAGAAGGTAGTGGACACCACTTTCTAAGCCTGTAGTATGGCTCGACCTGGGTTCACACTCATGACCTCCTTGGATATGAGGTCGACGCTCCAACCACTATGCCATCACTCGGTTTTACTATTTTTTTACCCTATCCAATACCAATGAGGCCAAACACTCTTGTGCAGATAAAGCTTTATCCTAGTCAGTGTATGAAACGTCGGATAACGACCGAAAGGTGAACCGAAATAAATAGCCAGATGCGCGGGTACACGTGTGATATGACATGTACCCGCATCTGGCTATATATTTCGGTTCACCATTAGGTCGTTATCCGACGTTTCATACTCTGATGAGTGTCAGGCGAAAAAAGCTTTCAGTATGCTAAAACACTGTTCCCACTTTTTTGTGCCATAGTGAAGTTCTGTAGTACCAACAGACTTTTCACAAACCAAAGTTCCCCAATAAGGGGGAATTCCCCTATGTTGAAAAGCATGGCAGAGGGTAGGTGCTGAGTAACAAGACCAGTTTCTGTGCACCTATAATTGGGGACGGTATATATAATTTCTAAAAAATATGGCATACTTATCTATTGAAAGTAGGTGATAAGAAATAACATAATATAAAATGCTTACTAGTACTCTCCAGTCTGGAATAGACGTCCCCCCTCCGACTATCTATTTTTTCAAAAAATGCATACCAGGACATTCTTATTGCAACCCACCCCCTTCCCCACTTATTAATTTTAAGCCAAGAGGAAATTTTCCCAACCAGACTGAGAATTGTCCTGCGAAATTAACTCATGAATGTGTGTTGTGCTGAAAAAATGCTAGCGTGAAATGAGTAATTGATGCAAGAAGCACTGAAAACGCAGCTGACAGTTGTGCCAATGATGATGATATTATGGATGACGATGATAGACACATTTTAGTATGCTAGAAATATGCAATAAATGTAATAAGTTTTTTCAAAAAGCTAAAGTTCTTTATCCAATGCATATGTTGGCCTTCTCTCCACCTCCATCTATAACAGCCCACCCCATAAACATTCATCCTGGAACTTTTCCATTCCCCCCCACCTGTTTATTTACTTTCAGACTTTTTCCAAACCCCCCTCCCACTTATTGTCACCCCCTTCTAATCTAGACAGGAGAGTAGTTAGTATCAAGATATATTGATTTTCAAAATGGCATCATGCTGGGCTATTATGCTTTGTTGATACTTTGCTAGGTTGTAGAAATGTGGAGCTGCAATCAATGTACATTTTAAGCTCTACCTGCAATTATCATACATCCATGTATATTTGTAAGTATCATACTGTATGAATATACCGACAAATACTCAAGTTATTTATTGCTTTTAATAGAGTCCCAAAAAGGAGATAAGGGATGCTGCAGTATTTTTTAGGTTAGTATGTTGCTCAGTATCTTCTAATTTGCTGTTTGCAAACTAACATGATACTCTTGAATGAGTGGATACTTCAGGCACCAGAGCTTAAGAACACTGATTTCAGGATCAAGTAGGATCCATAATCTAACCTTTAAAT
Source organism: Mastigias papua (assembly GCA_964019165.1). Taxonomy (NCBI): domain Eukaryota; kingdom Metazoa; phylum Cnidaria; class Scyphozoa; order Rhizostomeae; family Mastigiidae; genus Mastigias; species Mastigias papua. Next base: position 6,922,335 of record OZ025270.1, on the reverse strand, counting down.
GAGAAATGCCTTTGATATTCTTGTCATATATGAAGGAATCTCTATTATTGTTGCTTTAAACTACTAATGTATAACAGCTCTGGCTAGATAGGAATATCTATTAAATCAGTCTCTTTGAATACACCTATCATTCAATTTCTATTTTTCACTTTCAGTTCAGCGTCTGATTGTGCACATTCAGAGAGCAAATTCATAATATCAATATACAATTTAAGATTGTATTGTTGCTTTCAACCATGATTAAATCAATAATGCAATCAACTGCAGTAGGAAAAGAAAATTGACTCTACTTACTATAATATGTATTTCAAATTGCTCTTCATGTCTGGTATAGTATAGAAGTTAATATCTTTCTTGATCTAGATCTCAATTAACCAAGATGTTTCTTTTTGGCAGTGACTATGGTGTGGTGCAAAGTGCACAAACAACATGGAATCACAAAAGAAGTAGAACTTAAAAAAGAAGTTTGAGCACAGATACTTTGTGGGTTCACTTTGATATCACAAAATGTCATCAAGCTAAAAAAAATATCAATGCTATTTCTATACCTTGTCCTCCTTGCAAAATAACAATCTATGGTCCCTTTAAACTGCTCATCAGCCAATAATCCAGAATTTCATGTATTTTGTTCAAGAAAAGTAGCCAATTTACTGAGTCTAGGGTTAAGAAGAAATCTAACAGGAAATAGTCCTTCCAATAATCACATACAGGTATCAGGTAGAAAGAAACATTAATTGAATTGCTAATGATAATTTTACCTCAAAGTGCATAAAATTCCAAAGACATGCATCATGAACACAGTAGCAAAATGTATGTTGGATCAAATTTAAATGAATGTCAGTGAATTTCAACAAAATAAATTTTCACATAAATACCTCCAATAAGATCATGTGTTTAAAATTTTTACCACTATACAATCAAGCATGGTTTTAATCATTAGATAAAAGTACAGGGCTCAATATTGTTGAGTATACTAATCACAAGTGACAAGTACCAAACAGCTGTCAGCAGACAAACTTCATCTTTAAAGCTAATGACAGGATTAAGTACAATACCTGTTTTAAGACTGGTGTAAAAAGGAAATGTAAATAGATACGATTATAGGAATAAAGACAAACCATATTAGGATTGGAAGGAGAGAACAGTCCGGTGTACCATTTAGATTTCATTTTAATGAATAGCTATGGTATGAAGACACATCCAAGTAAGCTGAATTTGACACGTCCAAAAAATGATGATGTCCAAGAGTATTTTTTGAGCACTAGGCCCATCTTTAGATGATTAAAGGGAAAGTAGGGGAAGATAAATAGCCAGAACTACACACAATGTGAACAGAAATTACCTACATTCCATGTGAATTTGCTCATTTTTAATGATTGTCCCATGCCTAAACAGCTGAATCATTCTCTACCCCTGGTGCTTTTCTAATCCCCTGGTGTCCTAGTTTATTAACCTATTTGTTTCCATAATTTTAAGCATTTTCTGTTGATTACGTGAAGTACCATTTATAATTCATTTCCCTATTTAGGTAATTTCCACAAAACTGTATTTAGGTATTTTCCACTCACATTATAAGTACATTTGGCTATTTATCTTCCCCTCTGTTCCCTTTATAAGCTGAAGATGGGACTAGTAGTTTCAAAACATTCTCCTGGGTATAGTCAATTTCTGGAATTACCTTACTTAACTTACTTGGATGTGTCTTCATAACATAGCAAGTCATTCAAATGAACTCTAAATAGTACACAGGACTATTATCTAGTTCAAATCCTAATGTGGTCCGATGTTGTTCGTACAATCAAATTGATAATCAACCTGTGCGTTCCTATGAATGCAAATAAATTTGCTTACTGGTGCTTACAAACATATCTTCCAGATACTGGGGGCACATCTGATTTTTGATTTTGTACATTAGCAGAACTACTTATAGCTCAACAAACTAATGGGTTGGTAGCCAATTATGCTAAAGTTTAAGATACGAAGTCAGAGTAAATTTCTGCATGAAACATGTGCAATTTGAGAAATTCTCCCACTCACATGCATGGAGGGGAAATTCTCATGAATTTGACAAAATTAGAGGAGAATACAAGCAGTTGCATGTCCCACCTTTCTGATAACAATAATGAAATAGTTTGCTAATTTTACTAGTAGATGTATCTTTAATACAGTTTCAACGATTGTCAGGGACGAGCCTAGACTTTCAATTAGAAAAAAGTTGGAATCCCCTACTTTAGTGAAGTTCTCGCTCATTTTTGAAATGTACACTTGACAGGTCTGCATTTCACACAACAATATCATAACAGAAAAATAAAGGCAAAAGCTAGGTTGATGTTGATACCTGGCTCCTGCAAGGTACAGAATAGAGTAAGAAATTGTGACAAATAAGGTATGGGCTAAAGTATGATTTACTTACAATGAAACCATATTTGGCTTGTAATAGTTAATTAGTTTGCTTTTCTAAGTTAGAGTGCGTTGTAAGTAGTGGAATTTAAAAAAAAGCCATATGGAACTACTGTAAAACTGATTACACCTTCCACAGTATGGTTTACAATCGCATCTCTGCAGGCAAGAATGCTAGTTTCAAGGCAACACTCAGTTTGCACTCGTGGCTTGCATTGCTATGAGTAATTCAAGATCCATTTGACAAAAAAATGCAGGCCGGAAGAGTCTTCTCTGCAAACAGAGTCAGCGAGTCAAAAACCATTCGACAGCAAGATGAATATAATAAACCTACTTTTCTCGGTATCTGTCATTTGTATGGAGTTCTACCACAAGGCTGTATACTCTGAACATTCGTGTCAAACCACTTATCATCTATCACATGTCAGACTCAGTTGAATAAATTTCATTCAACGCTCAAGAGCGAAACTGTATCACTCACACCCCTTATGGCTTGTTTTTTGTTTACTTGTTTTGGTGAAATCAAAGCGAGACTACTGCACTGCATGATGCTTTATAGCAAATATTGGCCAATGGCATGCATTTGCGAACGTATAGGTCAATGATCCATGAAGTTGAAACTATGACAATTGTAGCTTACAAATGGTTGTGAGTATCATGCTATTTTTCTTATACAATTTTTAAGAGATCCCTCCTTATCCTTATCATACTGGGAAGGAGGACAATAATCTTAACTCTTTATTAAATCTTTATTAACCTTTATTAAATCTTATAAAAGGTTTGAATAACTACGTTGGGGGGTAACAACAGCCACACCCTTCTCCTTTGTTTGTGTTTGGTTTAGTTTTCGTAACTGGCTCATGCTGAGGGCAATGGTAGTCTCTAACCCTACAAAATTTTTCCTTCAGACAGCATGTTCTATTTTTAATGTTTGATATTTTGGAACACGCGTTGTCGTGTGCGTGTGACTGCCATTGACCTCAGCATGAATACCTACTTTGTACTTTGTAAATAAAAAATGAAATTGTAAGTGGCACTTGTAGTGAGGACTCGGTGACACCATGTCTTTCCTCACTGCGAGTGTTCACAAGAAAATGTATTTTTATTTTTCTTTTTAAGAACTTGTTTTTATATGATAAAAACAAACAAAAAGGAGGACAATAAAAAATTCACTCTAATGCAGTAAGAGGAGGGTGCAATGAGGGTCTGAATCTTTGATACAAATTAGTGGCTATACCCAACACCCATAAAACTTGGCTGTTTCCCTTACCCCTCGAAAACTTGATGGTTTCTCCCTTCCCACTTACTGGCGCAACTCCCCTGTAACAAGAAGTCAGTTTGTTGCCAACTACGGTATGTCTAGGATTAATAACTATACATAGTTAACTTCAATTTTATGGGCTGCTCGAGGAACCCATAAGCAATATATCATTTTTTTACTTTATAACTTATTTACGCGCAGGATACAGAAATTTAGAGAACTGGGCGACAAGACAAGATGAAAATACACAGGCACAACTGAGATTAAAATCGCCAATAGAATTGTATAGTTCGAGGATATTTTTGTCAACAATATAACTTATTAGCTATGAGTTTCCACTAACGAAAGAATTGTAAAATAATAAATACTTTTATTCTTGGCATTTTTCGCAACATTTTAAATGCTTGAAATGCATTTTGCCCCTGGACAAAGAAATCTGAGGTTCTGCCAAAGTCCGATCATATGATACAATTTGTTTTCCATCGAACATATAGCTTTGAAAACAACTGAGCTCCTTGTTCTTAATACTTTAGTGAGGGATTGAAATATGGAAGACATACCTTTCAGTATTTATAGTTCAGCATTTATATCACAGACTTCCAATTTTAATATTAATTTAATAAAGATACCAAGACTATGATTAAATTAGTGTCCCTTATTGGCAAAGAATAGTCCCTGTATGTTTTAATCCATTTAAAGATTTCTTCATATTTTATTAACAGATCTCATTTAATTCATAGATATCGTACAGTAAATTTAATCTAGCTGTGTAAACTTGCCTGTTTTCTATCTAGTGTGTACTCCGCTTAAAACAGCTAAATAGTGACAATGATCAAGCTACAAATTATTGCTTTACTATCACCAGAAAGCCACTAAACCGTTCTTTCACTGCTAAAAGAGATAAACAACCCAACAGTTACTGTGCAGGGACGTTGTCATGACTTTATATATGGGGGAGGTGATAACTTCGCTTAGTGATGAAGGATGACCCACCATGATTGGGTAGGACATAGAGGAATATCTTTTTAATTCCACCCTGGAATGGCAGAAAGGCATCTCTCAGAACAACATTTGACTGAATAGCAGTACTGCTGAATAGTATGGCCCTCAGCTTGGAATCTATGAATAATCTGCAGCAAAAGGCAAAATAGAGAGGACATGCAAGTTTTCTGACGAAAGTTCAGAGGGGGGAGCTAAAGCCCCTAACAACCTAGTGGCTACGAGCTTTCTGTGGTTACTGAAAGTGATACATAGAGAACAAGGACTACCGAGCACACCGACCTATAGTTATATGACCAAAGTTATGACCACTACATCTGGCTGGCATAGGGATACTGGGTGGAGTCCTCAACTAAGGTTGTCTGACCACGCGTCTTGCTTTGGCGTGAAATGCGAGCAATGCCAATTTGCCACGAAGTAAGTAGAGTGAACGTTGATTAGTGATTGAAATTGGCATCGTACTTGATATCTCAGTCAGAGGAACATTGCCACAAACGTTATACGAATGCACTTTTACACAGTCAACTAGTTTCATCGCTGCACATTTCTATTGTATATCAGTACACAAAACCATGCTATCAGAATACCACTTGATTACTATTTTACAGTAGAAGTAGGTTAGTAAACCATATCATACAATGTGAAGAGTTATCTTGTATCCTCGAACAAACCATTGCTTATTATATGCAGGGAGTGGAGTACGATAAGAATTTTACCATTTAGCTGCAGATCAAATGACAAGTGACGACCGAATCTACTTCGATGAGCGTTATAAAAAGTGTTTTGATCATAGGCGGATCCAGAGTTCGGTTTTGGGTGGAGCCATTTCGCAAATAAAAGTATGGGGGTGGAAATTTTCATAGCCACACCCTTCTAAAACTTGGAATGTTGTGTAGAGTGCTCAATTCACTTCTTGTTCATTTTCTGGTCTAATTCATGTGACATGTCTCTAAACACAAATTTAATATGTTCTGGAAAAACTTAAGTATTATTAGTTAACTAACAAAATGTATATTTCAAACAAGATAAATCTACGTAAATTAAGATGACGAAAATGAGTATTCCAAAAATATCAATATTAGACAAAACCCAAGGTTCTTTTGACAAAAGCAGTAGCTGCAATTACCGGCAAATTTGGATTTTCATTTCATTTCACTTTATGATGCTCCTTCAGTTACAGATATACGTATAAAAAATTTTTTACTAAAAATAAATAGAGCTAGTTATACATGAAACTTAAAATAACAAATAAAATTTGAACTGGTCTACCAGGAGGTCATGCTAGGGATCTCTTATTTCCGTGTTGATTTTACTTTATTGGCCCAAGAGATAGCTTTTCATTTTTTGCTTAAAAAGGTGAGAAGATTCCACATTTCTTATGTCGTTTGGGATATCATTCCACACCTTTGCACCGACGTAGGAAAAACTTTTCTTTGAAAGTTCCAGTCGCAGTTTAGGTATTTGGAGATCGTTTATTCTCCGAGTTTCGTATTTTGGGATATGAGTTCTTCTTATGAACTTCCCCTTCAGAATTTCTGGGCACATTTCCTTAAGAATTTTGTGCACCATTGTGGCTCGGTCATATGTCATAAGTTTCTCAACACTTAATCGTGCCGTTGGTATGTTATCCTTTATAGGGGCTGATTCAATAAGGTAAAATGCCCTGTTCTGTATTTTCTGCAATGCGCAGAGTTTCTTTTCAGGCAAATGACCCCATATCAGGTTTCCATATCTCAGATGGCTTTCCACTAGTGCTTGGTATACTAGACACAACTGTGATTGTGGCAGTATCTCTCTAAGTTTTCTGATAGAATTGAGCCCTCCCTTCAGTTTCCCTTTTACTATTTTGTACTGTTGGTTCCAGGAAAGACTCTCCTCTATTGTAAGACCTAGATATTTTGTCTTGTTTACCCTCTTAATTTCATCCTTATTAATTTTAATGTTACCAATCTCAGAGATTTTACTTAGTTGTTTATCATTACCAAGGAACATGTATTCGCATTTAGCTACGTTGAGACTTAGTTTATTTTGTCTTAGCCAGTCCATGATTCTCTCTAACTCCCTTTTTACCTCTATAGATACAGCCCTTCTATTCTATACTGAATCTGTTGAGTCAGTGATTTGCAATTTGTAAAGGTGCCATGCCCTCACACTCCTAAAGCGGTGCTGCCTCTGCTTCCACTAGAGATTGATATTGTGGTACAGTACTAGTCCAGTCATGTAGCTACCATAGGATATGACAACAAAAACTATTTTAATTCAAATTACCCTGTGATATTCTCAATTAAGAATATATTATCATCCTACACTACTACACACCCTACACTAAAACTGACCATAAAATCCTAGCAGAAATCCTATCACTAGCTCCTTCCATCTCTCTCTTTAGACTCATCCTTAAGTTGAAATGCAGGCAAATATGATCCATCACTTTGACGCAGCAGTGGATTTGGTCGAGTGTTCTCTTGTGAACCCAAAGATGTATAACCATTGTCATAAAGACTACAATAGGGTATGCACAATAGTTTTATAAAATCCCAAACTTCTTCATATGTCCAATCAAGAATGGGCAATATTCTCATAAACCTAGGCCAGGTTTGATCAGTAGGAGAAAATGAACGGAGCCGAGAAGAGTATGGATCATGGCGTCTTGTCCCCATCAGACATGCTTTGATTCCTGGCTTCTTTTCATGCAATGACTCAAGTGCCTCCTTCATGCTACTTTGTATAACCAATAAATCAAGATTGTGACACAAAGCTGTATGCTTAATAAATTTTTCTGCTTCAGGAAAAGGGTCTTCATTCTTAATATAGAGAGCTACTAGTTTATCTTGGAATCTGGGATACCTCATTTTCAATGCTATTAACCATAAATGTAGGGCAACAGTGCAGTCTTTTCCACCATTGAAGCCAATGCAAATTTCACCTGGCTCATAAAGATTAAATGCTTCATTCAACACTGCGCAAGCTGTCTTTACAGCTGATGCTAAATGGCTATGATTTGATGATTTGAGGAGCTCTTCAGTTGCTTCAACTGCAGCTAAGTCAACTGGAATATCAAGAAGAAGTCAATATAGCAGTAGTAGGTAATGCGATGAATCTAGAAAAGCAGAGTTCAGACAAATGTAGGCTGAACAACATAGACAATTGCAAAGTAAGAATAACATGACAAGAGACATGAAATATACTATCACAAGCAAATAGGAAACATTCTTTCCTCTAATCTCAAGGGCTCCATAGCTAAGATTCACTAACTTTATTTTCTGCCAATGTTCACATTTATGAAACTAAACTCTTCAAAAATACAGGAATACATGATAAGTTCAAGTTCAAGGAAATTAAAGATGTTAGTAACCCTGGCTAATACAACAATAGCTACTGTAGGCATATGTGAAGAGCAAAGTTATACTAAGTGGGACCAGAAAAAAATAAATGCTACAAGTTCAAACTACATCCTACCCTTCAGATAGACAGGTTGATGAATTGATTCTGCACAATTAAAAATGAAATAAATTACAAGTAGACGCAATTAACATAAAATACCTAGTAAGTTCCCTCTCATTCAAGTCCCCCTCTCCAATTATTCCTCAGTTTTTGGAGTAGTAATTTACAAAGCTGCCTTTCCATCAATCCCTCTCCCCTTAAATATTGAATTGTGCCAACAATAAGTAAAGTTACTAAGAAATACAGGTTTCGCATAATTGATCATATTCAGTAGTTCTCAACAAATTAAAAAACTTCTAACTTTGCTTGCTATAGTGTTATCTTCATGTGAGCAAGACACACAACCTTTATTTTAACTGGTTATGCAGCATTGTAAGTGTCCATCTGGTTTCCAAATAGGCAAAATATCTGCCTGGCAGAATTAAACTGTCTCATAGTATTCTTAAACTCATAGGGAAAAATCCAGGGAGCAAACTTTCTGTGATGGAAACTTGAATATTGGAAAGAACAGTTCAATCAGCAGATGATCTGCCACAACTTATACTGGAAGAGCCTCCAAGTAGAAATATAAAAAAACTGTTAAAATATGAAACACATTCTTCCAGTTTCAATGGATCTGATCACAGAGAAGCAGAGGACAGGGATCTTTCTGCCAAAACTAAAGCAGTTTGTGCTTTGAGAGAACAGACTGTCAATTTTGACAGTGAGCTTAAGGGAGGATGTAGGTTCTGCTTAAAACTGCTCCTATCAAACAACATGCAATTAACAATATGTATCAAAAGTCCTGCAATCCTATCTAGATGAGCATTCTTGTCAAGACAGGCAGTTATAAAGACCCTCTAATTATATACTCACCATCAGTGACACTATTGAGTCGTCCAGTTCTATGTCCAGGCTTAAATTCCTCTTTGTACATATCTCTAGAGTTTGCAGAATACTTTTTCACATAACACACTGACCTTGGAGGTAACTGCTTTAACAAAAGCTCATATGCAGCTTCCAAACTCAGCAAATCTCCTGATTCAAGTGTGAGTTTGACTTTGTAGACTTTTTCATCAACGCAAGGATAAGACCCCAAGTGCACACTATCATTGAAAGTAGAGTCTACTTCTGTTAATGCTCTAGCTATCTTTGATTCATCTAGTGATACATAAAGCTTGTAAAGATAGAATTTGCAATCAGGATCATGAAACAGGTAGCTATACTTCATAAAAGATTTTTCTAAATATTCAGGGACCCCTGGGAATACATAGACATTACGCACATTAATTAATGGGAATACTACTTTTTTATTCTCATTTTTATCAGAATTTGGGAACCTAAGTGTGGCCGATTTTGGAAGCAGTGCCATTTTCATGATCGATTCGTTCACACCAATGTTCTCCGATGCACACAACTGTGTGAGGATATCAGCCATCGTAGCATTGTATTCAAGTGGTTCGTCAAATGCTTTTGCAATGCCTGCAATTGTGACGTCGTCATGTGTTGGACCAATGCCACCTGAAGTGAGGACCATCGTGAACTTGGAGGAGAACTGCCTGATTTCTTCCGCTATTTGATCGATGTCATCTGAGACTGTTGACACCTTTTGTACCTTTACACCAAGAGACCAGAGCTGACTGAGGAGAAAGCTCGAATTAGTATCCCTCGTATGCCCTTTAAGAATTTCATCTCCAATTATCACAATTCCGGCAATTTTTGAGGCCATAACTTCACCTTTGCTTGATTTTGCCTACATTTATTGCTAAACAGCTGGTAAATATCGCACGAGATCGTAGACCTCTTTTTCAGGTGGCCTCTGTCTGCCACGAAATACTGCAAATGAGAAATTAGAAAAAGAAAAATTCCATGCAAATGTAGCTTTGAGCTTTTGCAGACATTCACAATATTGTGAGAAACATGCCAGGTGTTTCCTATAATGGGCTGGTTCTAAATTTTTTGTTTTTTAGGGTAAGGGGGCTACTGTAGACTTAGACTACAGAAAAAGTTCATCATGAATCTATGTCGTGCATAGTGCATAGTTCTATATTGTCTTTATAGCAATAAAGACAATGTGTAGCAAACGAAACGTAAACAAAAATTTATACGTCAAAGAAGATACTAGACTATTATTTCTTTCATTTCGTAAGAAGGTTATCTCTGATTCCTCACTACAACGCATATTTTGGTATATTCCCCATATTTTGGCATATTCATCTAACGAATTTTACTCAGCATAGCTCTTCCGCACTAAATTATAATTTAACTGGACTTTTTTTCCATATTATACTGATCTAAATAACAAGGCATCCTCAGGAAACTTTACCCTCGACAGTAGTACCATAGCCGGCAAATGGTTGAGAACACTGCGAGGTTTATTTTCCCCCAACCTAACTGACCAATCACCATGCAACAGAGGATCACTAAAATGTGTATGTGCTCGTAGAACTGAATGAAAATTTTCCACTGGATACTCGTCAAAAGCACAAGCATAAGATAGCAGTGTAGAGACAAGAGGATGATCAATGCTCTTCCAATACTCAATATTGGACAGAGAAATTAGTGGTGCTTTATCGTAGTGCCTTCTTTGATACATCAAAAATATCACCCAGCAACGAAGCAGTGACTCATAGTAAAGTTCTGCCATATTATCTTTGAAGACAACAGAGTAAATGGACAAACTTAAAAGCACGTAAAAATCAAGAAGGTTTAGCAAAACCAGATACTGCACATCCTTTGAAGTAACAAATACTGACATTATAGCATCACGGACAAGAAGCCACCCATCCTACAAAACTTCAAGGAGGAAAGATATGCGCCATGGTTTGGGCTCTTTTGCAAGAGGCTTTTTAGTGCTAAAAAGAAAAGCATAGAGATCAGAAAACACTGTGTGAAACTTTAGCAAAATGCTTTCCCTTGCATTCAGAGAAATATGCAAAGGACCAATGAATGGAATCAGGTTATGGATGCCTTCAAAGTAAACAATTTGTCGGACATAGAACTGGCAAGGCCAATCTCCTATGATAGGGACCACAAACTGATCTAAATACAGATTCAGCCCACTTTCTAAAATGATTTTGAGTGCAGAATGAAAATCATCAATTGACTTTAGTAATAGTTCCACACAGTCAACTAGCTTGCACTCTTCCATAGACCTCATCTTCAAAATTTCATGCTGCTGATAGTCATGGGCTAAGAGCCTGTATCTTTGAGACTCTGGATCAAAAAACCTGGTTTGTAGCCAATCTGGCATGACTTCAACATATGATTTTGCCAGCTTTGATGAATTCTTGTCAATGAGGTGTCTCAATAGACCATTGTTGCTGGCTCAGGGGCCTGATCATGAGGCCCAGCAGAATAAACTGCATTGATATTTTGAAAACTCTTCAAAAGCAAGGTTGCCATGTGAATTAGTTGAGTTTGTGCTATATCTGTTGGACGGTGATTTGTATGGATGTGATGGTAATCATCAATAAAGATGACCACCAAATGTTTATTTGAAATTGCTTCCTGAAAAAATTTATTAACACTTTCGTAGTGACTCAATGACATTTTTCTGCTTACTTTTGAGGCTGTTACGGGGTGTGTTGTCAGCCCCATATTTCGCAATGGGAGCTGATCCATAATTTTTGGCTTGGGGAGCTCAGTGTCTCTGTTCTCTCAGAGTCATTTTGTTGACATGTGCCTTTGACGTCATTGTGCTGCATTTGATTTAGCATTTCAGGCTCCCGAGGTTCCATTAATTTTGGACATATTTGCTGCAAAATAGTTTGTTTCAACTAAATTTCAAATCTTGTCTAATCAGATTATATTTGCAATTTTAACTTTAAGATAGCTTTAGTCCCAATTTGAGATGAACCAGGAGCTAGTTAAAATGATCAAAGTATTTACTTAAACCTTTTCTATGGATCTATTGCCCAACTGCAGACACATGGCAGCATTTACTTTTGATCAATAAAAGACAGATTGAAACAATACAAAGTATACAATTGTCATGGAAAACCGAAATTAAGCAAGAAATTTTTTTGTAATGCCAGAGAAAAATAATAGATTGGGCTTCAAGTAAAAGATTTATCAAGACATGCCACCACAGTTGAGATCTTAGAATGATACTTCATTTTTAATTAGAATTGACATAAATCTCAAAATATCAAATTAAAAGGCTGAGAAGAAGATAGCAACCTCTACAATGCTAGAGCATGGGGCTTCATCACAGCTTAAGAAACGCGTGAAATCTCTCTTCTTTTCTGCCTTTTCAATGCACTTTTTACACACAAAGCGAACTCTGTGAGGCTTAAAGCCATTGTGGGTTGCGACTTTTTTGAAGGCCTCTCGGTATCGGTGGTTTGGTATCAACAAGTCCACGTTTCTTGGGTACCCTTTAAACCAATTCTTGTGCAAAGCATTGCTACACAACCGAACAAACTTTCCCATGCTGCCGTTGACAGGAATGCGTTGAAAACAATCTACACAGGACTCTAATAAACGAGAACAGGCAGCCAAGGAACAAATCGATGACGAGTCGATAGGCCTAGCAATTTTTCCCGCCAAAAGCGTAGCCTAGTGTAGGCCATTATGCCACTCAGTTAGACAACTGTATCCTATAAACAAAATACCTATCGACTGAATGATTGAAAAATAGATAAAATATACTCCCGTAAGACAATATACGTAGGCCAGTCTCCACTCTCCTCCAGGCATAGTCAAGAAAATTTCTTCTGTTCGTCAACGATGAAGTATAGACTGAGACCTTGAGGTCAGACTCAAACATTGTATTGGTTACAGCTATATGAAAATTAATACAATGGCAAGGCTCTAATTCTCTTGTAGTCTACAACAAATTTGTTACTAAAGATGCAGCCATGATGAAAAAACTTCATATTGAATAAGAGTTTTGATTTTCTTTGTCCTCATTCTCGTGTTGTTTTTTGGCCGGAGATATGCAAATAATAACTACGTTTTGCGCGTTTTGCGGAGAAAGGTGGAATCACAAGTACAGTTAAGATTAAAATTAAGTAAAGTGAAGGATTTTAACAGCATTGATGGTGAGCCATGAGCATTTTTTGAGGAGGATTCATCCTCCCTGGGTGCCTAGGCAAATTCAAAATGCAGTTTAGGAAGGATGAACTTTGAATGTCGCTGTAGAAAAAATTCGTAAAGATATCGCTTAGGGCCGCGGTAGATTTTTGGTTTGTCTCGTTAGGAGAGTACTACCAGAAACTGGGATAGTTTCAATGAACTATCTACTGCCGATGACCTTATTTGTGCGACCAGGTTTTTCCCATTACAAATGGGGGTGGCGTGCAAAATATAAACAAAGTGATGTCACCATCCAGGCTTCTGATTGGCCATTGAGGACGTCCTCTGATTGGCTAATACAAAAGTTTCCCCTGTTTTCACCATGCAGGATTCTGGCCACACACGCTAAGACTAGGCCCATTTCCATGATGGCTGGTCAATTAGGTTGGGAGAAAATACACCTAACAGGTCTCTCAAATATTTGACGGCTATGCTCACTCAAGTAAATAATCAGCTTCTTGGGAAAATCCCTCATTGATATTACTCTATAGTGGTGATTAATTGCGAAATGTTCTTTTCGAAATGCTACTTCAACTATAAATTCAATTATTCATCATCTAATCAAGTGCAAATTTCCGACAATTTTAAAGGCCTCTTGAACGTGGGATATCATGCTATCCTCATTGCAAACGATTCTAATGCCTCACTAATCACAGAGGTGAATCCTAAAGCCTTCAGTGATTTCAATTCTCTTCTTGCAGCACAACTTATAGGGACATATTGTATTACAAATACAAACTTTCTTCTGAGTCGGTCCAAACTCTGTCTATCCAAGCTACCCAAGCTGCTTGAGTCAAATTCTGTAGCTCAACTGCACCTTCTAAGTTGAGCTGTGCCTGCTTATGTGCTGCTCAGTGCCTTTTCTGGAAATGAAGGTGTATTAGACTGAAGGATGCTAAATGTCAAAGAAACGATGGTGGTAGAAGACTCAGTGGTGGAGCATACAAAGTTGAGTTCCACAAGTTCGAGTCAAGCTCGGATAATTCATTTTCATTTCAAGGAAATATGTCCATTCGTTTTCTACCTGCATAAAAAATCTAGGCAAATTCCATGCCAGGCAAGAATATGCGGGATTTCCACACTGTGTTGGAAATCAGCTTGAATGTTTTCGCTTGGTACATTTTGACACCTATTTCGCACCGTACATGGTGCAACGTCCTATGGTCGAAAACCAAAGGGTAGTCTGGGGTTAAACTGCAAGGTGGTAGGCAACGCAACAGTGCGCACTTCAGGGTGTATCAGAGCAAAATCTTTAGCAACACCAAATGAAGGAGGACCCGTAATGATGCAAAGTTAGAGGGTGAGGATGACGATCGGCTCTTTGCGATCTGGGCCATACAGCGTCTGTTGATAGACGAGCTTTTGGAGTACAATGGCATTTTTCTGCATAACTTTCTGCTACATAGCTTTTTGGTTAGTCCCAAGTACGATTCCCAGCGTTGAGGACTGCCCATTACAGAGGATCCTGAGCCATCGGCACAGTGAGGTAGGGTAGCCGGCTCTATTCCACAACTCTGCACTAGATTATCCTAATCATTTCATGAGCCCTATTGTCAAGCATTTCGCACATGATAGTCCACTATCTCACATTTAGCGAACTGCTATTTGGAGCCAGACAAGAACAACAAGCAAGAGCAGTCCATTCTTCCATTTAAGTGGTTTTCTGAGAGTGGAAATCTTTTGTTTCACGCGGATAAGTGTGATTCGGTTAATGATCCTCGATATCACTATTGATGATAGCAACACAGCTATGTGACAGCGATGATAGATAATGCCTAATAATTGAAAAGTTGCAGAGAATGGGAACCAACATTGTACCTACATTAGGAAACTCGAGTTTTGTCCATACTACTTCGTGGTCATTTCTCTCCGTCTCTGATTGGGAAAAAGATGCCCATTCAAACTGCTTTCCGTTTTCATTTGAATATGCTATGAATATACTAGGTGTTCAAGCTAACAGCAAGGTTGCTAAGAAGAGGCTTGAAACCAATGCTATTCAATGTAGACTAAAATAGTGCTAACAATCCACTCTTGCCATTATGACCTTGATAACTGTCCACATGCAGCTTCGATTTTGCTGCATTTATATGACAGTAGAAAAAGAGCAAAACGATCAATCACCCAGTTTGATGGGCTAACGAGTCTTTGAACATCCCTTCAAAGCACTTTTAGGAGCTGGCGGTGCATGAAGTTAAATTGGACTTCTGCACACAGCACCACAATGATGATCATCTCAACCGTGGAGATTACCTGATGCACAGGTGAATTCCAGACACGACAGGTTCAAGAAACTCAGCAACAACAACACTTATGAACCAAAATAACAGCACAACAACAATTTTAAACTTAGAACCTTAGAATTATTTGGAGTTTGTACTTGCTGTTCACTTGTTCATGTAATGAAATGTATAATACTGTTTGCAGTTCTTGAGATTTTTATCACTATGACTCTGCAGGAGAAAAAGAGTATTACGTACAGCTTCAATAACTTTTTCCCAAAAGTTATACTGTATGGTGATTCGTTAACTCAGGTTTGTATGATTTCAGATTTCAGAAATTGTTTCACACAATTGCCCATGTACAACGTAAAGGGTATAGTTCATACAGCTATTGATAGGGCTGCAGAGCTATTTTTCAATTACACATTCTGTCACGTTGTTGGTAGACGATAAATTTTGTCGTTTCATCAATGTATTAAAACATTCAGTACCAATATACAGTGATATGTGGAAAAAAGCTCTAATGTCTCATGCTTGAGGTTCATCTCATAATACAATGAATCGAACCATCTTTTCCTCCGCATGGAGAAGAAATTCATTGATCTGGACTTTAGTCTATGGTATGTTTGAGCCTCTACTGCCAGTTTATGATCTAAGAATCGAAATTTACTGATATTTTCCCTTACTTGCTGGGTTATTCAATTTTGCAATATAAGTATATTCTTAATTTTCCTTTATGGAAAGTATATTATCTACACACCCATGATATTTTCTTGAAAACAGAACTTCATACCAGAATGCAGTATTAATTCTTTTCTGGGACTTTTTACAGTGTTACAGTATTTATTATTAGGATTGTGAGATAGTTATTCTAGACTTTCAAATATATTAGTTATTTGGTTAGTTTATTTAATTATAATAATATTCCATGGTGTGAGAACCCTATGAAAATCAGCACATGTATTGAAACACTACCTTCCCATTAGATACATATATGAAATATATATAATAATATGAAATTGTTGTTACCAGATTTGGGATAATATGGTGTGGGTATGGTCCATCATATAATCTTTGTTTCTGTGACATAGCACTGTATTTGTGTAATATACATTTGAAAACGTACCCACTGCATTCTTGCCAGGTGTTTGACATGTAAGAATGGAGTGGGAAGTCAAACCTTTAGAGCTGCCAGTGAACTAGTCCCCCCCCCACCCCCTGTAAGCTCTCACTTAGTCAGCAGAAGTGTGGTCTAGGGCTACAGAAATGATCACCTGCATTTAAGCAAATTACTTCCTTTGATTTTGCAAGACATGGTACTCAGATACTAGATTATTTCTATAATTTATGATGCCAATCTGATTGGCTAGAGACATTGGTTATGCTCCACAGGGCTTAAGCTGCCAGCTTTGTGGGTTCTCAGAGTAAATAGATGTCAATTCAATAAACTCTCAGACAAAATTTAGTCCCAAGTTAAATGCAATGTGTTATTATGTTGCACTCTTATTTGAGTATTGATAATCAGAAAGTTGTAAACTGATCATGAAGATGCCAGCTGAGGAGTATAGTTTGCAGATCTGAATTACTCTCATTATATCATCATAGAAAGGATTCCATGATGGTGGCTGGTGTGCAAAACTTGTGGAGGATTTTGAAAGGTAGGGTTTTTATTCTGATTTCAAGTTTTATGGATATATTTTTGTATTGCCACAATGAAGTGATTCAGATTTAGCATAGTAGGCTTTGTTGAAATAGTTAAAGTGTTTATGCCATTCAGCAACCAGCTGCAGATGGCCTTTGGCTTCCAGCCAGCCATTTGGAGGGCTGTAGATTATAAAAAACAAATTGATACAAGCTACCAAATTGAAGTTTAGACACACATTATCAGAAGAGAGCAAAGGTGAAGCTTAATTGCAGGCATATAGTTGGTATTTAAGAGAATCCACAGAGCATGGTGTTGCTTTCATAGAATCTTTTATCTAAATAAAGAGTGTAAGCTTAGTTCAGTACACTCAACCACTATCATTTGACTTGCCTAGATTCACAGGGAAGCACTAAAGAAGAAAGCTGATAGCATGATTTTATTGCTAGTATACCAAATCATAGAGTTCATAACTTGATTTTCCTTTTGAATGTTACTATATAAAGGAAATTTGCTGTTTGGAGGGTCCTACTTTGAACAGAGTAAGCTAAAATGCCAAGTACCATAATATAGGCTTGTCCACTAGAGTTTAACTAGAGCTGAATTTGGTAATTAATAGTATGTTGCTATTAACTAGATTATACACAATAGAAGCCAATTATAATGAAGACTGTAAAGAGCAAGTGTCAACATCATAGTAACCATCATGAACTTGGGATTAAAACCTGATAATATTGGCCATGCTCATTCACTCATAAGTGGAAGTTGGAAAGCAGTTGGAAAAGGATGACTGAAACTTTAGGACTTTTACAAAGTTGTAGACAGGGCCATGAAGAGGGAAACCCAAGTGGTTTAGGGATTTAGTTCCTTTCTTTCTTTTCTTGTTAATTGTAATATACTATGGATTAGTTTTGGGATACATTATGTTTGGTCGACCTATCAATAAACTTTGAAATAGTGTATTCATATTTGACCTTAATAGTCCTCTTGATTGACTGATGGGTCGTTTATAGCAGTCATTTTGTCACCATGTGATTCAATTCAAATTCAACAAGCTAACTAACTCAACTAGTTACTATATTTGTACTACAACAACAATAATTGGGATTAAAGAAATTCTCTTACAATGAGTGCAAATTATAGACATGTCACTAAAATTATTAGCCTGTGAAAGGTTTTAATTGATAATAAAATCAGACAAATAAAGTTTGGTGCAAATAGAATCTGTCTAAGACTGCTCTTCCCATTAGTACAGCCACTGATCACTTATCTACTGGTTTCCAATAAAACATGAACATTTCTAAAATTGTTCAAACATGTTACAAGGTGTAGCCTCATCAAAGTTTCTTGTTTGCAATGCCCTTCAAACTTGAAAGGGTTGGTCTGCGCAAAAGTTACCTCTATACCGTTAGTTGAAGGCTATAAATATGCATGCTCACTTCTGAAAAGAATTATCTTAAATGACAGATCATATATCTCCAAAGATTAACCTCCTTTGAACCTTCTCCTCTAGGCCCCCCTACCCTAATAGGTATCTCAAATTGTGAATGTTTTTATTATGCCTCCCTCTCTTTTTAAGCCAAACTATAAACCTAGCAGCAAATTCAATTTGACATCATTAATGTTTTATCAGTTCTATAGGGCATAACATTCAAGTGCAATGTAAATAAATTATGGTATATGTAAGTTAGGTACAGACAATATGCATTATTCATATAATATCTAAGTGCCTTCGATATAGCTATTAGAAAGTGATAGAAATAAGAGAGAGAGTTACTTTGTTTATCAGTGCAAGTACACAGTTTGTCCTATTTTTTTTAGAAAATGTGACTTTCTGAATCGTGGCTTTAGTGGGTACACCTCTCGTATGGCTGAAGTGATCTTACCGAATTTACTGAAATATGATGGAAAACCAAAGGGATCCTTATTTGCAGCAACTATTTTGTTGGGAACAAATGATGCTGTGCTGCCAGACAAGGATGACAGATATGTACCAGTAGACGAATACAAGAAAAACTTGATGTCAATCATTTCAAAAATGGAAAATAGTGGAATTCCAACAGAAAATATTATTCTAATTTCTCCTCCACCCATAGATCTGAGTGCATGGTCAATTCATTGCAAAACACAAGGTAGCCCTTACTACAATGTAATCAGTAATAAATTTTCGTTTAGGGATTGAACTTCTGCATATGAACATCAAGGAACATCCGTATTTATGTATATGATAACATGGAGAGCAGACTTTGTCAACTGGAATTATAATGGCATTGTGTAGCCCATACCCTTTCTAAAGAATTTTTGTCAAAAAGGGGCATGCTGGTTTGGTTGGCCAAAAGAAAAATTGATAAACTCATTTGAAATTGAGAAACTCTTTGAAAGTGTATATAGGCGATAAATAAAACTCCTAGCTCATGATTTTAAACTTCTTTTTGAAGTGGAGTTTCAACTAGCGATGAGTTCGCCAGTGTAAATTGCTCTCATAGACTTCTTCCTTCTTACAGCTTTAATCTCGTACAACCTTGCTACCTGTGGTCATTCACTTGGTACGTGCGCACGAAGGGGTAGGAGGGTAAAACAAAAGCGTACATTTGCGTACAAGGGAGAGGGGGTGGACCCATGCAAGCTTGTGTGGAAAATTAAAAGCTAGTCGCTTTTGTCTAAGCATTCTGTACTATTCTTCTTTGCCAGAAGATTCCTCTATCAACAAAAGTGTGTCTGCATGCCACTTGTGGTGTCAGTATAACAATTAGAGGATCCGCTTTAATTATGCATATTTGCAAACCATTTGGCATCGTCAGTCAGGTATTAATGAATGAGTGGCATATTGTGTGTAAACCATATTTAACACCTCCCGTTGGATATTGGGGGAGGGGCAGATGGGTAGAAGTGTGTACGCAAGAAAGGGGGCTTCTTAGAGGCTTACATGTACGTACAAGTGGATCAGATTTTCGCCATTCTGGTATGTACGTATCTGAATGACCCCTCTCTTGCATCTTTGTCTTCTGCATCCGCCCAAAGTGAAACATATCTAGTCTCACCATTGTTTTGTGCAGTTACCAGCTCTTCTCTCTCAAGTCACTCCTACGACTTCCCTTCACTTCTTACCTATGTGTATTCATTTATCAACTCTTCTTCTGGCCTTATATCCGACTGAACTGTAAATCTTCAAAAACGTCGGCCCCAAATACCTGTTTCAATACTTCAGTCCGTCAATGAGTGCTCGTAGGACCGAGTGCCACTCATGTGCATAACCCAGTGGACCAAAATGAGGTTTAGCTTCGTTATGTAATCGTGCAGAAAATCTCCTCTTCTCAATCCTTATCACTGTCTCATCACCATCCTGTTTTCACTTCATTGCCTGGTATTTTTTCATCTGCCTACTACCCTTTATTCCCCTTTCCTCCATCACATCCTTCCATGACTTCAGACCCTCTACATATTGCCTCGCCCAGCACGTATAGTACACGGTATGCAAAGCAGGCTCCTGTCAGTTAGCTTTCCTATATTTTCCGAAGGTATTTCATTCAATCCTGATTGTTGGCGTTCTTCTTCGAATTTTTGAGGAATGTACTGTCTCGCCATTCACCTGGCACACGGTCTATCTTTATAACTCTGTCAAAAGTATTTGTCTGTTGCCCACTTTGTTCCGATTGCCATAAGCATTTCCCGTGCATCTACAGGGTTCTGGCCCAGCAGCTTTTATTCTCATTGTTTGTTATATAACTGCTCCTTCTTCATCCTTGGCTCGTTCCTCAACCTTATCTGCTAGATGATACTTTTCTATCTCTGGGTCTTTCGTATTTGTCATCTTTTGGTAATACAACCCAATGTTTTGATTCCCTCATGCGCTTTGTCCTCTGACAATGTTTTTTGTAATAATCAAATGCTCCATAGTTCTTTTGCTCCAGTAACCTGATTGCAATTCCACATTATCCATCCACGTTTTCAGCATGTCTTCATATTATATTCTCTCCTTGTCAGTTTCTGTCCTTCGTTCTTCCTTTTTCTCATAAACAGTATCCCATTACTATTACTGACATCATGTAGCATTTATATGCGAATGGCTTCTGCAGGGTGTTTTATTTTCTCACTCAGTGACAGCAACGATAGCTTATCTTTTGAAAGCAGTTGAAAAAAGGATAACTTTCTAGGGTCAAATACAGTATGTCATGAGTTCAGGAGCAAAGGAGAGGAATCGGGAGACATTTGCCCCTAAGCTATAATGCCAAAAAGGCTTTGGTGCAACTTTTTGTGCTCTCTCCAGACAAGTATGCAAGGCAGGACTGAAAGAGACATGAGGCTGCGCCATACGATGATTTCTTGCGGTCATAAGTTGGTTGCATTCAGAAAATACCTGAAA
This sequence comes from Mastigias papua, assembly GCA_964019165.1. Lineage (NCBI taxonomy): Eukaryota > Metazoa > Cnidaria > Scyphozoa > Rhizostomeae > Mastigiidae > Mastigias > Mastigias papua. Next base: position 6,900,949 of record OZ025270.1, on the reverse strand, counting down.
TGGTGTGCTTAGGCATTAGATTATATATCTAGTGGTTACTATTGGGATGTCTGCTTGCGCAAATGTAAATAATTTTGCGCAAGTCGAAAACATCCATTTAAGTATCACTTATATGCATTGTTTCCAACTCTTTGTGAATCTGCTGTGAGATGGACGGATTTAGAGAAGGTCTCACGATGCTAGAGGTGTTGCTGCATACCTCACGAATAAAGTAGCTTCCAACCAGTTTTCCTTCAAGCAGCTTTTATGTTTTGAGTAGATCAATATCAGGGGCTACTAAGAAATATGTTCATCTATGTCCGTCTGTAAAATCCCTTTTTCACTTGCTAATATTTGCCTTTTACATCTATCAATCCACAAATCAGTGTTTTCAGTACTCCGAACTAAAAAGGACGATGGGGAGAAAGCTCAGTCTAAAGCAATGTGTGGTTAATTTTTTCAGCGCCTTCAAAGTATTGATTGTTCGCCCGTACCGCAGTTGAATTTCGTAGTGGGCGCATCGTCTGTCAACGAGCAATATCATCTATTTCTTCATTGCGTGTGGGAAGAGTAGACATCGAGAAACTACAAGAGTTCCAAAAAGCCAAAGCAGACTATAACAGCCAGCGCAGCAATGCACATCAAAGTCAAACAATATTCAATAGTATTTGTGCAGAAGGAACTAAGATGTCATGAATTGTACAATAAATAGTACTAATACGACCATTCGTAAGCACGTTTCTTGCTGTCATATGGGTACCAGGCGTCCAAAATCTTACTGTAACTTATTCCAAACAGATAGCGACTGTGCTCAAGCCTGGTCTACATTATCACCCCCCACCAAAATATTTCACAAGAGTTAGCACTTAGCTGTTCACAGTGAAGTGAACAGGAATGAGATAAGTTTCATCTTTGATTTTTGGTCGACTATACGTTGCTTGCCACAATCCTTCTCGCTCAATCGTCAACCAAACATTTGAACGGTGTTTGACCAATCAAAGTTAAAAATTTAAAGTTTATTCAAGCCAGAAACAATCTCAACAAGGCGTTTACCTACCAGCTGGGAGCGATTCAAAGGTCTACCCCCGGGCCCAAATATAGTGAGCCATCGAGAGAATCAGGATACTGGCGAATTTCTCAGAGATTGAAAGTTTAAAAAGTTAGAAACGATCTTTTATGTTAATGTTCTCCCACTCTGAGATTACCTCCTAGTACTATAAAATTACCCTAAAGCCTTTACTGATCCTTCTAAGTTTTTATGCTTCCAAAATGTATGTCCTTTTCTGTAAAATTTTTATTCTCAATTTTAAGGTTATGGCCCAATATCACATTCAGCTGAAAGCACTGTACATTATGTCAATGCCTCGTTATCATTAGCAAGTGAACTAAATATTCGTAGTATTGACCTGTGGAAAAGTATGCTGGAGCTACAGGTAGGGTTATTTTGAGCAATTTAGCTATTTATTTATAACTGGTGTTTCGATGCAATGTACAGAACATGAATGTACTTAGCTGTTTTCATTCGAATTTCGCTTCCTAGAATTACTGTTATCTTGCCTATTACAACTCAAAGCCCTTCGTACACGGAAGCTACATCAAATAAGTGGCAAAAAGGGAGCAAAATTAGAAATGGTACCTTCAATGACAAGGTGATATGGGCAATGAGGGGATTGCCCCTTATCATGCCCCCACTACGGCATTCCTGCCTTCAGATCGTCTCTTTACATTTTAACTACGAAATATCAATAACTTATGTCTTTAAGTGGACTTTTGACCCTTTATTTTCAGCAATGGCCTCAATTCTTTTCGGATGGATTGCATTTTAGCAAGGAAGGACACGAGTTTCTGTATGAAAGAGTCAAGGAGCATTTTGATGTAATTCTATCACCTTTAAAAATTGTATATCCTGATTGGAAAAATGTAGATCACGTCAATCCGGAGAAAGATCTCATTACATCAGATTGATTGTGTATGAAGATTTATGTAGGCGAGGCAGGTAGTCCATGTATCATATATATAATAGTTATTGGTGACACTAGAATATGAACTACTAAGTGACTTGGTGTATTCATGGTATTCCAACCTGCTTTTTCTTGTACCTAGGCCTGTTCAGTGTCTTTCATTTTCATTATTGTTGTCTTTGTCTGTTCTGCAAGACATGATCTAGTATCTTCTAGGGAACGGTTGACTGACTGATAAAATATCATGTCACTTTGTTTTTTGATACTTTTATAACCTTGGTTTCATAATAAGAGGTTTCCGATGCGATATGCTGAAAGGCTCTTGTGATTTTGTGAAATTCTACGTGAAGTAATTTTCTAATACGATACAGACATATCTTGCTATAAGTGACAGTGCGAGAAAATAACTTGCAATCCTTGATTTCGAGCTTCCTGACGTACAAAGTCGAGCGTCTGAATCCCTTTCGGGTAGGTTAGTTCATTCTCTCCATTGTTCTGGACAAATCCGGTTCGTTTCTGGTTCATAACTGTCGTCAAGTTCACTATCCTTCCATTTCACGAAATTGTGAAATAACCAAATGCATTCACCTGGTTCGCATTATGACAACTTGGCTAGTTTATTAAAGTTAAGCTACTGTCCCTGTCGTGACAGCTGTATGTTGTCCTGTGCAAATCTTCGGCATTCGCGCAAACGAGGTACAATGCGAACGCAATAGTTAGCATTTAGAAGCATTTCTTCTCAGGGTGACGAAGTAGCATCTATAGAAAATCTAGCCTGGCGGTTGCCTCTTCATCACAAGCAGTCATAATTTCCAATCGTACTCCGTTAGTAACCGCTAGCTGCTGTCTAAAGGGCTCTCTACGAAATCTTGCAGTGGGTGTCTAAAGATGAGACAACACCTTGGCCGAAAGCATATAGTTATTGGACATAGCTACAATTTTCTTGGAAAACTTTGCGTCTTCTGGCAAATATCTGTTTTCTTTAAATTGGATTAATTATGAAAGTAGTTTATCTCTTTTCTGAAGTACTTCAATATGTTCAATACCAAATTCAGTACTAAGAAGCGCAACTAATGGTCCTTCCATTTCAGGACTCTCTACAATTTCTCTATAGGAGGGGTTCACCTAGACAACCCATCCGCGCTACCATATTTTGCACCTACCCAATGACGAATTTCATATTTGTAACTTTGTAACGTGAGCGCCCAGCACCCTAATCGTCCCATGGGGTCATTATTATGTTTCATTCAGGTAAATGATTTGTGATCCGCAACCACAATAAATTTTCTGCCATAAGGGCATCGTTGAAAGTATTTCATGCTTGAAACTACGGTCAGTAATTCTGCGCCAATGGTAGGGTGGTTGCACTCAATTTTCTTCAAACTAAGTGCAGCATAGCTTAACATCCTTTCCTTTCGATCTATTCTTTTACGATAAAACTGCTCCTACCCGTTTAGTCACTGCTGCATCCGCAAAAAATATAGCATCTTTCGAAAAACCAGGGTATGCCAATATTGGAGGATACGTTGGTTTTACTCTTAGGAGATCAAACGCATTTTCACAGTTATAATCCCATTGAGATTTTCACCATTATTCAAATTAAAAAGAGGTGCTTCAGCAACCGAGAGACGGGTAGCTCTGGGCAGCACCTAATTTCTTAGGATCAGGTTATAATCCGTCTCTTGGAACGAAGTGTCAAAAATAATTAACCTTCAACTTCACAAAGTCACATTTTCTCGCTTTTGGTTTGAGACTTTCTGCATGACACTAATCAAACGTATTCTTTAAATCCCGTAAATGATTTTCAATGGACATAAAAAATATTACGTCATCGAAATATACTAAGAAACTTTTCCACTATGGTCCACTTAAAACTATACCTATCCTACGTTGAAAAGTAGGGGTGCATTCACTAAACCCAAAGGCAGAACAAGTAATGAAGAGCGCTCTTTCTGGTAAATGCAATATTTTCTGTACTGGCTTTGTCTAACGATATTTGCCAGCTCCCACTAGCAAGTTTAATTGTACTCAAATACAAGGCATTTCCAAAGGGGTTCAAGAGTTCTGAAATCTGTAGTAACGTGTAAACATACCGTTTAGCTATCAAATATAATTCATGAAAATCCATACAGAAACGATGGCTACCATCTTTCTTTTTCACGATCACGAAGTTTAAGGTCCACGAGCTTTGAAACTGTTGGACTATCTCTCTCTATCATGATTTCAACTTGGTCTTCACATATTTTATTAACGCTTTGTTGTGTTCTATAAGGCCTTTGTCTAGTACCAGCTCTGATACCCCCATGTTTATATGATGTGTAAATCGCACTGCGCGTCATAAATTAAAGCAATCTTTGGTAATTCTTGATTTCTACTTTGTAGAATTACTAATTAAGATAATGTATAATGTATAATTATAGGTTTGATCTCACCCAGTGTTGCTTTGGTCTTTGTCGCTTGTAGACGGTGAAGCAAAGAAACTTTTGTAGATGCGTTTCTCTATTGCGTTTTATCATCACCAGTGTAAATTCCAACTAACTCATTTACAAGTTGAATTGATATTTACATTTGTTCCCCGGAATTACCTTAAAAGATGGAATGACAAAAATCGGTGTGGGAAAGGAAGCGCTAGGCAATATGTTGAGGGAAAGTTAGTATGAAAATAGGCCTAACAAAAGGGCAAGGTGATATGACGCAATAGAATGTTAGTGTAATGTTAGTTTAGTGTTAGCGTAGAAGAAGTGATGGCAATGAGCTGTAGAAAAACACGCAATGAATTAATGAAGTGGAAGATAAAGTAACTAAAAATGTAACTGCTACAAATCTATTGCGAATACATCATCATAATCCCTTAATAAACAGAAAAGTTTGTCCCTATCATGAAACGAAAGAGCATTTGAAGTTTGAAATTCAGATTCCTTAACAAAGTTCGTAGTATTTATGCCTCTGATGTTTTGCTTATTAACTCATACCTCTGTGTCACAACTTTCAGCGTGTTATTCAATAAATGCACCTTTGTAATTTGCATACAACTGAATTGAATCGACCTAGGAATCTATAAATTTGATCGGGATTGTCCTATTTCTGATGGTTACGAGAGCTCTTGCGATTAAGTGTCGGTAACTACATTCTAGCGGATTCAATTCCACGAGACCAATTACACTTTCATTCCGACCATCTACTTTAGCATCAACGATAACATCATAGCGTACCGGTATACCTACTATTTCAATTAAGTCAACGGCAGTTTTTTGTTTCAAGTGCATTCTTGCTACAATCCACCGCGATTTTGACAGTCTGGGTTCCAATCCAAGCTACCAAGGTTTTTGAAATCAATAGTTAAACACGCTTGAATCATAAAACTTGTACCAAGTGAAATGCCGTAAATAAAGTTTGCCGCTATAAGAAAGGGAGCAAGCCGTTATTCGTTATTGATGTCTATTTCCAACAAAACTATTCATAACTTCTCAACGCTTCGTCCAGTTGCACTTACAATCATTGTCCCCCCCCCCTGATTTTCACACAATATTTCTGCTATTTCATTATCTAGTGTACTGAGATATTTGCTACTAACCAACGAAATGCCAGCACCGCTATCCAAAACTAAATTTGCACGATACCCATAAACTTTTCCACAAAGGATATACTATGGAAAATATAGTTAATCCATGCTCATAAACATCCAAGTTTTCACTGGGGCTTTCTGAAGCCACTGTCTGGACCCCAACTTCGACAGCGTTTAGCCGCTTAAATTAAGTGATTTACCTGTTGTGCCTTGTGGGACATCTCGCTTGAAATGTCCCACACGGTGGCATACATTGCAAATGGAAAGTGCAATCGATGGGCACAAAATTCTTCTGACTCCACGACCACGGCTTGGCCGATATGACAAGCGAATATTTACAGGATGATGCTCAAATTCACCATTGTGCAGTGTCGAAATCTTCATTTTTGCCGGTAATCGTTCCACTTTTTTCAGTCTATCCTTCATGGTCGATTGCTTTTCTTCTAGCATGATAAGATGCGTTTAATGGGGTTTCCCTCCTTGGAGACAAACATATGTGCTAAAAGCTGTGGTGATTTCAGCCAAGGGCAGATCAAGTCAGATACTCATCGTTATATTCAATGCCTTTTGCAATCCTGTCGGTAGGTTAAAAATCGTTGGAATCTTGTAAGGTTACCTTGAGCTAAACATATGTTCGCAATCCAGAAATTGAAAGCTGTCGCAACAAGCGACCTTGATATACTGACGGCATGTCTGAGCAGGCTCTTCGTGCCAGCTGTTGCACTTTTCTTACAAATTCGTGGAAAAATTCGGATTCTCCCTACCGAAGGCCATACAGACCAAGAAAAGTGCATCTCCCAACTTCTTTTGAAGACAATACTCAGTTAGAAATACCTTTATTTTGTCATAATCAAATTGTACAGCCTCATGGTATTTCTTCTCACTCATCAGGGACTTGGTCTCCTAGCAAACTTTGTAGAACTTCTGCACAGCAATCCTTGCTCCAATGGTTAGCTCTCGCACAACGTTCGAATTCTTTTATCCAATGCAACGCTCAATATCATCCCCGATTCTATCACAAAACCCATTTGGATTCGAAAAAAATTCGATCCGTCTTTGATAGTTGCTGCAGGAAAAGAAAAACATTCCTAAGGGTCTTCCGTTATCTGTCTTCTGGAGTTCCTGTTTCTCGATATTCAATTGCCAGGATTTTCTTTGGAATCCCACTCCTGTCACCAACGCTGTACAATAGATTTGAAGCCAAACTTAAGCAACCAAAACCAACTAACAATAACTCATGTACCCGATAAATATCAGTAAATACCATACCACGGCACGGATATGATAAGAATGAAGTATATATGTATATTAGCTACTAAAAAACATTTCGATTCCGTCCCTTTAAATTATTCAAGTGAATGTTTTTGATAGGTTTTCATGCACAATGCAAGTGGCCATGTTGGAGCTTCCAGCTCTCATCTGATACTAATCTACTCGAAAACATAACTACTACTGAACCCCTACTGGAACCTTCTGACATTTATATGCAAGTATAGCATGGTGTGGTCAATAACTAATGGCATATAGCTTACCTTAAAACAATGTCCTTAACTTATATTCCCTGCATCATTACTCTGCGATAAGCAATGATTCGTGTTATCGATATCACGAGAACGAACTTAATTCGGCTTGAGCGCATATATCCACCGGAGCCGCTGGTGTTACACGTAAACGAACAATAACAAAGCGACACACTTCAGGTTCCTTTGAGCTCTGACAGTTCGTCATACTAAGGACAAAAGCACATACTGCAATATACTAAAGCAGATTCAAATGCTTCTTCAATCCATTTGATATCCAACTTAATCGTCCGACAGCAGTCTATGGTACGTATCTCAGGCCAAGTCATATGCCATATTTCACGTGTCTAACTCAATTATTATATTCGGAACAAATAAAATGCAGCATTTGACATGATTAAATGACCGCTGTAGTGTAGTAGGCTTCAGTGATAAATGCAACAGGTTTGGTCGAATTTAATTAACGACTTTATTATAGTATTGTGTCAAACGGATTATGACATTGATCAATTGTTTACCATTAATCTTCTATCACTATAGCTATAGAGCACATACAGTAGGACCAACAAATGTGCGACAGCTCCAGGCAGAGTATCACCGGTATGACTGCAACCGCTACCAGGAAATAAGGTAATCTTCAAATAAGCTCTTCTTCTTGCAACAGCAAAAGCTCTGGACCTCTACGATCTGCTGCTAAAACTCCCCTCAATAATGTATACCTGAATCTTTTTGCAAACTTAGATCTCCGTCTGGAAATATGCACTGGAATAGGTATCAATAATCACAATCTCCATTTCATTGCTTCTATGCTATCTAATACAAGTATCCACTTAATATAATGTAAACTTACGTGCGAAAAAGCATTGCGTTACCCTGTTTGAAATGGCAGTTTTGTTATACTCAGTATATATGTTGATGATATTGTTGCGGTGTCGAACAATCCATCAAAGCTGAATGCTGAGACAGCTGCACTATTCATGAGGTTCAAGATGGTAGGCTAAGGAGAGATTCTATCTCCTTGGGATCTCCATCAAGCGTGATAGGGAATCAAGGACATTGACGATAAATAAGCAAGCATGCTCAAGAGATTTGAAATGGAAAATAGTAGACCTGTCTCCCCACCAGAACCTGAAAAGAAATTTCAGCAGCTCTCAGAAGGGTAGGAGCTTCTGATATCCACAAATAGCAGCAACGTATGCTTCCACTGCAACCAGATCAGATATTGCTGCTGCAAGTGGAATGCTATCACAATATTCATCACGGACAAGAAAAGATCATTGGATGAGTACAAAGCGAATTGTGCGATACATAAGTGGGAAAATTCACTATGGTCTCAAGTATTCTGCATCAGAAGCAAGTACAAAACTTGTTGGGTCTAGTGATGCAGGTTGGGCAGGAGACCTTGATACTCGAAAATCTACCTCAGGATACATAATCCAGATTGGGTATGCAACAGTTAGCTGGTGCAGTAAGAACAATCAACAGTTGCACAGTAGTCCACAGAAGTAGGGTATGTTTCTCTGAATTCAGCCATTCAAGAAACCATTTGGCTGTGACGCTTGATTAAGGACCTTGGAAATATGATAGAGAAGCCTATAAACTACTTTTTAGGATAATCAAGGTGCAATAGAGCTTGCAAAGAATAACAAGTACCGTACTAGAACAAACACACATTGATATTTGTCATCATTTTGTTCCTGATAGAGATTCCAGTGAAGAAATGCAAGTCATGTACTGCCCCAGTGATTCCATGGCTGCAGATATAATGACCAAGGGACTTTCAAAGAGTTCTTTTGAGAAACTAAGTCTAGGCGCACACGTGAATCACAATGTCTGAGTTAAATGGCATAAGTGACACTTAGCTCAGCATTCTGACTCTCGTGTGCGGCAGTCATGCGGGAAATGTTTCTTTCGAGTCGAATCTCAGGATATCAAACCAGTTTGATATTTTTTGTCACTCATTCCTTAAAAGATAAAACTGTCAGAATTTGATTTGCAATCGATCTCTGGAATTAAAACATTGCTTCATATCTCTTGAAAGCCATGGCTTAGCCCATACCAAAGTAACAATTAGAAATTTATCAATCTCCTTATTTATGAAAGCCTTCTCATTCAAAAGGATAGATCTAACCTTAACTCCCAACAGTCTTCCATTCCCTTAGTCCTTTTCTAAGTTGTTTGTTTTCTGTTTCAAGTAGCTAGTTCAGTTCCTATTTGTTTGGTTTTTTCCTCTAGGTTGTTTTGACATATGTACGTGAGCCTACTCACGCCCCTTAGATATTGACTTAGTGCGTGACCTGATTCACGCCCCCATGGCTATATAAGGCCATATTTTCGCAACTTTCATCCCTTCAATGATGATGGCTCATGATTGAGTCGAAACGTTTGATTATGTCTTAAAATTTTACTGATTGTCTTGTTAGGTCTTAGGTCTACCGGTTATGTCGTATTTAGAAGGATTTGTCGAAATTAAAATACATCTACAAAGACAATAAAATGTCTTTATTTCTTGTCGCGATTCTTGTACTGAATTTCATCATTAAGCTGCGTTTTCCAACAACGAAATTTATCAATGCACATTTTGTTGAAAAAGGGAGTATGGAGCGGAGTTCTAAAACAACTTTCTGTCCACATTTTATATTTTTGCATGTAATGAAAGCGGTACCTTTTTCCACAATCTAAATAGGTTGAGGATTGATTGTTGATTGGCATTGATACACACTTATTTTATAAGAATACACAAGTTTTTGCTGAGCCTTAATACTCTTAAAAGTGTTTCATTTTGAGACTAAGAATATTCCTAAATTATTCATAGAGTTCAGTGATTTTGAGTATTTATTCCCGTATAGACTATATTCTTATAACAAAATGTATGTACCTGAAACTCCATTAAGAGTTGCTCAGTCGCATCATAGTGTAATGACTCCCAGACCAAATGTGAAGTTCACACTTGCCTCGTGTTCTAAAACAAATTCAAATCAGCTAAAAATTTAAGCTTTAATCAAACTTATTCTTACATTTCAGAGAATTTGAGCATTGCTATCCTTATAGACTCTATTCTTGTAAACAGTGTGTATCGCAATTGATATCTCAGTCAGAGGGGCTTCGCCACAAATATGATGTGAGCAACTTATGCATATTCTAAGTGGTTGTTGCTGCATAAAATCATTCTAATTTCGATAATGTATTGCCTAGCCAATACTTCCCTACCCATATTCTGCTTTTGAAGGAGGTGAAAAGGCCACCATGATGTATGAACTGCCGTGCTCCCTTGTTGTTTTGTCCTGATAGCGAATGCTTAGTTCTACTGTGATCGGGAGCAAACTGCTCAGACCGCCACCGACTGTGAGCAAACAGGCACAAGTGGCAAAGAATATCAAACTGGCTTGATGTCCAGAGATTCGGCTCGAACGACAAATTTCACATAATTTGACTGCCGCAAACCAGAGTCAAATGACTGAGCTAAATGGCACGTATACCATTCACCTCAGCCATTTGGCTCACGTGTGCACCTAACATAAGACAAGAGATTGACATTAAGAACGCCGACTGATGTAAGACAGCTTAAGAATTCATTAATTGCTATATTTTCTTACATCTGTTTATACACTATAAGCATAATAATCGAGTGGAAGTGTTAGAGGAATGACAATGTATGCTAACAGTTGTGTCACATGATTCCTATTTCCACTATTACGTTGCCCCAATTAAGACTGTTGTTAGTCAGTCTGTTATGTTGCAACTTCGAACCAAAAGGGGTTGTTTTTTATCGCCAATGATTTTGACAACCAGTTCAGCAAATTTCCATAATAGGCCTGATACATTCTGGCTTTAGCAGAAATGAAAGATTGTATTCTATTTTTGTAAAATGCGTGTTGTTACAGTATTTTGTTATGACAATACACGGGAATCGTTGTACGAACTTTTTAAGAGCAATCCTTCAGCACTATCCTTCATATTTGTGTCAAAATAACTAAAAATTAGAATAAAGTTAGTTGTACTTCAAACCTGAGAGAAACGAAGGATATTTTACTGCCTAAAATAAACTGAGTGAACGCCTTGAACAGTGGAAATTATACCATATATAAATTCTCAAGAATAGGCACTTGGGGGTTGGTGCTTCAAGTAGGGTGGTACAATATTTTTCGAGGTAAGCATATCCTTTGTAAGGCTTAGGCTAAAAAGCCAAACTTTTGAAGAAATAAATTTCATTCATCTAGATTGGCAAAATCCGGTTATGCATGCTGCATGTGCTAATTCAATGCATGTTCTGTGCTTGCACGCAAGAGCAACTTAAGAAGACAATGGAGTCTTTTTATCTAGCAAAGCAAAAGATTGGGGCATAGCTTGAAGCCGAACTTTTTCCTTTTCCTTCAGCAAATACTGCCATACTTTTCAACAAGCTCAAACATAATTGACAAGTCCGGGTCAAAAGTCGTTTTTTCCAGAACTACATGGCAATCAAGCTTTGCGCGACAAAAGTTTGGCTTTATAATCTCAGCTGTGAGACACAGCACAGTGCAGTTCGTGATTATGTGTGGTGCGAGTGCGCGTTTGTGGTGCAAGTGTGTGTGTGGTGCGAGTGCGTGTGTGTGGTGTGAGTGCGAGTGTGTGAGTGTGTGTGTGTGAGTGTGTGTGTGTGTGTGTGTGTGTGTGTGTGTGTGTGTGTGTGTGTGTGTGTGTGTGTGTGTGTGTGTGTTATGAGTGTATGTGTGACTTATGAGTGTGTAAGATGCGAGTTGTGCGAGTTGTGTGAGTTGTGTGAGTTGTGTGAGTTGTGTGAGTTGTGCGTGCGTGCGTGCGTGCGTGCGTGCGTGCGTGCGTGCGTGCGAGCGTGTGTGAGTGTGTGTTGAGAGTAAGAAACAGGCCAACTAAACAGTCAATCTATTACAGCGAAAGCTTTAAACACCAGAAAAAAGTTTCGGAATAATTTTGTTATCAAGCAGAGAAAAATACACCTTCATTATCAAAAGTATAACGCAACCGCTTTAGCATAAAACAGCAATATACAACTGCTGAACTAATCAATAAAAACAAACATCAAAGTAACGTCTCTGGGCGCTACCATTTGCAAACAATCTGCTCAATACCATGACAAGATCAACATCACATTGTTTAACGTTAGGATTTGTTGCAACTGGAATTGCCAGCTATTCTAAGAAGTCCACTAAAGAACAAAATATTGTGTCAAGGGGCGGATTCCAGACAATCAGATTCAACGTTATCGAATGCCTTATCCGTTACCTTTCTACTCAAAATGAAATTTTCTATATTTCCTGCAAGTACCTCCCATCTAAATTGTCGCTCTAGAAATATCCCACAATTTGCCTAACCTAAGCAGATGTTGTGGAAGCAAGCAAATCAAAGAAAAATCAATATGTTCATAATCCTATGCCACCCAAGAACAATGAAATATCAAATACAAGGCGCCAAGTAATATGTTGAAAGAGATACCATTGCCAAATGTCAATTCTGCCAGACTTCTCTAGTGTGCAAACAATAAATACAGTGCAAAATGGTGACTATATTGTCTGATCCATAAGATGATTCCATGTCATCTACTCTGGCTTCTGCTTGCAATAGTAGAAAAAAACACGTGGCAAGCCAAATGGTACAGAATGCAAAAGTTTTAACGCAACTGAACTCCGATTTTGATAAAATCCTAAAATATGACAGCACCACGGTACACTGACAGGTTCCTACACATAGGTTGTGAAGTCCAAGCTGATCTTAGTGCTTTCTCAATTATCTATTCTCTATATTTTTCATAAATGAGCCAATGAATGTAAAGTAAAACACATTTCTGATGTCTTTGTTGATACCAAAACAATAGTTTTAACAATGGCCAGAGAAATAATCCATTATATTTTCAAGCAAAGCCTACAATACTACAATAGGCAAATCTCTTCCTTCTGATTTTGCCCCATTTTTAGAATGATGTACGTAAGATTCATTCAAAAGACTATGTCATAGCTCCTCTGTTGGATAACTTATGAAGGCAGGTCGAATCCACGATGAAAAGCTCATATACGGTATTCTTAAATAATTTCCTAAAAGTCACAGCTGGGTTTCATTCACAAAAAAGAAAGGAAGCTAGGTGTCATGCTACCAAGATGATCTAATCGGAAGATCTATATCATTATTTTATACTTGGGGAGGTATTTTATGAATGCAGCAATTACAAATTTGATCGTAATATCTTGATTTAACCCATAATCTTCAAACTATCAAAAAGTACCCCATCATCAAGGCTGTCTCCATCAGCTATTTCTTTCCTGATGATGGTGTTTCCATGCGAATCTACGGTAACCGAGACATTCGCAAGAAGCTCGAAATCTGTATTTTCCAAGCCCGTCACCTCTTCAATAGAATAGTAGTGACAAAGGGAATCCTCATCTAAACTATTGCCATTCGTGTCTATCAAACGCTCTTCAGAGTCACTGAAAGATTCTTCTTTTCCGCTAAATCCTTGAAGATTCTCTACCTGTGTGCATTGATCTCTGGTCTGGAAACTATTCAAGATTTTATCATCTTGGGGTGCTTTTTCATAAGAAATCCTACCGTCCGTTGATTCCTCTGGATCACAGTTTTGTTCAATTTCACAGGAAGCTGTTGGACTCTTACAAATTTCATTACTGCTACATGCATCCTTCTGACAAATTGGACTACTATAAGAGCTTTCAATATGGCTAGAAGATTGGCACAACTCTACTTCACCTATAACTTTGGACTGCACAGAACTTAGTGAGGAGGATGTTTGAACTTCGAGCTGTTTGCTTTCATTTACACCAGTACGGTCTTTATCACGAAAGGTCTTTTCAGAATTCTGCTCTGTGCTTTCATCCACTACTGCACCTTGCCCGCTCATTCCAGAGGTATCTACCTTCTGCAAAGTGCTCTCGGAACTATGCAAAAAATTATTTTCTTGTCTAATAGTATCTTCACGATTTTGTGAGGTGGTGTGGTCAGAATCACTACATCCTAAACTCTCATCTTCTACGGATAGCGTAACCACAGTATCTACCTCGTTTGAGCTACTGCGCTTGTTTTCCAATGCTCTTTTCAGCCATAGATCACGCCTTGGAGAGCGGCCCCAAATTAACTCTTCAATAACTGATAAGACTTTCTCCTTCACAATATCTGGGAGGTCTGATCGTTTCAAATTATCAAGGATTATCGATGCATTTTCATTGACTCTCTTTGAAAGAAGCCTATCAATAACATACAACAATAGCTCTCTGCTTGAAGATGCAGCTACTTTTAGAATTTGCAAGAGTTCATATCGATTTTCATGACGCAATATAAATTCAAAAAATCCTTTATTCATCCATTCACAAGGGACATTCAGCTCAGTCTTCTGCCTCGTAACAGGGTCCTCTACATTTTCAATAATAAACCTTTCCTTCTCGTGTGTCCTATGATTTACAAGCCTTCCATTGACATCAGCGTATCTCCTTGCTGAAAGAACTGCTGCATCTACAAGGTCACTGCAACTAATGCGGCTATCAAAATACGGTGCCCTGGTCCGTGGCTGCTCCCCATTAATATAACTCAACACGTCCATCGTATTAAAAGCATATTTTGGTGTAGGTGGTAACCGTACACTTTCAGGTGGTACAAGATGCCCATCAGTCACTCCATCATAGTCAACTTGGTCATAAGTACGCTTTCGACTTCCATCGGTATTAACTAATCCTTCTTGATGCTTTAAAGATGAACCATCAACATGTCCAGAATGTTTGCTAGATATTCTAGTACGCAACATGCTCTTTGCATATGAAGAGGGACTTGGGCCATAAACTAGCTCAAGTTGGCTAGCCTGTGGTGGTAAAAGATGTACTCCAAGATTTGCTAAATGTGCGCGCCGAATATCACTCATACCAGGTACTAGCATAGCAGGATGCACACCAAATACTGGAGGAGCTTGAAATCCATTTAGAACATACCCGTTGTGGCGGTTCGGTTGAAAATGGAAGTTGTCAGGGCTGTTGAAAGGAGGCCTAAGATTGTTCAGGTGCATAGGGCGTTGTGGAATCCGCCTATCGGTAAAATAGGCTCCGCCTCCTAATCTCTCATTCTGAACGCTAACTGGCCGTGGATAAGTGTTGACAGAAAACCTATGGCTATCCAAGTCTTTCTGGAATCTAGAGGAATTATAATTTACTGAGCATTGAGGGTCAACTGACTGCCGCAATCCCTGTGATTTATAGAGGGTTCTATCTTCAAACCTGCTTTCTTCATTCCCTCTGTGGTAACTATCAATCTGACTGCCTCCTGGATGCAGCGAACTATCAATGGGTGACGAACTGGCTTGCTTTACATTACTATGAACAGCTACAATTATTGGGTATTCTCCGTGATCATAAGCAAAACCAACACAGTCTTGTTCGTCTGCGCTCTTTGAATCTACTTTGGAGTGCAACCGCTCCAATGCATAGGTATTCTTGTGCCTAAAATCATTGTAATCTGGCGGTTTCCTTTTGTTTAATACAGTATTGCTGACACGAAATTTCTCCATAGTAGAGGGATACCCTAAAACAAACAGAATAAGCTTAGAAAAAAGTACCCTCTGCTCGGTACTAGATATCTGCCTGTACCTCAGGTTCTGGTACAGCAAGGCTTGCATTTGCAGTGTACCTTTTAATCTCTACAAATACTGGTCTTCTCCATGTGAAACCACTTGCAGCTAGAAAAGCCACAGGCTTAAGAAAACTAATATTTGCGGTACCAAGAGTCAATAAAGGACACTCACGTGATATGACAAGAATAGACGTATTCAAAATCATTCCATATCAGGTGGCACCAAGATACCTATAATTCATGACGCAGAATGTCCATCCTTCTGGAGCAACAGCCGACTGAGGCCTAGTTTCACGGTATCAGGTTGCTTTTGTATCGGATAGCTTTTTATATCAGATAGGTTTTTCAGTTACACGGAACTTTGCTACCGATACAAATTCTTGTATTGGCTTTCCGATACAAAAATGCTCTGCTTTGAAAGTGATAGAAAATTTTATCCGATATCCTCTGGTACCATGCAACTACTCTTTACGAGGCTATCTGATACACGTCTGCACCAGAAACAACCTGATGACTAATATGTTGTTATGGCGATCTTAGCAGGATGGGGGAAAACAAAAGAATTGGCCTCGTAGTACTGAGTAGTTCTGGCCGCGTGTAACTGGAAACTTAATAGGAATAAAAAGCTAGCGGGTACCCAGGGGTGGCTGGCAGAGAAATCGACATGTACTGGTACACGGAAGATATGGGCGTCGCTCACGTACAACCGCACCCATTGTACCCTATTATCCAGACGAGCAAGCACAGTATAGCAAATGGGCTAGGGGATAGGGGGTTGGGGGTTGGGGCTTGGGACTTCAGATCCACTCCCACTTTTTTATCAGTCAGTGAATTTGCTAACCTTTATGAAGCAATGCTATTGACTTTGCAGCACTCTGCTTTTTATCTGGTGGTGCCGAGCCTGATAAGTGCAATGTTCTAAAATCAAAATCAGACAGAAACTTCCTATGGAAGGTACGACAAAATGCCATGGCTATTGGGGCCGCATATACACGAGAGCTTTAAACTGTCCTTAAACGGTACCGTACTGCACAAGTAATTGTGAATTCCTGGCTGTCTGTCCCTATTTCCCTCATCAAAATGAGTAACAATTGTCAATTATCCTAATACATGTTGACTGATTATAACGTAGTGTTTTAAAGATTCTTCGCGGCAGTTCCTTATATATATTGTTGTACAAGGTCGTTGTCTGCTGATGCTAATTCCTGAAGACAGGGATTAACGAGAAAACAATGTTGCCTTACAATAAGGGCAGCTCGAGAGCAGCCCTATTTTATTGGCAGGTCCTTTTCATCCTTGCGCGTGAAAGGAATAAGGTGGACTCCGCAAAATTGACCATATACACTAGGACCCAAAGCGCTAATTGCCCTAATCCTTACAAAAATGTCCTTATTTCGCATGTGTATATGGGCCCTTGGTCTCCCATTCCCCAGGAAGTGACACTATCTGCCAATATATCAAAACGGCTTCGAGCTCGGTGTTTACAGTCACCTGGTTATTCAAGGTGCTAGAATTGCCATTCTACTACCGTGCACATTTTGGCAGTAGGGTGCATAATAAGCACCAAACTCTGATTTCCATACTGATTGTGGAACATGGTCAACAGTCAGCTTTTACAAATGTATTGTTCATGTGTAAGGCACATGTTTGCTTAAAAAGGTAGAAAGGTTTAGCTACTTCCGAGCGATAGCCACCCAGTATAACTCGTACTATGGTCTGTGATGATAGCAGAGGAACATAGATACTTAGAACCTTTTAGGACCACCTTTATCGGAAAACCAATTGTTCATTACAGTATTATCCTTATCCTGTATAGGGAGGGAGATTGTGTCACACTTCAAGTATAAAAGAAGCCTTCTGTTACTCTACATTACTAGAAACGCAAAAGTAGTACTGTGGGCTAATCTGTCGTTTGTTCTAAAGTGTTGGGTTTTGAGGAAGTGACGCATCACAGTTGTAGAAATGCAAAACTAGTACCGTTGAGTAATCTGCTTTTGCTTCACGCATTGATTTTCGAGGAACTGGCCTATCACAGTGACTGAAAGAACAATGCTATTTGTGTGGCAGTTGTAGACTCTGAAAACTAGTACCGCGGCATAATTTTAGGCACAGAATAGAGAACTATTGTCAACTCATTGTGTTTCATGAAAGAATTTGTATGCCAAACTCTGAGGGCAGATTCAATCTAGCTGTTGACAATAAAAACATTGCGGGACTTTTCAACGTCCCAGGAAAATGGTATTAGACTAGTGATGTTAGCACAAGTGCCCGCCTCCCCTGCTGGCACCATATAACCAGCACAAAATCGGAGCAACAATATTATCAAATAGAACATCGCTATCCGATACAAAAGGCTATCCGGTACTGTGTAAAGCCTGGCTCACATTATCATAATCGCTTTGAGATTCCAAAACGATTATCGAAAGCGATTATCAGCCGGAAGTAAGCCG
Organism: Mastigias papua; assembly: GCA_964019165.1. Taxonomy (NCBI): domain Eukaryota; kingdom Metazoa; phylum Cnidaria; class Scyphozoa; order Rhizostomeae; family Mastigiidae; genus Mastigias; species Mastigias papua. Next base: position 6,882,894 of record OZ025270.1, on the reverse strand, counting down.
ACGCCATTCCCGCTGAAGTGAAAAGTTACATCGCATAGGTCTAACGACTGCGAGTAGCTGTGTTTTCGAAATGAAAGATATAATTTGCGTTAACTTATTACTTACCATAGACCCAGAAGGGAAAAAGCAAGAAAGGGAAGGTGCTAGGCGGGTAGTTTTAGAAACAGATCGATTTACTATCATTTTCAAACGGTTGTGAACGAAATGGCACCATTGATATACTTGTACTTCTCTTCTTCGATATAAATTCATCTACGCGCGGTTTATTTCAAAAAACTGTTTCAAAATAGCACTCACAGGACAGAATCTACAGGATTCTGGCAGGAATACCACAGAAAAATTCCATTTAACAATTGCCGGAAGAACCCTCGACTTTGAAGTGGCGATTAACGAAAGCGATTATATCAAACAAATTTGATATAATCGCTTTGATAATCGCTTTCGAAATGCGTATTCGCGTACGGTTCACACCAAGCGATTAAATTTTTCGCTTTAAAAACTTCAAAGCGATTAATATAATCGCCCTAATGTGAACCAGGCTTAACTGAGGCCTGAAACTGAGAACAATGCCTAAGAAAGTATTGACAGACAAGTGTGTCATCAGTACACACGCGAAGGTGTTTGGCATAACAGGCTTACGTCGGAAATTCTTTAAATAATAAAATAGGCTTATTCTGGTTGCCACATAGAATAAAGGTTTTATTGATTAGCAATGATAGGCTAAATTACTATGTTGCCTTGAACAGACTGCTCTTTCAGGAGAAAAATTCTCCGATGAGATCCAGAAAGATATACTCATCCACCTCGTCGCAACATGATACATACAGAATATATCCTCGGAGCTTCCCAGGAAAGGCTATGAAATTGATGATAATTTCTGAAACAAATTATCCATACTAATTGGTTGAGTATAAGAGCAGCAGGACAATGAGTAGTACAAGGTTAAAGTATAGAATATGCAGAGTAATCTTTCATGATAAGAAGGAAAGCTAGAAAAAGGCAAGTAGATGCGAACAGGAAATAAAAGTGAGGCTTATTGTAAACTATGCTAAAATATCTGTGCGTCACCACTAAAGTGAGATTCATACGATGTATACGTACATACAGAAGCAAATATACAATGATTAACAGTAAATATTGAACCATTACGCTTTTCAGTATGTTTTTAAAGGTTGGTAAACGATATCCTGTGGCAAAAGGTCAATTTATTTTTGCACCATATTTGAAACAAGCACGATGTTATTAAAAGCTATTTCATTAGTAATATATTATCTAGCGCCTAGATATGCCAGAATAAAGAAAACATTACCACCATCAATGAAGGGCATGGATTGGATATTTGAAATATCAAATAGAGACACTATTCTAATACATCTGAATAGCGGCTGCAACTTTTTTGTGTGAAATGGTGCAGTCTGTACATTAAGTTATGCATAATGAAGTGCTCCACAAACTGGTAGATTTCGATTACAAAGTAAAATCTCATGGTCAAACCCAAAATAGCGACAAAACTAGAGGTATATCGAATTTTTGTGCAGTTTTCAACGACAGTTGAGATGGTGGCAACATATTAGTCAGAAATGACCAGTAGGTAGTGATGTGTTCGAAAATCTGCTACCATCATCCTGACAGCCCGACTGTTTTGCGTGCCGTCAGTCACTTTGCCATGCAATGCTTGAATATACAAGGTAAAGGTAATGTATAATCCCGTCTATGATTTCTTAAGTTGGTGGGTGCTTGTTAGAGAGGGAACTTATCTTGGACCATCGACATAGTGAGGTTTCCTCCTCAACTTCCCGCTTGATTATATACAAAAAGTTTTATATATCATCTGGATTCTAACTTCTTCATCAAGTACTTTGTCTCTTCCCAGATACATGGAATGCACTAAATCAATGCAAATTATTTTGCGCTCAGTTAGTGTTCTGCATCTAAACAGTTCATAATGTCCATTCAGACAAATCCGTTGGTATATTTGATTTCATTTTGTCTGTCCAATTAAGGAAAAGATAATTTAATTCGAAGAACGACTGTCAAAATCACAGGTATAAGCAGTAGATTTCCATAATAGAAAAGTATTGCCTAAGATGTATTATTGTGAAAGGGCAAACTGAAAAAAACACTTATCAAGAGAACTACAAAGAGACCGGAGGCTGATTTCCATTCACTACATTCTGGCACGTGTGCGACTTTTTACCATCAACGTTGGATGTGCGTAGTCACATTTCACAGCAAAAAAAGGCGTGGGTACGATTGTGCGATCGCCTAGATGAGGTGAAATTTGATTGATACTTTGAAAGATCGTCAAATATAGCGAGATAGTACTGTTTGAAAGATGATCGCAAAAAGTCTTCCGTACAAAGCCATGCGCGTAGCGAGCTTAACATTTTTGCTGGGAGTCACAAGGAAACCCAACATCAAGATGCAGGTAAGTAATAATTTGACAGCATCACACCCACCATACATGACACAACAAACAAACACTACCTTGTATTAGCTAAAACAGAACGTACCTAAAATTTGATAATGTATGAGAGAGAAGGCAAGCAAGCAAGCCTGCATAGTATGGCAGTTGCACGCACGACGCAATGATTAAGACACGAAACTTCAAGCGCAAAATTTGGTACAGCGCGCTGACATGGAAAAAGTTCGAGAAGAAAGTAGAAAAGAAGGCTTAAATCAAGACTATAATTGGGGAAAGCAATTGGAAAGGTGAGATACTCTTCATCTCTGTCTCATGTGGGTTATTTAAAAGGTTACTGGATAACTTTTAAGGATAACAACAGAGACACGCGGAATGGCATCCATTGGCCGCAGAGATGGAACATAAGAAATGAAGCGAAGTAATGAGGCAGGTCCACTTTCAACTACACTCACAGGAAGATGAAAGCTAGTAGATTCCAAATTGCCGGTACCAATACATTTGCCCTGCAAGTCAAGCTATGGGATATTACTTTGAGGAATGAACACACAAGATTGTTTGAAAAAGAAAGGAGAATATCGTTCATGATAAAAGTTGATAACGAAATCACAAAGATGAGGTAGAGAACACCGAAGTGTGTAGTCACATCGCCATAATCTCCTGTCAGTCTTTGAAACATATATACCTACCAACAGACAGAGTTTAGAAAAAGTCACGGCTCCACGGCTCTGAACCGGAGGCAGATTTTGCTTTCCATGTCATATTTAAGGATGGTTTGATAATCTGCATCAACAATCCAGATTCAGCAAAGTTTCAGTTCATAGGGCATCGACTGTGAAAGGCATAGCCCTTCTACAGTTAAAGTTTCCGAGACATGAACTTCGATTAGTTTTGATTGTGGTAAAAGAGGAAGGTTTATGATGAAGATTTGATGGCCGGAGGAAGGTTAGAACATTTTCGGAATCTGCCAACAGACCTCCACTCACAACTTACTGAGATGCTTGAAAAATTGTGCAGTAATCACCTCAGATATCCAAGTAATTCTCCACAGCTACTAAATATCGCAGCAACCATAACAGATAGAAGCCACGTAAAGAAAAATCTCTGGCAGAGTGTATCCTGCGTGCGATGATGCTGATTACATCGGCATGTTCTTAAAGATGTTTGATATTGACCATTTCTGATTCGATTATGTCTCGTATGCCTCTTGTTACTTCGTCGGTATCCATGATGTTAAGCATTAAAGAGGCTGTCCTGCAATGAGGCTCAATATCAAAGACACTCATGAAACACAACTACTGGAAAAAGTTGACGGATAAATACTTTAGAATGCTACAAGTTACAATGAATGCCAATTCGAAGAAACATCCTACAAACAACAATAACAATGGAAACCTCCATACTATCTTAGCCTCTACAACAAAGAAGATGCTTCGGTGGGGCTGGTCACTCCTCTAGAATCAAGTCAGAGCGTGCAATTGGTCATCCAAAGTAAACTATATGCACGACAGAAGACCGACCAAGAGCATTTTCTCACAAAGATGCTTGGAGCAACGAGTCACGGCGATCTGAGAAGACTTCTCGAACTGATGCTAAATTATGTAGACGATCCTTTCCTCAGGCACACCTCACTAGATTACAGAGGAATGTAAAATAATATTGAAAACAAAGCAGTTGCTTCAGGACTCCCCATTCCAACTTTTCAGGATAATCTTCTAACTATTAACCACCAGAAAATAATATCTATGTTAACAGCAAAGTAGCAGGATTCAAAATACTTAACGGTAGAGTTGCAGAAATGGAACGTCCAAGTAAACTGGATATCAACCTTCTAGGGATTCAATCATCTAGAGAGAGAGGGGGGGGGGTGAAACAAAGACAACAATAAATGCTTGTACAGACGGGGCAAACGAGCTACAACGGACAGCGTTGATCAGTACCTAAGCGAAGAAAACTTGAGAACATGTTCTGACTGTGGAAAACCGAAAATCAGCAGTGGAGCACATAAAATATGAGCAAACCCAGTAAGCTTCCTTTTCATTGTTTCAGCTGGCTGTTTTGTCTTTCGTAAAAATTGTAACCTATGCTTCTAATGGCAATCTAACCCAGCACATCTACTCAATGAGTTAGCCATGACACCTAGCATGTATCCGGGTCATTCTTCTATCCTTGTCAAATGTAAGAATGAAATTGAGTTCGATTGACAAAATGAAATTGAAATTGGAAAATTGTTCCAGAATTAACCAAGCTAAAATTATCGAGAATGTTCAAAATTTGCATTAATTAAAAACCCTTATAGTAAGTGGAACTTACATATACAGGACTTTTAAGAAGCTATTTGTTAGCCAAAACACAATGCAATGCTAAAATGTAGTTTCAATATCATCACAATGACATTCGGCTGTTCATGCCGTTGCTGGCAGGTGCTCTCTACAGCTTCCTCCGCTCCACCTGATATTGGTTCATTCTGTTGTTGCTTTGGTCTATCTGTTGGCCTGTCCTCTTGCACCGCATCTATCCTCCTTTCCACTCACTTCTCACGCTGTTTGAATGAGATCTTTGCCGTTTTCAAGAACGGTGTCAATCCTCACTTTGTCGTTGTGTTTTCAATTTAGGATGTTTCTATCCGTGTTTCCTTCCGCACTTGCTAGTTTCAGCTGAAGGTATGTTGTAAGACAGCATGTCTCCAGCAACTTATGTCAAGGGTGTTAAAAATAATGGCGTCCATGATACTTCTTTCAAACCATTTGGAATGGATCTTGTTCTGTTGAAAAAGAGACTATACTAGCCTAATAGCAACACCCAAATGCTATCTTTTGGCTGACCTGGACACTAATCTCTCTATTGTTTCTGGACCAACGAAAGTTCGGAACAAACATAGCTCTTCCTTGCATTCACCATCAGCACATTTATTGTATCCAGTGCCCCTTATTACTCATCAGGATGGAAGAAAAAACACCTCCCTCCCACAGAGAGACTCTAACTATTTTTATACGCCTGGCGATTTAGAATCTGGTTTTGAATTACGCTACAAATTCGTAAATGAACTTTGTGTTCGGATAACTACTGACTCATTGTATTCCTGTATTTGTCGTCATCTGCAATGCGTTAAAAACGGTTTTCCAATATTGTCGTGATATTCTGGCGGAGTTGTGCACAGAACAGTATGATATGCTTCAGGGGGGGGGGATATATGGGGTTTCACTTTTTTCAGGAAGGCTGTCAGATTCTCCACATGAAGTTTTCTTGGTTCAGACTTCAATTTCTTGCACAATTTTAATGCGTACCTCTTCGTTGAATTTCATCATCATGCAGGAACTTTATGCAGGCTTTGACCAATGAAATGACATCCTGGTGCAACAAGAAAGTCTGTGCACACGATGATAGAGAGCTATGGTGTACAAACGCTTCTCAGAGAATTCTTCAGCTTTCAAGGTGTATATTCCGTGAACCAAAGAACCGGCTTCATATTGATGGGAAATTGATGATACTCGATAGTGTCAAGCGAACCTTTTGTTGTCTACACTCAGGGGGGTCGACACGTGAATATCATGGGGCGTGAAAACTTTTGCCCAAATTCTCTTAAACACATATGCTCACACTCAATCAATCTTTTCAGGGACCCCTGCAGCACAATCACGTGGTTGCACAATATTCGAATATTATTGGGCGGCCACATAACGAGGCAAAAGAATGAACAAACAAAATGCCATATTCAACTTGCAATTTTTGCATTCCCTTTCTATTTATCTGTGAAGTTCACAAATATAGATTAAAGAAATCATGGCATTAATGATAAAAATTGCAAGGATTTATAGTCAATAAGTTTTGCAACGTTGCAGATTTTCTTGATGTACTGAACGACGACTCACTCTAGAGCGCTCGACAAAAATCCAGCGATGTTAAGCATTGTCGAGCAGAGGGTGGCCAAACGCTCTCGACCTTCACTTGACATTTTACTTTTCTGTTCTCTGTACATGCGTAGACTTTGAGTTTTCGTGCACAAAGTCGAGCGTAAAGCTGAGTACCTGGCCAAACGCTCCCTACAACACTTGACACAACCTCAGACAATACAAATGTCAAGCACTTCCGCTCGAAAATTTTGACCTTGATCAAATTTGATTCGATAACCCTCGGTATCACTATACAAAATGGCTAAACGCTCTCGATATTTTACTCCACAAACATGTAGAGCGGTGTCGATTGAAAAATCGAGAGCGTTAGGCCAGGGCCTAACTTTATCCAATCAATTGTGAGCTTTCCAAACAAGTCAAACACATCGGTATGAAACTCAACATTGGAATGTAGGCTTATCTTCGAAGTGACCTGTGCAAGCTTGACACGATCATTTTGTGAAACAGAATTGTTGAGTTGAATTAAAAAATCTGCCTTCCTCTTCCAGTCGAGTCTGTGCAACAGCTGCATAAAGCTTGCCTGCTGAAATAAGCATCTGCTATTTTGCGGAAGTTGTGATATAGAAGCGAGGAAGGAGCCCAACATCAAACTGGGATTTTTAGAGGCAAATTCGCTGCAGCGGAAATACTGGGGAGACTGCTTCCAAGACCCAAGTGTCTGTGATAATATTCTTTTACATATGATTATTTTTGTCTGTTTTCGTAGCTACAGTTGGTAATTCCATCCCTGGAAACAGGAATGAAAGGGGTGGAAGCATATTACATATCGTTTATTTGAAGTAGGGTGCATTGCAGGGCAAAGACAAGAACGTTTCAGTTTAATCTGCAATTTAGAATAGGTGTGACTAACTGGTGCGACTATGCTTGTTTTGAATGTTGTCCAGTCAAAGGACTATCTGCTTGTTTTTAGAAAATTTCATCATAGTTAAGTGAAAAGATTGCCATGGCATACATGTGATCTTTTTTGTTGTAATACAATAAGACGGTACTAACAATTAGATTTGGTTCCATAAACCGCGGAACTACACGTGACCAAGGACACGCTTTCCGCAGCTGTTGCGCAGACTCTACTGCAACAGGACGAACGACTTTTAATTCGGCTAAAATAATCTATTTTAACGGAGGTCAATTAAATCTGCAAGCAGGTTAGTATTTGTATACTTCACAAGCAAATAGAAGAGGGATGCTTGACTTTCAAGTTTCTTATGCTGTTTTGTTTGTCAAAATATTGTCGCAAAAAGTGTCTTACCAATCAGATACGACGCTCTAAAGACACGTGGTTGCATCCCAGGGGTCCCTGAAAAGGTGGATTCAAATCGATATAACGTTAAGTATAAGAGATTTACTCGCATGTCTGGTTCATAATAAAGATTTATAGTTGTTCGTTTTATACTAGCCGGACAAAAACTCTTCCGATCGATGAATTGAAGATATGCTTTACATTTGAAACTTTGCTCGACTTCTCTCAATTTCGGAAATAATGTGTATGACATCCCACTCACCCCAAATACCCAGTAGCTACCCCCCCCCCCCCGTTTATACTGACCACATTTCCGTGACATCTGCAGTTAACTTTCATTACTGAATGTCAACTAGATTTGGTGAGTTCTTTTATGTTCTAATGAACTGCTAAATCATACGAAAAGGAAAGGGCTGACTTCAAAAGTGTCTTTTTCAATAAATCCAAAACCACTTTTGGTATGAGAATAAAGTCGCTGAGGATGCACATAACAAATGAGTTCTAAAGGTCTAACGTTAACAAAACAGCTGTATCTACACCTGGGAGTCATTACACCAGAAGTCGAACAATGAAAATAAAGTGTCGCAACACCAATTAATTCATGCAGGAATCGACTACCTATTCTGCCCTGAATGACTCACACCCCCGAGAGGCAAGCAATAACGAGAAGTGAGGATATTTCTGTTATTTGCGAGGTTCAACTATTCAACAAGCAGCACATCTTTCAAAATGGTATTATATTGAGCTTTGACTGAGCAAAATATCAAAATCAAAGAGCTCATAGTTAATTAAGACAGAGATACAAAGGATATATGTATGGATATACTAACGTTCTATTCCTCTATGCTTCAGATGTGGCAAGCTAACTCGGAAGCACGTGGTACACTAGCCACCATGATAATTCTAAAAGCTAATGATGAAAATGAGGCAGAACTCGTTCCTAGCCATTGGCATGCAGTCTTTATCATTGAAACTTGCGTATATATAACTTATTATCCGACTACGGTGCAAGAGTGCAAAAACTATGCTGCTGGTCCATTTTCATGGAAGTACGTTCCTGGAGACTATGTGGATATTTGGCAGCATTCGACAAATTCCCATGCTCTTTCAATCGAGCTGAATATCTTTGGGGGGCTCATATGTGTCATCCAATGTCAACACGTGGCTCAAAACATTGGATGAAGGAGGTCATGTAGATATATCTTCCAAGAGCTCTCCAAGTGAGATCCAATGAGATTTCGACGGATTATTCCCAACCAGGCCTGTAGAGTGGAGTACATGGGGGCGTCAAACCCGCTGGAAAAGTACTTCGTCGGCAAATCATATCATTTTTCACTGCGGCTTGCCGAGACATATTTTAACTTATACTGATATCCCCAATAAGTATCTAGCATGATGTCGATACTACTAGAAGTGTATTAAAGAGTGTCTGTAGCCCCATCGCGACCTATGCCCATCTCCTGGATGCCACGTCCACATTGTCAGCAAATTGATATGTCATATCCCCACAGAAGCATCATCTTCGCGATTGTATTGTTCACAACCAAACCTCTAGTGGTTTTTACTTATTGAACGAGTAACTTTCTATCAGCCGCTAGAGATTAATTTCATAAGATTCTGCCTCTGACTTGCGAATGGGAAGTTAGAATCAAAACATGTTTATGTTTATCTCATTGATTATACCAACTAGCCGCCGATTATTTTCCTAATCTCAGGAAATATCAAGCCAAGTATTAAGTAATATTCGCACCAAACGACACAGCACTTACGTTGATACCTTGGCTTGAATCGGTAGCTTGTAGACTGTCCGCCCTATGAATAACACGAATTCGACATCATCGTCAGAACGGCTCGGCATTGCTGAAACGATGAAATGCTCTGCAACCATTTTATTGTTGTCGGTGCATTCTCACGAATAATCACTTTTTCCGTTCTGACACTATCACACTGAAATGAATATAGCGTTGAACTTCCGGGAATAAGTAGCTGACTTTATCAACACTTCAATGTAATACTAACTGTAAAAGATAGGTCCTTTATTGCGAAAGCTCAACCAATCTTAGGCAACGACAAGAAGTAGTTCGAAGTCATGCCTAATAATAAATCCGATCCACGACGTATTTATTCTGCTAGTGTCAAAGTAGACCAATTAGAAGACTACATAACAAATGATATAATCTGCGGTAAGGTCTATCGCTAGTGTTTCAAACCTTACAATTATCATCTGTTAACATTTCTATGATACGAACAGATACCATAAGTGTGCTATATTTTCTAAAATTAATCTCTTTCAAACAACCCTACCTAACAGGCGCTTCATGTTAACTTCAAAATTTTTTTATATACGCCCCCTCTTTCAATAAAGCTTTACAACTTCATTTCATTCGTCAACAATTAAAAAACTACAATTATACATCTCACCAATTAACAGGCAATGTATAATTGACATGTCTGCTTAAAAACCAGTACAACAGTAGTAAAATTAGATACAACAAACACACGAATGTACATTGAAGAGTAAAATACAAACCATATAAGTTTGTAAAAATGAAAAACAAGTGAAATTCAATTAAAAGCCTAATAGTTCGGTGTGACCCCCTGTCTCTTTTACAGAAATAATACTATCTTTTTAAATTAAATTTTTAACTCATATTCTAAACATACAAATACAACCCTCACCAAAATAGGGTTACAAATTGTATTTAACTTGCCTGGTAACATAAACAAATTGGCTTACAGCAAAAAACAAACAAAAATGACGACAATACATATATGCTCAACTGTAATAAATAGAACTGCTTTTAAGAATCATTTGTAATTAGTAAGTAAGGAGATCCGGGTTAGTCCATGGCAGCTTTGTCAAGAGGCGGTAACAGAGTCACATGACAAGTTTTACGAACACAAGCCAGTGTGTGTAATGGAAAAAAGGACAATATGATTTACTAGGACTTTATGATATAGGCAAGGAAACCTGACGTTGTACTAACTGAGAAAAGAACGAAGGAAGCAAAGACAATTGATACAGCAATTCCAGAAGATAAAAGAGTTAAAAGTAAGGAGATAAAAAAGCTAGAAAAATATCAAATGATGAAGGAAGAAAAGTAAGAATATTGTGGAAAATGAAAAACATTATTGTATTTCCTTCACATTTAATAGAACCATCATAATACGATTAGGCTAGATTTCAAGTGTCTTGTAGAAGCACTTGTATCTATTTTGGTACGTTTGTTTGTCTACACGTAACGTCAGCAGCTCAAGAGGATATGAACCAACAGAATCATGGTTGTTTTCAGGCTATATTTAGCATTCAGCACCGTTTATTGTAGAGTTGTGACGCAAGAGATACAGATTAAGACCTAAGTGTTAAGATGAATCGTAGAGTTGTATGAGTGAATCACATAAGTATTGCCATTATGCTGTTGAGTAATCACCTGTCATTTACGTTCATTATTTAGGTTCCGGGTTAGGTGTAAGATTGCTTCTTAATGTTGTCACACTGTTTATTGTTGTACATGTAATACATGCATATATAGCCTCCAGTATAGATAGAGAGAGGAGAGAGGAGAAGAAGCGCATCGAGATCACTCCTCATGGTTCAATAGCAGGGACATAATTCTCCTAGCCGCGCCGACATCTGTATTTAGTTATTTAGTTATTGTAAGGTTTGTCAAAGATCACATCCATCACAATGAAGTTACTCTCTATCGGATATATCTATCTGATATAAAGACCGCTCGCATCGAAAGGACATTCACATGTAGTTCGCCTTTCATCTCAAGGCATTCTGGTTCATCTTCTGCTGCTTCTTCATATAAATTTTTCTAATTTACACTATGACTATAACGTTAGTTACCTTGACTTTTATTTATAGTTAATGAGTAGTCAATCTCCCTAAGTTATTCCTTGCAATATCCATGAGCTCTATTGTCCAACCCACCCTATTTGTTCCAGTCCCAAATTAATACTCTTCAGAGCATTTTTCAACTCTTCATCTCCCCCACCCCCGATTGTTCGGTATTTAAAAGGATATGAAACTGCAGAAAAGAGTTGTTTCATACTGCCAAGCTAGAAATTCGCCAAACAAACAAACGCTTATTGGAAGGGTAGTTGAGCTCCCCTCCCTTAAAAACCTCTCTTCATTGCTACATAGGGGGCTAAGAGCTTTCAAGTCCTCCTCCACAACACCCAAGCACAAATGGGGGAAAGGAAGGAGGAATTCATCTAAATGTCTACGTTTGAGTACAAACGGGGCATATTCGAGGGGTATCTCAGTAAATCTACCGGTCCTGAGGTCGAGGTCTTTTGGTGTTTTCCTTACAGACGAATGTGAAGCCCCCAAATATGCAATAAAGGGGAAAATCAGCGATAAAAGAAAGTGATATCATGGATTAATGGTTCCAGCGAAATAACACGCTTTGACGACAAGTGAAAGAATATCGAATATTCCTTACAGGATGCTGGTAAAGAAGACAAGTAGTCTAGAATACTTTGATCTAAATGTAAATAGAGATGGTATCAAGGAGGAGAAAGCTGCTGAGTTATTCTCATCAAGTACAAGAAAAAATGAACACACCGATACCTGGAGTTTTTTTATTTTAGCTGCTTTTACCCAGCGTTATGCTGAACCGGGGAGAGTACCCTGGACTTATTCGAAAGTGGGCCTCAATTGTCAGACATGATATTGGGGAGGGGGCTTATACGAGGGGGCTAATCAAAAGGAGAAGACTTAATCGAATCATCAGGGTAACAATTTCTTACGTATCAAAGAGCATGTGACAGTTTTCTTGCATTCTACAGTTGTAATTCAATTCAATATTCTCATTTATTCTGATACCACAGCTCAACTCGAAGCTAATGCTCCAAAGCAAAATACTCTTTTTTCATAGGAAAAAAGGAAATACGGAATACGAGGAGTAAATCAGGGAAAAATAGGAAACATTTAAGAAGCATAAACTGGCTGAACTTCAAAAACTAAATTTGAACAGACTGCTTTTACAAGAAGCCTTCTTGTTTAACTGAAAACAAACTCATGATTGACGATAATTCATTGTCCGCACACTGTAGCAATAAGAGTTAGGTTCATAAAAGAAATTGAAAACACTGAATTCCTGGTTCATCTTGAGGGCTTTTAAGAAACATCCAGGATAAGTTTCAGGCTGGGTTTGACAAAATATTAAGCATCATCCAGACTTAAAGCAGACAGTTCGCTTCATTTGTGAAAAAAGCGTTTACGTCCAAAATACGAAAAATTTTCATATGTACCAAGACTTTTAGCAAAGATTATACATCTGTAAGAATATATATTCTTTGTCTTCTGCTAATGTTATTGAAAATAATACCTGTTTCATAAACATCCAAAGACCTCTTGTATATTGTCTATTGTCTACATTGTCTAAATCCCAATAAGTTAGGAACGAATTAAGACCAATTCAGCCTCAACATTTTGGAAAATTAAGAACAGCTAGCCTGAGCCTCAAATTTTACTGGTTCTCATACAAAAAGTGTACTATCTGCTTTGCTTAAATGGAAGAGGACCGAATGAAAATTTTTTGCTATCAATTCATGCATTCTCAACGGGACGATTTACAGAGACAATATATATAAAAATCCGAATCCCATCCTGACAACACTAGTCATTTAAATGGCACTGAAATCGTCGAACGCATTACGGAAAAATGGAGGAAGGAGAGTAAAACTGTAAGAGTAAGTGCGCAAGTAAGGGGGTAATCCAGAAAGCTGCACGCTTTCACAGAAAAGGGGTCAAACTTTTTGAAATTTCCCGTACATACTATCTGATTGACCGGAGCCGCAACCCTGATCTAATAGTACCAAACCCTAACCCTGACCAAAATCCTTAGTCGAGACCTGACCCGGATAGAAACTACATTTTGCTTTTTCGCTGCAATTTCTGTGGTACTTACCCCCTGACTTATCAAAGTGTACAGATTAGTAGCAAACCGTGGAATGGACAACATGAAACGTGCATTAGGCCCACCCACAAAAGAGCATAACGTTTGAACGCAGCAGAATTCCAACGCTATCGTTGCATATTCATACCAGGGAAGGTAAGAACTTCTGTTTAGCACATACGTTATCCATATTTGGCGCGGTAAGGATAATTTGTTAAAATCATTCCTAAATTTTCATTCATAGTTTTGTGCACTGCCGCCTTAACAAAAGGAAGGGTTCTGGTTTAGGGCCGCCGTCAATTAGACTAATCCTGGAAGTATATATCAAATTACTAAAACTATCAAATTTAGCTAACATTGTACGGGTCCAACACTACAATACCTGATTACTCGTATCGCAGGGCACCCTTTGATGTACCTGTAAAACAATACCGAACATAGCCCTAAACCAAAACACTGGTTAAATGCACATTCAAACTTTCTGGGATTTTTAGAGACCTAGGACGTTCATAGATCATAAAAGCCACATTTAACATTCCACTTTAGCGTAAGTTACTAATCTTCTTGTTCTTATTTGTACAGGTCTATATTTCCTGTACTAATTTATTATTTCTGTACAATGCTTCTTGAATGCCTGCCTGTCTACCAGTGTCGAAAAATGTGCTTTCCTGTTACGATTAGCAATGTCTGTTAGTAAACGTTTTGCGAAGAACGTGGTAAGATGGCTGTCGTCGAGCATCACAGTTTTCATACTGAAAACACGAAGAAAGATTGAGAGATTTCAATACCTTGTCAAAACAAGATTCTACTATGAAAAACGCCTGATAAGCTCTTGCGGTATCCCCCGTCGGTTGACCAACGATTCCTCGACAAAAGCTCAAGTACTACCAACTAGCAGCTTATAAGATTTGTGATGGGCGGTCAAAGTAACTCGCGACAAAGAGGCATCTCTGCTACTCAAACTAGAAAACTCTGCATAATTCTATAACTTTATCCACTGAGTACTAACAAATAACTCGTCTATTATAAGCACTTTACAGCGTGCTTTTTCCGGGCAAGTGTATATACTTACAGCAATAGTATTAGCATACGTCATACGTCATCCTTCGAATTCTAACCTGAATACAGTTACCTGAATATTAACATCAGACGAATAAAGTTGTTGATTAAACTCGTATAATATCACTACCTTTATCGCCCCCTTGAAGTCTGTTGATATCAATGAGCGGTGGTGGTATTCCAATCTCCATATTCGATCCTCTTTCACTTCAATGTGCGTATGGGAATTCGGAGAGGGCACAGAATATCAGTGTAGTTAGTCTCACAGCACGCTTTAAGAGCTCCGTCTTTGTGACGAAGTGAGAAACCACAAGATGTCACTACTGCGCGAATCAATAAGATCACGTGAACAAGGTAGCTTTCTAAATTTTCTTTTCTACTTGTGATATCCGTCATACAGATCCGTTCAATTACCTCTTGTTGATTTGGTAACTGGAGATGAACAGCAGGCCCTCAGTTTCCAGCCCGCTTTCAACGTCAACAAGGTCTTATCAGCAAATAACAGTCAATCAGAATCAATCATTGTTATTGACATCGAATTGACTTGCTTGATTTATCTTCGTCTGTTGTTGTATACTGTAAATCTGCGAATTTCCCTCCCCCTCCCCCCACTCAAGAAAACCCCTATCAAAGAAACCCTCGTGCTAGCACTACAAATTGACAATAAACCCCCTTGAATATGTCCCCATCACAGAAATGATAACTTCCTTGTTTCATAGTGATGCCCTTTCAGTTTCACACAGTTCAGTCTTATGTAGCCTAGTTGTCAAGTTTGAATACGATATGGTGGTATTGATTTTAGGTAGCTACTACAGCACCAATCATCCCTGCAATCTAAACCAAAAGAGATAAGTGAATGAACAATGCCTAGTAACACCTAATTGACAAGAAGCTTTTGTGTATAATCTAAAAGCCTATCCATCTATAAACAGGGTCTAGCTATCACCGATGGAAATGAAATTTTCGTTTATTGTCTAAAACTCTATCCATCTATCTAGAGACTAGCTCTCGCTGTATGGAGATGTAACTTTCGTGTATAGTTTAAAAATCTATCCACCTATCCATGGTCTAGCTCTCAACGTATGGAAATGTTTAAAACTGAGTTAGAAGTTTGCATGGGTAAATCTGTGGATAGTCAAAAGAGCGCATCCAAAGTTAGGGAAATCTTTATTTATTTCCTATGTGTTGGAGTATCTGCTCTAATCCTCTCAGCAGGTCAAAACTCCAGAGAAGTCCCCAATTTGTGTAGTCGTGAAAATTTATTGAAAGCAAGAAAACCAATCTCGACATAAATAGAAAAAGGTCCCGTGATTCTACAGCGGCGATAATTTACTGTGCAAATAAATCTTGTAACTACAATGATCCTTGCCCATGACAAATAGTACAGAACTCATCATGTTCGCAATGCGAGGAAGCAATCTATGTGTTTTCGAAATATGCTGACGGTAGACGCACAAGCAACAGGGCGATGATATGAAAAGGATTAGGTCGCAGCTTCATATACAGCGTCAAATTAATTAGTGCTAGCTTTTTGGCGACGTGCTATACGACGATTCTCTTTATCCCAACCCAACATGGTGTGCACACTATGGAATGATCTGATTGCAGAGATGCTAACCCATCACCACATAAAACCGTTAAAAAGACTGCAAATTGAATGATTTATGTGAACGTCTCTCATTTACCGTTTCTTGTAGTTACAAGATTTTCGTGCAATAATTTGCTTTTGTTTCTGAACTGAAACTTTCTGAGCTTTTTTGAGATTTTAGTGATAAAGCAATCATACGACTTTCTTAGTAAAAATATCTGAGATTGTTTACCACTACGATGTCACACATTACGCAGGGTGGCTGGTATTTCACAATCATAACACTGGAGTAGATAGATAAACACAGCGAACAAATATAAATCAAGCAACATAGATGGTGGGCTTAACGCGAAAAACTGGAATTTTTAATGTATATTGACTTAATGACTTTATTAGGCCTCAAAAATCCAGTACTGAACTGTCTTAACTCTTTGAGCGGTCGATTGCTACCTTCTTATAAACTACTTTCTTATAAAATAGAAAATAACATGCATTCACATATGACGTTTATATGTTTCCAGATTAATTTATGTTTTGGTTACTAGTTTATTTTATTGTGAGGTTATGTTCGCAATAGGAAACATTTTAAATAAGTGTACACTGTACACTGATTTTTTTGCATTTTATAAATAGTATGAACTAAATTAAGTCATGTCAATGTGGTCTGATAAGTTCATGAACTTCATCTCTTCCTTGGATGTGTCATTGCCTCTCCTTTGGTATTTTCATTCCTTTTGGCCGTAGTTACTTTTAGTTTCATCTGAAATGACGTTTATTTCCTCTGGATTGATGACTGTATTTATTTTATTTATTTTTATACAATTACTTTAATGTAGGCATACACGTACAAATATAGCTAGCAAGCTAATTAATAGCAACGAAGTATAAGCAATAACAAAAAGATCTATTATACAATTTTCTTTACGAGAAAAAAGTACAACTATAAAACCCTAGTCCAGTAATACAAACTTTGCACAGTCTGCAGTTGCAAGTACTTCTTTCCCTGATTTTATTTTCTGTTTGAAATTAGTTAGTGCGTCAGAGTCATTAATTTTTGCCGGTAGTGAGGCTCATGAATTGTGACCTATGTACTGGATATTTTCAATGCTATATTTTGCTGTCTTGACATTCGGTAATTGTAACTGATTATTACTTCTAAAACTGTAATCGATATCTCTCTCAGTAAATGTGTTTTTCACAAATGTTTGATTTAGATTATTTTTACTTTGAAAATTTCAACAATTTCATCAGATTGTGCTGATGAATGGTCACATATTTTTCTTTCAGTTTTTCTAGCTTTGATTCACTGTCTTTTGCATACCAGCAGTAGTGCGTGTTCAAAAGTACGGTTTAGTTCTGTATTAGTTGCCCTATCGTTAAACATCCATATTAGTGGGCAATAATTAAATTGTGAACTTGTAAGCAGATGAAAGAATTCATTAAAATTTGTGATTTGACAGGATCAATATGAATATTGACCAAATGTAGTTAATGTTGACGAAATTGAATCAAGAATACGTGAAAAGTCTGTTGGTACTACAGAACTTCACTATAGCACGAAAAAGCGGAAACATTCTTTTAACATACTGAAAGCTTTTTTCATCCAACACTCGTCAGAGTATGACACGTCGGATAACGACCGAAAGGTGAACCGAAATATATAGCCAGATGCGGGTGCACGTGATATGATGAATAATGCGTCTATTTGGCCCTATGATTGGCCAATTAGCACCTATTCACCATTGGTTCACCATTCACCATTGGTTCACCATTCACCATTGGTTCACCATTCACCATTGGTTCACCATTCACCATTCACAATGGTGAATAGGTGCTAGTTGGCCAATCATAGGGCCAAATAGACGCATTATTCATCATATCACGTGTACCCGCATCTGGCTATATATTTCGGTTCACCTTTCGGTCGTTATCTGAAACAAGAATCTACGCGTTGGAGAGATCATTAGATTAAATTTCCTTTCTGCCCAAAATTAAATACTCGTGCCAGCATGAAAGTGTGGAGATGTGTTAGGACTGGGTACTGAGTAGTTAGTCACGTGAGAGGAGAGAAGAGAGACAAAGAACGTAAGGAGACTGACGCTTGAAGATAGTGATAGATTTGAAAGTATTGGAAATTGTATATAGTTAAAGTTGGCTATAGCAGGTTTTAGAAAAGCTGTTTGTGTACATATTGTATATTGACAAAAAATTGTGTATATTTGTGGAATTCTGCTCATTGGTAACGCGGCTTCACCACAAAAGGCCTAAATGAATTTGATTCGAAATGAGTTTCATTGTTCCCATTCTTGTGCAAACACAATAGTCATTTACATACCCCAATATATCACTTGTATACAGCAGATATCATAGAAAAGGTAACAAGACATTTTTAGCAGAACTTTTCAAAACACAAGTGTATTTCTATATACAAGCTTTCGTCAGGGATGTCCAAGATGTTTTAGCCTAACGGCAATTAACCTCACCTAAGTGCTCAAGAGAAATTTACATGAACAAGAAAGAGTAGACGGTAGTGGATCAGAATAAGAGAAATGGAGATAAGAGTAGAAATGCAGATCACGTTACTAGAAGTTATTGATGACCAAATAGCGGCCTTTGTATTATCAAGCTATTGTTCAAGATGGCTATGGTAGATAGCGATAAGTAACAGTTTGTGCAAAACTATTTCTTCTTTCCATACATCTATGCAAGGGATTTTGTACAAGAATTTTTAATGCAAGCAAAAAGAACAAAACTACTTTAATCTACCCAGTGTTTAACTTTAATAATCATCCTGTTGAAATCCCATGATCCTTGAAATTAAATTGCCTCGAAAATTATCTAAATGTTCTATCCGCAATAGTAAGTTCCCTCGATTTGTTATAATTTTGATCAGCCAGTTAAAAATCCCTTCAAAAACAGCTTTGGCACTTAGCAATAGTAAATCTCGCGATTTTGTTTCTCATCAGAATATTTCTTTCATTTTAATGGAAAATGATTTGTTTGAATCAGACCCCTCTTTCAATATGCTGACAACTTGGATCAGTTAATCACTTACACATTGATATCATCGGTTTGACAGAGTGCTTGTTCCCGTTTAATTGCTGTTTTTAGAATTTTGTGTTCCCATACCAGTAGAAGCACAAGCCTACTCTTTGGTACCAAATAAGCGGAGTTTCATAGTAAGCATGGGAGGGTTGGAAAATTCTTAAAATGAAATAAGCGGGGGATCGGAGAGTAGGCGGTTTAGACTTTGGTCTAAATTGGTACCAATCTGTTTTCATGGTCATGACTACAACATTTGCAAACTTAAGTACTCTTTACACATCTTTATTATGGGAATTCAAACTCAGTAACTCAATTTTTGCAGGCTTGTCTAGGAAAGCATAAAAATTTAATAAGCAGGGGTCCTGATAAGAGCAGGGGTCGGAAATTTCTTACGAAGAAAATAAGCGGGGAAGACGCTTATTCGGGACCTTCCATGAGTACACTTCCAAGATGGCTTCTCGTTTTACCATCACTTTCTTATATACCATAAAAGTGCAAAAATATAAGAATACAAAGTACATGTCACAATTCTTGAAACTACTGTACAATACTACTAAGACGTTACCAAGTGAAGCAAAGACTGACTACCCTATGGCCTTACGCACAAAAGAAAACCTACAATTAAATAGGTATAGCATAACGCTACATAATAAGGAAAGTGACATATATTGAAAAGGAATTCGTCAAATATTAGATGCCAGGTCAGGGCTATTTTATATTCTGTACGGAAGAGATGCACGTGAATATCTCTTGGTTTATTTTGATGATATCATCATTGCCTATTATGTCAAGCTACAGGACCAAGTTGTTAGAGCGCTTGACTGCTGAGCAAAACATCAATGGTTCTAGCTTACCCTCGGATCATAGTTGAGGTGCTCGCCCACTGTTCACCCAGCAGCAAATGGGTACCTGGTGGCAAAACTAGGGAAGTTAAAGGCGGCGAGGAAAGGAACTGGCCACCCTACCTCACTATGCCGGCGGCTCAGGATAAGTGTCCCTCTAACGGGCACTCCCCATCGTACGGAATCGTACATGGGACTCACCTTTACCTTTACCTTTACAGGACCTCTATTTGCCTTGACATAATCAGCTGTCATCGTCAGTAGTGACAGGTTAGCTATGCCATCAAGAAATAACATACACACAAAGGGGTACTTATTGAACAAATTCGTAGGAAGCAGTAGCTTTTCTAGATTTGTTTAATGTTTGGTAGAGCTATGAACGAAAGCCCCTCAAAAAATAAACTAAATACACAAATTATAAGGGCATTGCTACGTCTATGATGATAATACTTGTATTGTAATTATCTCTGGTGTATGAGCCCCCTAGAACCAATAACGATAGGAGTATATTCTAGCCTCCTGGTAAAACGGGCGAGTCCCCAGTACGATTCCGTACGTTGGGAAGTGCCCGTTAGAGGCGACATTTATCCTGAGCCATCGGCATATTGAGGTAGGGTGGCCAGTTTCCGTTCCTCGCCGCCTTTCACTTCCCCATTGTTGCCACCAGGTGCCCGTTTGCTGCTGGGTGGTTAGTGAGCGAGTATCCAAACTACGACCCGAGGATTCAGCTTGAACCATCAATGTTTCGCTCAGCGGTCAAGAGCTCTGACCACTTGGCCACTCGCTCATTTCCCAAACTCCTGGTAATAATGACTTAGTCCAACTCTTAGAGGTTCGTTCTTTGGAATTTCAGGGTCTAATGACTCATCCAGACAATCGATACAACATGCTGCGTCTGTGATTATAGCACTTTTATTGTTCCTTAGAACTTAATTTTAGTTTTAACCTTCTAAATATCAAATGGCGATCCAATTGATTGAATGATGAATATGCTTGTTTGTTATTGTATGACTCTGTCTAATACTTTTTCAGTTCCTGTTCTACTTTATCTACTAACTGATCATGTCATTTCTAAATTCTTCTTTTGGAACTATTTGCAGCTGTTCAACACGTGTGACATACATTCATATCCGTCTATAGGGTATACTTAGGAAACACTTTGATACCACGATGGCAAAGTACATGCAATTGCGGGGAACCACATTATCTTTTAGTTTGAACCTACATCACCTGAGAACATCATTCGATATTGCACTTTTAAATATATCTTGTGATAGTAAATCAATCAAACAACCTTGCATTTTTATCTCTAACAATTCATGTAAATCCACCTCCAGCAAACTTTCCTGAATTTGCTTTGGAAGTTCATTGATTTTGTGAGTAGATTGTGTGTATTGTCAGACAGTAAAACACACACAGTGCCGTATTCCATTAACTTCTCAGCTCTTCATCCCCAAACCAATATTAAACTAATTGTTGCGGTCAGGTCATTAAGATGAGGCCATTCCAGAGACACACCAAAACCACACCGGATATGAGTGTCCTATTGATTAAGCGGTAAATATTTAACAGGATTCCGTCAAACATTAGATGTCGAGTTAGAGCTGTTTTAATTTCCGAACGGAAGAAAGGTACGAGAATACCTTTGGTTTATTTTGATGATACTATCACTCTCTGTTATATCAAGATTGTCGAGCTAGGACCTCTGTTTGTCTTGTCATAATCGGCTGTCATCAGTAGGGACAGGTTGGCTATACTATCAAGAAATTACATACATACAATCAAACCCCATTATAACGACATCCAATGTCGCTACAAAATTCTAGCGGTGAAGAGGGTGTGGCGTTATATTGAGGTTATCATAGATTCATTTAATTGCTTCATTCGGGGGCTCGCTTGATGAAAACCAAAGCAGTTGTAATACAAAAAAGCTGAAATTTTGCGGAAAATGGTACTGCGAAACTGAGAATATAGCAAACGCACTGAAAACATCAGGTTACAAAATGGCAACATAATCCATGAACATCAAAAACATAAGTTACAATATGCTTGGCGTCTATGTATTCCCCTCAAGATAAAATCATGCTCGTGATGATGAAAGTTACCCATCGGCCAGTCAGTGGAATGTCTGATGATGAAATAAAATCAGAGGTTGACTTTGAAACGTTTAAATTGGATATGTGCATTGTCTCCAGGGGTACCGGGCCGAAAATGTAATAGTCTTCGATGTGTCAACACATTAATGTGGCGGTTTATCAGTGGCAGAATGTTCCACAAAATTGATGACGGATAGCGGCTGGGGAATGACATTATATCTAGGTTTGCCTAAGGACATATATTTGTTCGAACAAAGTTAGTGGCGAAAAATGAGGCTGGCATTACAAAGAGGGGCGTTATAACGGGATGTTACTGTATATACATACATTTGAACATAGCCTGCATACACACATACATACTTGCATAACCAATTAGATGTGAAACTAGAACAGTGCTAACAATGACAAGATCAATGCAGTGTATTCCAAATATGTTTGAAACCAGATTAATCCGCCTAGCAAACTATGTTATAAGAAGAAAAGGGAAATGGAAATGGGCTGATGAGAGCTGTACAGCAACATGCATAAGAAAGACTAGTAAAACCTGCTAAAGGAAGTACATCGTTTTGTTTCAATGAAGACCTGCCTGGGTCCTTGTTTTAGGTGGCGTTCACTACAGCTGGAAAAAGGATGAACAATCTTAAGCACACTGGTGGCCTATGGAATCTGAATCAGAATTAAGAACATCATTTGTACCAAAATGCAAGAGGATATGAGTTCGCCTATTTCTCATTAGCTGCTTCACATTATCTTGCACATCTTTAACAGCTCAGCCAAGCAAATTCCCCACCTTGACATTACGTAGCATTCTGAGTTCCTCCCCACCATTCCGTATACTGTCTCTGTCTACATATTTAGAAGGTTCAAAACTCCTAAGTGATCTGCCGTTGTACCGATTCCTTCTGTAAGGAAAGGATTCCATCCTTTTTGAAGATTGAAGCTTTGCTAAGACGGTTTGATAGTTCTTTTTACCTGTTCTCACTTTGGCTGTTGCTCTGTGTTGATGTGGCTATATATGTTGACTATTGATTTCATTCTCATCCTGAAGCGCAGATTTGCAGTAAATTTTTCATTTTCTTTGCAAAGGCTTGCTCTGTATTGTTTAGTCCCTTTGTTTCATTTGCACGTTTTGTCTTGATTCTTTGCTTCTTGTGATCTTTTGCAAGAATGTGTTGCTTCGATCACACACTTCAAAAGATCCTATGCATATTTCCTCTTTTTCGTTGTCAAGCGGGTTTTCAAGTGTGATATTCGAGCTGTGTGATATTCGAGTTTGATGAGACTCAAGAGGCCTAGAAGTAGGCTGGTCATTCGGTGTTCATGTGGAGTTTCACAATTAATATCGCCATTGCCTTCATTTGGTTTACACACTGTCTCAAACATTGTTTCCAAGATGTGTTATGCCTTGGAAACTCGTTAGGATGAGCATTTCATATGTAAACTACAAAACATTCATTAGCATATGCTAAAAATTTCGCCCTCGTCTTCGTCCGATGGATGAATTTCTGCAGTGTCAACAGACTACTAATTTAGCTGAATTTTTTTGTTCCAGGTCTACTGCCTTATCACTTTCTTGCATTTCCTCTCCTGCATACTTGCTTTTTTAGTGTTTTTCATCCCCTTCGTGATCTTTTCTGATTTTACATGTAAGGATGTAAGGCAAGGTGATCATCATCATATTGTTCAATATTTTGTGTTACTACCCTTTGCAACGTCCACAGGATTTATGCTACTAAAACTTGCAATGTTTCAGGAAAATGGGCCAAATTGACTGTCTTGAGAATGTTCCAGAAAATAGAAAATAGTTTAGCAAATTGATCATTGATATACCATTCACACCAGTAGCAAGCCTGTTACCATATTCTGAATTCATTGAATTCCTTTGAATCTATTTTGGGAGGAAATGGATATGCTTTGACTGAAAGTTAGTATGGATTTAGCTTTGGCAGTTTCTGTTAACAATTCACTCTGTTAATCAACAGTTCTGTAAACAGAGCATCGCTAGATCAAGAGAATTGTGCTCACAATTCGGATCGAATGATTGAAAAGTCAAATTGGTCTTCTGACAAAAGTGCTGTATATACATCTAGTAAAGAGTCTTATATTGGACAATGCAATCACGAATATCGAGGAGGACTCATCAGCCAGAGAGTTTTTCTTTTTGAGTAGAACTAATAATGAGACGTGATCTTGTCTAACAATAATCAAGCTGTAAGACTTTCAAGATGTATATAAAGCACATGGCATTGAAAGTTGCAGATATATAGTACGTATACCCAAAGCCTTCACACTGTTCTGACCTGACCCACCCAATCCACTTTACGAGCGTTTGAAGACCTCTTAATATTTCTTTAGACTGTTGCCTACTCTTGGCAACATATTTCACAAAATAAGCTGGCAATGCATAATTTCTTACTTTTTTTGATTCAACTGTTAGTATTTTTGCTCAGTTTTTGCTATTTTCTCCGCATTTGTCCTCAGTTTCCACGAAGGTTAAGCCTATAAGTAGAGCACACCATTGTACGTATGATTTTACTTTTGCCAACCCACCCACCCTGTGCCTGTTAGTACGCATAGTGAGATGAAAATTAGCCCCTGGACATTGGATGAACGTAAGGATGTTCATTTTAAGATGGATGCAGATCTAGATTCGGCAATGATTCGAGCTCACGTCGAGTTTGGAGAATGCCAGAAAAATCTTAATTTTGACATTTGAATACTTAGGGATAAAGTATCCATTATACCTTGGAGCTGCATTGGGGGTAGCAATTTCTACAGCTTTCATCTGTGCCTGGATAGAATTAGCGCTGGATATTATTCTGACACTCTTCAGGACAAATTATCCAGAAGCCAAGAAAAGTGATAAGGTTGCATCAAGGCCTTTTATGATGCAAGAAGAGGATGCTGACTCACAGAAAGCAAGTTTGAATCTATTGTCTCTTGGTTTGTATCTCTTGGTCAGAATCCAGATTTGTGTATGATAGAGAATATCTGGCTATTCTTAACAATGAACCTTATTGATGACTAAATCGCTAACCTGAAAGATATAGAACAAATGATTGCCGAAATTGAACATGAATGGAACAAATCTAGAACTGAATTTTAAGACCAGAGCGACGACGAATAGAGACAGCATTGCTTCCATAAGATTGACCCATATCCAAGGAATTGTTGAAGGTATTATAAGTAATTAACGAGTTAACAATTAACAGTTCACAGTCAACAAATTACAATTAATCATATTGAGCTGAATGAATTAAAGATCACTTATGTACTTTACATATTTTAGTCTAGAAGTTTCCAGCTATGTTCAACCACAGATATAAATGTCAGATTGCGTCAAGTTGATTAGGCTTTACGTTTTTTATGGAGTGTTGAAGAATTAAACGAATGTTCTAGTACTGTCTGGTTAGCTCAACAATCCTCCTCATTCGCTGCCAGCCAGTTCTGCAATTTCTTTGACTCGAAGCATGTCTCTTAGTTTGAGGAATTAAAGACTGCCTAGTCCTTTGGTAAATACATCAGCAATCATCCCTTCTGACTTGCAGAGCTTCAATTTTATGTTTCCAGTTGTGATGTGTCCACAAATGTAATGATATTTGCTATCAATATGTTGCTCTGCTATGATATTGTGGATTCTTCTCAAGAAATATAGCGGATTGGTTATCTTTATAAATAATGATTGGTTTGTTTGATGTTTGTTTCAAGTTAGAGAGAATTCATTCTACCTATATAGCTTCTTGCTTTGCACTGGCTAATGCTATGTACTCGGCTTCAGATGTAGATAAGCCACACTGGTTTGCTTCTTACTTTTCCTGCTGATTGCTGCTCCGCAATCATGGAAACATATCCCAATGTTGACTTTCTATCCAGCAAATGTCCAGCCCAACTGCATTACTGTAGCCTATCCATTCACACTCTTTATCTTTGCTGTATAATAGTCCTACACTGTGACTGCCATTCAGGTATCTTAGAATTCGCTATACAGCTACCCAGTGCTGTTTTGTTGGTTTATCACAATAGCTTGCCACGGTACTGACTGCAAACACAATGCCTGGCTTATTCTTGTTGCAAGATTTAGCAAATTGCCAACTGCAGGCTGGTAACTCTTTTGATCAAACAGCTCCGTTTCACTGTCTTCTTTTATTAGCTTTGATTCAGGTTTGGAAGGTGCTGCCACAGGCTTTGATAGATCTATCGGAAAGTTCCTTACTAGCTCCTTAGTGTATAGTTCTTTGCCAATCAAAACCTCACCAGACCTTTTCTTCTAAGCTACTTTCACACCTAAGAATTGGCGCAGTTCACCTATGCCTTTGACTTTCAACTTTCCTCCATTGGACTTTTTTACTTCTGCCATACGTTCATCTGTTTCTCCAGCTAAGATTATCTTAACAACGTAAATAGCACTGAAAAATATTTTTCAGCAATATAAATATACCGATTTCTTTTAGCTTGCTTGAATCCCATACTTTTCAACAGTTTACCCAGCTCTTCGTCCCAGCACTTGGTGATTGCTTCAAGCCATACAAACTGCTTTTCAGCTTACACATGAGGTTTTCCTTTCCCTTTTCAGCAAATCCTTCAGACTGTTTCATATATATGTCTTCTTTAGTTGAGAAATACAGTTGTTACATCTATGTGGTATAGCTTTAATCCATACTTAGCAGCTAAAGCAATGATTGTTTGTATTGACTCAATTGTTACAACTGGACTAAATGTTTCGTCATATTGAAGTCCGTGCTTTTAAGTAAACCCTTGGGTGACAAGTCGTGCTTTACATTGGTTAGTTATTCCGTCAGCATCAGACTTCAAAACATTGTTCTGTCTTAACGATTCCATTTCAAATTCCATTGCTTTCTCCCACTTCTTCTTCTGAGGGCTGGCTCCAGCTTCACTGACTATCCTTCGTTCAGCTGGCTCACCATCTGCCATATGGACTCTTACTCCAAAGTAGTCAGGAGGATTTGGTGTTCTTTTCAATCTTCGCAGTCGTCTTCCTGCCGATTTATCAATCTGGTTCTCGATTGTTTCTTCTTGGTCCATACATTCCAATTCCATTTTAACTTTTTGATCCTGCTTTCTATCTGCAGTGATATCTTCCTTTGACGCTTTTGCAGGCTGTACTTCCTTGAATAGCACACTCCTTCCGTACAGTATTTTGCAGCTTTTTATGTCGTACAAGCGATATCCCTTTGTCGTTGTGCCATAGCCAACAGATATGTACTGCGATTTCGTATGTATTCAGCACAGCATTGTGTGTAGCATTTCAGCTAATGTTATATTCATTCTTTCAGCTACTTCATTTTGTTAAGGTGTTTTCCGGATTGTGCGTTCATGACTTATTCCCTGACCTTTTAGATAATCTTCAGAATCTTTCGAGATATATTCACTGCCATTACCTGAACGTAGTGTTGTTACTACTCTGCCACTGGCTTTTTGGATCATCGCCTTCCATTCCAGGAATCTTGATCTTTCATCAATAAAAGTCGCAATATCCACAAGGCGACTTGACTTCCAACTTCCTACTTACGTCGGGTATGCACTAGTTCAAGAATTTCTTTAGTTCGTTTTCCACCAACTTTTGGTAGCCTGCTTCGATGGTGTTTTCCTTCTGCGCAAGGTTCACGGAAATTTGACTCTTTTAGTTGCTTATAGTCAGAGCCATCCACTAATTTACTTGTCGCAAGTCTTTCTAAGCCCTTTAATCCAAGATGACCGTATCTTCGGTGCCAAATTTCACCTTTCGGGCTATCATCACTGCATTAGCTCGTTCGTTTCTTTGGCGACAGTTAAGATTATACAAGATTCTAACTTTTGTAGCTATAGCGACAATACTCTTCTCCTTATCCAAGATTCCACGGCCAACGGATGAAAACTTTAGCGTTTTTCCTACCGTGATAACCTTTGATAGACTGAGTAGATTATATGAAAGCTCAGGTGCATATAACACATCACTCAGCTTGCATATTTGAGTCTTCACATTGCTAACCTTTATGTCTAGCAAAATTGTGCCATTTCCTGTAGCTTCTTCGATATGTCCATCTCCAAGTGTAACCTCTTCAGGATGATTCCTTGTGCTCCACAAAAGAAGCTAGATTATTTGACATGTGACATGTCAAACCGGAATATATGGTCCAACCATTCTTTTCCCATTTTATAGAACTCAAATCCCGTATTTGATTTACTAACAATCCCACAATGACACTATTTGAGCTGCTGTCACCTTGTCGGTTTCTCTCGAAGGTATTATATGCTTTTTAATTTTGGCGTTTCCCGTTATTTCTCTGCCTGGCTTGCGGCATCAGGAGCCTCCTCGGTTTCATTCATAATGCTCCACAAGTCATCTCTCATCAGCGCCATGTGACATTGGACTTTCCACATTGGATAGATTGCTCCGTTCAAGGTACTATCGTTCCAGTCTTTACTTCTGACGCCGGCCATTGTTGCTTTACAAAAGTATACGAAGTATATCTTCGCTGTATTATACAGTGTATGTACACTGACTCAGTTTTCACAACAGCTCGAACTTCCAATAGTCATTCAAAACGAGGCAATATCGCACTTCCGCTGCTGGGCCCATAACCTGTTGAAGGTATCCAAAAAAGTCTGCTCCTTTATTGTAATCAATTGATAAGTTAACAATTAATGGTTCACAGTCAACAATTTACAATTAACCGCAATGAGTTGAATGAAGTTAAGATCACTTATATACTTTATATATTTTACTACAGCACGAAAACGGCACCATGTTTTAGACATACTGAAAAGCTCTTTTTGTCCCACACTCGTCAGAGTAAGAAACGTCGGATAGCGACGGGAAGGTGGACCGAAATATATAGCTAGATGCGGATACACATGATATGATGAATAATGTGTCCAGATACCCGTATAATTGGTCACTTGGCACCTACTCACCATTGTTTACTTGAAGAGTCCAAGTGAGAAAATGAACTCTTTTTGTTTACACAAGACTGGGTTTTGAGGCTTTATGTAAACTGATTCCAAGACAATCAAATGAAAGAACGACCTTGCTTGCCCTTTGATCCGAAATTATCGTCCGAGTTCTAGTCTAGAAGTTTCTAGCTATGGTCAATCACAGATATAAATATCACATTGCGTCATTTAGAATAGGCCTTACGTTTGTTTTGGAATGTTAAAAAATTACACGAATGTTCTAGTATTCTCTGGTTAGAGTGCATTCCCAACAGGAGCTCGACATAGTGCAGTTGTTGCAAATTGGCAAATGCACTTAAAGCCTGAAATACACTGTCCAATTTATTGGATTCGATTAGATGGATCATCCAATTTATTGGATGAAAACGCCTGTTTACACTCATCCAATAAATTGGAACGATATCTGTACAAATTATTCATTTCATCATGGATTCTGAGGACGAGTGTTTCGCTGAAGCAATCATAGTTGCCATCTCTAGCAAAAAGCGAAAAAGAAAGCGCCAGAAAAGGCTAAGATCAGTTTGGGAGCTATGGCTAACCCGACATAATGACCTCGGTGTAGGTAACACTCCTTTACAGGAATTTCGGCTGGAGACTGACGAGGAATTCAAACAGTTTTTAAGAATGTCACTCTAAAATTTCTAGGAGCATCTAAGTCTCGTTAAATTAGAGATTCAAAAACAAGACACTTTACGTCGCGATGCAACTCCCGCGCGAATGAGGCTGGCTGCATTCATTCAATTTCTAGCTACTGCCAACAGTGCAGACCTGCAATATTCATTTCGCGTTCACTTCGAAAGCGTGTGCACGAAAGATGAAGACGTGAAAATATTTGGGAAATGTCCTCTTAGCGCCAAGAAGAACAATAGGGATTAGGAGGAACAATGGAAAAAGTTGGATGAAAAGTTGAACACGTCCAACTTTTTTAATCGACGTTCCAATTTGTTGGAAGAGCCAAATATCATCAAATTTTTGCGTCTACACCATCCAATTCTTTGCAATCCAATAAATCGGACAGTGTATTTCAGGCTTAAGACTACTCCATTCAGACGTTTCGACTCATACTAAATTCATCCTCAGTTGGTTACGGGTGTGTTCAAAAGGCATATATAGAGTTAGAAAAATAATTTGGATCAAGGGTCACCTGATGTAGATTAACTTCAAAGGGAGCACTAATGAAGAATCAGAGCGCATGAGAAAGCACTGTAGGAAAATGCATTGAGATGACAGTAGATAAACAAACACAGGCAATGAAAAGCAATAAGTGAAAAGGAGCGAGGCTAGAACAGTACCATGAAAATGAGGACTGTTGGGAATTAAGAGTGGATCTATCCCTTTGTTTGTGGAGGCTCTCGTATATGAGTAGATGGTATGAATTATACGTCTTGTTAATTATACAAAAATCATCAACTTATAAATTACTTGGTTGGTTGTAGCTTTCTGACGTTTATATACATATAAATATATATATATATACATATATATATATAAATATATATATATATATTTATATATATATATATATATTAGAAATACACTTTAGGAAAACGACAATTGCTTTCAATTTGTAAAACATGTTTCGATTGCTTCGACAACCATCTTCAGTTACAGAATAAGCATATTACATGGTGCAAACGATATAAAGGCAAGTGATTACTCCCTAGGGGTCTTACAACAAAAACTATTCCATTGAGATAGAGTGCGTCGGTGCTTAAAATGAGGGTTATAATATATCCTATGATAATACCAATGGGTGCCAAGTGCTTAGAATGCGGGCTGTAGTATGATAACAAAGGGAAATACCTGGGGATATGGGACAATTAGAGTAGGAGCAAATGAATAGGCAGCAGATATATGAAAAAAAGAGACAAACAAACAAACAAACTAGATGCTTAATGTTAAGGTGCTATGTGTTAGTTGGGAATTAAGATCAGGTTTGAGCCAGCTAATGTGTAGAGCTTCCTTAATTTTGAGTTGATAACTGCTTGTGGCAGTATCTAGGATGGTAAAAGAGTCTTCGCTTATAAGTTTTTTACGACAACTGGAAGATGAGAGGAGGTGTTTGTAAATATGCGAGCTTTTATCCCGTGATATATGCTCACGAACACGAGTAGAGAAATGTCGGCATGTCTCGCCAACGTATACGGAATTACATCCCGTACAACAGAATTTGTAAACTACACGTGAGCGCAGTGATTTAGGGATGGGATCTTTGCTAGAAAACATGTTGCTGAGTTTATAGGATGAGAAAACCAATCGTATATCTAAATTAGAACAATAAGCTTTGAGTATAGATCTGACTTTTCTTTGGGCAAATGAGGAGATGTTTAAGTAGGGCAATTTGAAATTTAAGGTAGCAGTAGCTACAGATTCAGTGGACGATCCGGTATTAGATTTGACAAAAGGGGTTGAGGCTAGAGAAGTGTTGTTCAGATATTGTTTAATGACTCGATCAATAATTTTGGATGGGAACATATTTCTCTTAAGAGTAATAATGAGATTTTCGATGTCCTTATGAAATCCTTGCCATGTATTATTAATTTTATATGTTCTATCTACTAGAGTTTTAACCAACCCAACCTTATAGGAGTGCGAGGAGAAACTGAAAAGTTAGTGAGAAGTCCAGTATAAGTGGTTTTGTGATAGACACATGTTGTAGGAGAAGATGCAGTATTGTCAACCAGAACATCCAAGAAAGCTAGTCTGTTGCTAGCTTCCTTTTCCATGGAAAATGTTATATTAGGGTGTTGTTTATTGAGGAAATTAAAGAATGACAGAGCATCATGTTCAGAATTGAAGAGGCAAAAAGTATCGTCAACATATCTGCGATAGAAGAGAACCTTAGAGTTATCAAAGTTTTCAAGCCAAATCTTTTCGTGATGACCAAATCTTGGCTTGAAAACTTTGATAACTCTAAGGTTCTCTTCTATCGCAGATATGTTGACGATACTTTTTGCCTCTTCAATTCTGAACATGATGCTCTGTCATTCTTTAATTTCCTCAATAAACAACACCCTAATATAACATTTTCCATGGAAAAGGAAGCTAGCAACAGACTAGCTTTCTTGGATGTTCTGGTTG
The DNA here is from genome assembly GCA_964019165.1 of Mastigias papua. Classification (NCBI taxonomy): domain Eukaryota; kingdom Metazoa; phylum Cnidaria; class Scyphozoa; order Rhizostomeae; family Mastigiidae; genus Mastigias; species Mastigias papua. The sequence continues at coordinate 6,850,744 of OZ025270.1, read as the reverse complement.
ACAATACTGCATCTTCTCCTACAACATGTGTCTATCACAAAACCACTTATACTGGACTTCTCACTAACTTTTTCAGTTTCTCCTCGCACTCCTATAAGGTTGGGTTGGTTAAAACTCTAGTAGATAGAACATATAAAATTAATAATACATGGCAAGGATTTCATAAGGACATCGAAAATCTCATTATTACTCTTAAGAGAAATATGTTCCCATCCAAAATTATTGATCGAGTCATTAAACAATATCTGAACAACACTTCTCTAGCCTCAACCCCTTTTGTCAAATCTAATACCGGATCGTCCACTGAATCTGTAGCTACTGCTACCTTAAATTTCAAATTGCCCTACTTAAACATCTCCTCATTTGCCCAAAGAAAAGTCAGATCTATACTCAAAGCTTATTGTTCTAATTTAGATATACGATTGGTTTTCTCATCCTATAAACTCAGCAACATGTTTTCTAGCAAAGATCCCATCCCTAAATCACTGCGCTCACGTGTAGTTTACAAATTCTGTTGTACGGGATGTAATTCCGTATACGTTGGCGAGACATGCCGACATTTCTCTACTCGTGTTCGTGAGCATATATCACGGGATAAAAGCTCGCATATTTACAAACACCTCCTCTCATCTTCCAGTTGTCGTAAAAAACTTATAAGCGAAGACTCTTTTACCATCCTAGATACTGCCACAAGCAGTTATCAACTCAAAATTAAGGAAGCTCTACACATTAGCTGGCTCAAACCTGATCTTAATTCCCAACTAACACATAGCACCTTAACATTAAGCATCTAGTTTGTTTGTTTGTTTGTCTCTTTTTTTCATATATCTGCTGCCTATTCATTTGCTCCTACTCTAATTGTCCCATATCCCCAGGTATTTCCCTTTGTTATCATACTACAGCCCGCATTCTAAGCACTTGGCACCCATTGGTATTATCATAGGATATATTATAACCCTCATTTTAAGCACCGACGCACTCTATCTCAATGGAATAGTTTTTGTTGTAAGACCCCTAGGGAGTAATCACTTGCCTTTATATCGTTTGCACCATGTAATATGCTTATTCTGTAACTGAAGATGGTTGTCGAAGCAATCGAAACATGTTTTACAAATTGAAAGCAATTGTCGTTTTCCTAAAGTGTATTTCTAATATATTACTGCTGAGAAACTTTGGTAATATATATATATATATATATATATATATATATATATATATATATATATATATATATATGTGTGTGTGTGTGTGTGTGTGTGTGTGTGTGTGTGTGTGTGTGTGTGTGTGTGTGTGTGTGTGTGTGTGTATATATATATATATATATATATATATATATATATATATATATATATATATATATATATATATATATATATATATATATATATATATATATATATATATATATATATATATATATATATATATATATATATATATATATATATATATATATATATATCCTTATGTGTTTATTTAGCATACCTGACAGCCATTTGTACTGTTCCTACTTTAAGGGAAACTAAAATTGTATTATTTTATATGTTATAAAGATTTGAAGATATTTACCTAATTGGCATATAGACAGCCATTCTCAGGTAGTATATTGTACGGATATTGTTTCATTCTCTTTAAGTCTCGAAGTATCATTTTTCTTGTGTCAGCCATACCAAACCCATAGATAAGTGGATCTGCAAAACTGTTCCAGAATGACAAGGCAATGCAGATAGGCCTGGTCGGGGATGATATGTAGCGACCACTAAGTAGCTCATAAAGCAATACAACGGTAAGCGGAATGACACATACGTAGAAAGCTAATGCGACAATACCAGCCATAAATGCAACTTTGAATTGCTTCTTTCGGTAGTGAGCAAGCTCTAGTTCAACCCCAAATGCTCCAGCTGGAATAACTTGGTTAATTTTTTCTCTGCTGAACAGATACAGCCGAACTTGTATGATAAACATAACAGTTGATGATGGAATAACAAACACTACAAGTATGTAATGAAATGGACTTGGATTTGGAACGAGCATTATGTCATCATAGCGACAAGTGATGGTGGCTATAATCCCCAATAACAGTCCTGTAATCCATCCCAAAATTGAACCATAGCGTAGTCTTGACTCTGTGAAAATGTCATGAAGATAGAAACTATGGATGCATGCAATGTATCTTTCCACGGACAATGCAGTGATGGACAAACTGCAAACGACTGTTGTTAAGGAATCTATAAAAATTGAAACAGCACGATAAATCACGCAGCCAGTTGAATGTACTTTCAATGTTGTAACTGTATCGACCAATCCTGAAAGGCACAATCCGCATACCAGAGTAGCATCTGCCAAAGAGAGGGAGAACAATATTGAATGCCGAGGAAGACTAAACTGAAAATCCTTTGCAATGATCTTAATAAGAATGATATGTAACGGCAGCATAAAAAACATCAAGATTATCCTATATGCCCCAGTCTTTTCGATTAAGCAATCGTGACTGCCAGTACTGTTACTGCTAGCCATCTTGTTCAATGTTTCATGCATGGTTGCGTAGGTAGTGTTAGCCATTGCTCTAAATGCTCAGTATTTGGTTCACATTGAGCTGAAATGAGGATTTTATAGAGATGGAAGCAGGTGCAATTGCTTACTGTCTTGTAAGAGACCAATAATAATTGCAAAGCGCTCTTTTTCAGAAAGGGGTTTGCACACGATTCGCTGTGACTCATTTGACATTTCAGTTATTTTCGATTATTTATGCAGATAGACATACTTCATTTACATTATTTTTCAAGCCGACGTGCTTTATGCAAAACGCAAATGAATGACCATTGAGAATTGCTCTGGTAAGTTTTCAGGGGGAGGCTTGCAGAAAATATTCTAACGATAGTCTATACCTCAAATTTATGAAAGTAGGTTCCCACTCTTCGCGGCTTTCTCATTTGTGCTCTCTGTCGTATTTTTCGTCATTAGTATGTATTCAAATTGCACGATGCACCTCGTTATCGCTGCAAGTTCTTTCATGTATAAGTGAACCCTATGACAGGTAGCGATCATTTCTAAGAAGCTCGCAGCAATTAATTGGCAATTCATATTTTGGAATAGTTCCCTAACTATAGAAAAGTATCCTATTTCATAAGATTAAGTGCTATTAATATCAAAACGTTCATAATTAATGCTAATAGTATTGCATATTTGTATTTGCTGAGAACCGTATTACAACGCTTGGTCATAAACTCAAATAAATTCACTGGTCCTCATAAAGAAACAGTTTGTAAGTAAGAAAGCATACCAACCCACTTTCGAAAATCTTATATGAAACACCTTTACTCTGTCTTGCTTAATGAATAGTAGAAACAACTTCATAGTATCAGATGTATCAAGTTAAAAATTTGGTAAATTAGGCAAAAGAATTGTCTTATTTCCTTCTCTTGCATGAACTTCAGGATTGTGAATATAGTACATTCTAGTTGGTATCATCAACATATGTTTCTTAGCGCTTCAAAATTCAATCCACTTTTTCTTATGATCTAGAACAGTGGCTATTAGCCTTTTTGGAAGTACTTGATCCCAGATCTCTTTATGGGCAATTATTAAATCTTTCTTAATTGAAACAATAAAGCATGATTTGTTTCAATTTCAGATCATGTGTATTAGTGCCTTATTGATTAGATTAATGTGTATTTAAACTTGCACTGAACACATACTATCGAACCCTTGTTTTTGGTTGAACCCAAATTCAGAACCACTGGTCTAAATGATCTGTTATGACAGAAGTTTCAAAGGACTCTTTATAAGTGTTCTAGGCATATTCTTCTATAGTCGATATTGACCGTAGTAGAGGAGCTGGCTATGACAAGGCAAACAAACGAAGAATATTATAAAAATTTTTCATTCTACTATTTGGTGCTCACATTTCTTATTCTGTTCGAAATCGTACTTCCTTATGTTTTCATTTGTTCAATAAACAGGTCTTGACTATACGATTATGCATCGATAGTCTAGCTTTCCATATGCAAATATATTATTCTGTGCATTGGTGACGAAAATTACGTAATGATATATATGCAGAGCTTTGACGTCAATGAAAACTAAGCAAGGGCAGTAGTTGGATACTTTTGTGGTATGTCATGAAAGTACTAACCGAACATAACAATCTCACACCCTTTTGAAGGACAAACATCCGCACATCTGGAACAGCTTTTCCTATTTCGCGGAAAACTGTTCTAGTGACAACCCTGATGATGCCATCCATCACTGTAAACAGATGCAAGTATTTTTTCAGGCAGTTGTTTTCCGCCAGGCCGCTCGCCCTATCAACATTAAACGTAACACAATGTTATGCATATATATGATACAAATTCTAAACTGTTGCAGTACTAGCAATTCACACATTAACCCGTGCACTCATGGTTTGTAAGTGGTCAATTAATTTTTGAATGCCATGAAAGTTTATTATCAAATTTTAACTTTCAACGAAAAGAGTCAAGATACCCTGCTTAATCTCTGTCTTAATTCACTATATACTGCCAATTTTGTGAGATCCTACTAAATGAATGTCCCTTCAGGAGACTTTGTTAATAGTTTCCTGACTAGTAAACCTCGCTCTTCACGAAACAGACTGATATCACTTAATATTTCTGTGTTCTTTTCCACAAGAGTTTCGTGCTCCTTACCCATCAATCGCGGTGCATACGTCTCTCTGCGGCATAAATTATGAATCCGCTGTGCGAAAACTTGAAGGCAAATCTAAATTATGAATTTGCTTCATGCTGCGAGAAGATTGAGTCCTGAGAAGGCAGGCATAAGTTGGGAGGTGCAATAGATATGAAAACTAAAGATATATCTTTAAGATCTTTACTTGATTCTTGGTCAGTCGCAGATCTTTATGCATGCCTCTTATACAGAAGTACAGTGTGATTGGATGATGATCTACTTTGTAATAGTATTCACAAAGTAGTAAGCAATTAGAATCTCCCTGGTAAAAGCCCTATTCAGCAGAGGCTCGATTTTCAGAGTTCTTCTTATCAGAAGACCTAATGTACACTTCAATTACTTTTTTTTCGATACACTTGCAATTTTCACCTACTGTCAAATTAGTTTTTGTGTTTCCCAAGACAGAACAGGAACACAAACTTTGAAGAGCAAGATATAATTTCAAACCACACGGCCTGATGGGGCAGTGCATTATCCAGTTATACGCTGAAAAGCTGACCGAATTCCCCAGTATCAACTCTATGTTGGAACAATTGCTTTCCTATGACAGAGATGCATACTTTTCTGCAGTGATAGTTTTGTCACAGAGAACAATTGTATCAGCCCCCTCTATATTATTTCAAATTCATTTCGCAATGTCGGTTGGAACACGCTTGGATATACTGATCCTTACAGTATTTCAGTCTCTGCACCCAACCTACATTCAGTTCATTTAGCGTATTAATATTTGCCAATGTTCCGACGGCTTTTACAGCTTATGTTCCGACTGAAAATATAATATATATATGTATTACTCATGGCTGATCTTTTAAGAGTGTTTTGCAATTTATATCTTTAACTGTAACTTGAAATATTCGCTATAAATCAGTGTAGAAGTAATTCCTCTAATATTGTTTGGTAAGCCGTGCAACTCTTCGCAACACTAATGCAGCACCCTCTTTCTAGTGAGGTCAAGGCGAGGTAATGTAATCTGAAGCGTGTCAGAGTTCCTAGTTTGCCAATTAGGGATTTGACTTCTGAGGTTGACTCTAGTTTTCATTTTTTTTTTCAGGACACCCTCTATGCAAATGGCAATGCCTTACTGGGCATCGTTGTTAAGACGACCAATCATCGGGCAATTTGACGTCTTTCAGTTGGGGCTTCCAGTGCTAAATAGATTTCACCCATCTTAATCATAGTCTGATAGAACACAATTGGTGCTTGTATTCTGGCCACAATCTTCAGATACCATAATTGTCAGAGAGTGCATTCGACAGACAACTTAATTAAAGATATTCTCTAGCTGGTATGTTACTATTGCTTCTTGTTTGTCTTGATTGTTAAAGTTGAGATTTTACAGTGTCCTATCAAATGAAAGGTGCTTGTTTCTATACTAGCTTCAATCTCTTTGGCTATCCACATTAATTTAGGTTATTTTGATAGTCAGTTTTTTCTGAAAATTTCAAAGCATTATCCATCTCATTTAGCAATGTATTCACAATATGCGAATAGTCTATTGTTACCACAGAACTTCATTATAGCTCGAAAGAGCATGAACCTTCTAAACGTCGGATAACGACCGAACGATGTTTCGGAACATTTTATATATTTCAGTTCATCTTTCGGTCGTTATTCGACGTTTCATACTCTTGCCAGTGTCAGAAGAAAACAAGCTTTTCAGTATGCTTAAAAATTGTTTCTGCTTTTTCGAGCTATAGTGAATTTATTCACACCAAGCATGGAACCATTGTTTGTGGGATTTACTTGGATTATGAAGCTGTGTTTGCTTCCAGATGTCTTAGTCATGTTATCCAATGTCCAATAAAATGGAAAGTATAGTTGATATATAGAGAAGGGTCAAGACACTTTGAATGGATGCAGTCTTACACTTTAGTCTTGATGTAGATAAAACGGTTGGCAGAATAGCCAGTTGTATTGACAGCAACGTGGAAGCTAAAAATACTCATACTCTTTTGATATTCGACCTCAGCATTGAAGGCCACGGAGATATTGATGTTTCAGTTTTATTCCCACTACTCTAGGAAGAAATAAAAATATTAATAGCATAAGATTGTTACTTTTACGCATTGAATAATCGGTAAACTGAAGGGCAATCTACCTGTATTAAACGCTACTACTGAGCGTCCTCAATTCATTTGAATCTAGAATTAACATGCTTACCGCAAACTTTATTAGCTGTTGTAGTTTATTGACCACTTTATTCAAACCCCCCACCCTTCAAATAAGGATCGTCTCTAAAGCATTAAACTTCAAATAAGCGCTCTTTATTTTTCTTGGACAATTGAACTATTTCTAAGAAGGTATGGAGCTAAATTTCCTCAATGATAAGTAATCTTTTTCCACTTTAGGACAACTTTTTATGTAGAAAATTAGCACTGACACGCATTGCACGTTCAATTCAAAGACCTACAGTAGTAGAAGGTCTATCACGGACCAAATATTTTGCTAGAATTTCCATGGTGCATCTGCTTTTTTTTGTTTTGCCCAAGTATCTTCCACATTTTGCTTTCTTTCCCAGCGCTAGCTTTCCTTATGACGTGAAACAAATGAATATTTTAAATTCATCTGGTAGCCTTCCCACAAATGCAAGTACAATTTAAGTTTAGAGAAGCAAGTAGAGAATTTCAGCTTGAAAACACATTTAGATCTCAAAAGAAATATAATCGCATAATTGAACAATAATTAAACATTGCTTGCTTGATGATCAGCGTAAGCTTCTCGTTGATCAATTTAGTTCAAATGCCATGTTGCTGCGCAATGACATCGACATTACGTCTACATTTTTGTGCTTTTTTCCCTGTTGAATTAATACAAATTATGCACTGCAGATAATTGCTGTATATTAAGCATTTGAATGAGCATTCCTCCTTAAAGTAGCCCTCCTTTCGAAATACTGAACATGTGATGAGTCAGAAGCATATATGAGCTCTATCCTGGACTGATTGTCACCTTAGTCTGAGTATGGACTCCAGAACTGACCATCAAAATCATTTGTCTTTTCTACACCAGTCGAACACCATCTTGACACAAGTATCAAGATAGTGCTCAAACGGTGTAGAAAGGACAAACAAAGATATATTCATACTGTATTCGGTACAGTCTAACATAGAGAAGTTTACAAGCATTTTTTTTTAATGATTAGTTGATTAAGAAGATTGAAAGCATACCTTTGTTCGCTAAGAATGGAAGCATTTTACCGATTCATCGCCTTTGGTGAATGCTTTGTGTTAGCATGTAGCTAAAATAAACTAGCAGTACTTGGATGAACCATACTTGCTAAATCGGTTTATTATTGACACAGGGTAGAGGCATGCTGGCAGCAGAAAACCAATTGTCAACTCAAGGCCAGGACCCAGTACATTGTGTCTTATTATGGGAATAAACTTAAGAAGCATTATAAGAGCTGTTGATTCCATTTTTTCATTTTTATCCATCTGTCAGCGACTTTCCTAGTTGATGACTCCTTCGACTCTTACTTTGCGTGCAGAAGGGACGGAGCCGGAGAGGGGATGTTGCGTTAACATTGGCAACTTCATCAGTAATAGCATCAGGCACACAAGATGCTATATATCAAGTTCAAGCTAGCAATTGGCTACAATGTTAAGTTTTTTTTAACTAAAATTTTAATCTATAGCGTAGAAAGCATTCTCGGTAACTTTCATGTCTTTCTGTGTAATAACATGATTTATATAAAGGCAGTACTCGGCAGCTCAAAAATTTAAGAAAGTTCATTTGTGGATTTCCGAGACCTAAGAAAGTCAATGCACACTTGCAATTCCAATTTTTGCGCAGGTCTATAACCTCTTTCGCTTAACTTCCATAGGTTTCATGTGAAAATTTATGTAACAATTCGATTATATACAACCTTGATTATTGGAGCCATTAAAGGATTGGAAACGTTGAAAAGTAAGGGTATATGTATTTAGTTATTGTTGAACTGGATAAAATCAAAGAAAGAGAAATGAAAGACTAGACCATTAAGAAATATACGCCAAGGTTCAGATTGGTGCAGGAATCAGAACTCAATGGAAAAGCAAAGAATAATTGTGATAAATTTATGACCAGTGGCTATGTTCAGGTATGGGTAGGAAGACTGTATTGTAAAGAGAATGAATTGGAAGATATCGATAGGAAATAGTCAAAGAAGTTATACCAGTAGTGGAAAATTTCTCAAGAAACTGCCAAGTTGAAAATATTTTCTAAGCAAGAAGCCAAACAGTAGGAGGCCAGTTACATTCATTTGCAGTCAACTTTCTCATAGATTGTTTGCTATATTTGTGTCAAGTGTATCATTGACCTTCTTTGTAGTTTGTTCATATGTTGTAGCAAACACTCAAAGTAAAATTCAGAATTTCAATATTTTATTAGTTTCTGTATCATTTTAAGGCACTAATTGTGCAATGCAAATTAAGGGACTTTTGAGGAACGTTTAGCACAAGAATTTGATCATTTGACATCGTAAATTAAGAAGTAATGGAACTAGGCCTGCAGCTATTTCTGCAGCGTATTGTTTGTCAATGGGCAATTAAATTCTACCCAATGATATGCCGGTGGGGGGGGGTGACTTTGCAAACTGTTGGTCATACAGCAAAAACACCTATCGTGAATTGGGGAGTGCGAGCACATTTCAACATGTACTTGACTTTGCTTTTTTCTTATATGCTTATAATTCACAATACAAAATAACACATATGTGCCGCCGGGAGCATGGAACTACATAACAACCCTGTGGCATTTAACAATTAACTTAACTTAAAGTCAGTTTCAAAATGGGTGTCAGGCGAAACGGAGTAATGAATTTTATAAGTTCGGTTATGCATGAATAATGCATAGCCGGAGGTTATAGATTATAATTGATTATGTCTATTGGTCAATTACTAATAGTCCTAGATTGTCATAGTCAACTCTCTTTTGTGATATTGCAAAAAATATCATCATTGCATCATTTGCATCCTTGTGTTCTGGAAAACGAAATTGGTCAATGCTGAAATAGTTCACTTTTTCTGGTGACACCCCCCTCCCTACCCAAGTGAAAAAGCCTAGAAATATTGCTGTTTATACCCCTCATATATCTAATGAGTTTCAGTTTCAAATTACAGCAAGAAGATTGATTATCTGATGGTTACGCTGTAGGCTCTTGTAAAACGCCCTCAGTCGTAGAATCGAATAAGAGAGGGTTGAAGATGAAAACTAGGTTATATTTTTATTGAAATATCCTGCCGTACAAACTCAACATGACCTGGAAACATATCACAGAAGCACTTTTCAGAAACACAGTTCCACTGTCGATCTGTTCTGCAAGACTTGCTTTCTGGCACGAGTCGCTTTGTTCTAGTCCGTCATTTTAGTTTTTATAAAGAGTTATCTTGGGCTCAAGGACATTCAAGCCACGACTCTTTGCTTATGTGAATTTTCTTTACTGTCGTATTGCTGTCCTTCACTACCACAATAAGGGGGTGTTATACCATCTGGCTTAGAGAAATCGATCTAGAGCATCCTTACTGCATTCTACTTTCTTTGTTTTTTACAAGTCTTTGGGCTGAACTATAATTTTCATACCTTTGTGTCCTCTTCTATACGTTATATGTGCTTTATTTATTATTGGCTTTTGTGATTTCAGGGTAAATTTCCTAAGCTTTTCATTCTCTGTAATATTTATGAACTCTTTAGAGTTTGTTTTTGCTGTATACTTATCTCCCAACACCATAATTATTCACTCAAGCTCTACCCTGGGATCTTTGTCCACAGATCATCTGACATTCCTAACTGTCAACAGCTAGTAAAAACTTAATTATCTAAGTATTATAGCCCTGATTTATATACCAATGTTTACATCCCTTGAAATGGACTAATTATCCCATTCAATTCTTCACTTTAGAACAAAGATATATAAGAAAGTGGAAATTTATGACTATTGCTACCTTGCATCAGTCTCAAGAACTAAATTTGAACTTACTTTTACACCATACGTGACTCTGACTCTATGGTAGTATGATACTTAAGCACCATGTAGAAGTTTTTTGGTAAAATAAATATACTTATAAGCAGCCGAGCTACGCGATTACTAGAAAAAGCCACATTTTAAACCATCAACAAGCAAAACTGGTCACTTGTATGCCCAAAATGCATGCAAATAGAACCCGAAGAGCTCGGGTGCTGCATTAAACCTTCAAAGTGACTTGAGTTATTTTCGCACCACAAGTTGAGTTTTCAGCCAAAGCTACGTAAGAGAGACTGTTGTTTTCGTATCTGGATCTGGAAATGAGGTAGAAGTATCAAGGGAACGACAGAGGGCACATTTTGCGCTTACTTTTACTTCATGGTATGGTGGGCCATATAGAGAAGTATAACAGGTGAAAGTGACATGGTATGTTTATATGATGCATGAAAATGAACTACATGGTTAGATAGTGAAAGCATTGTTTGCTGTAGAACAATTTCTGGAAGCAAGTAACATATTTTGAATTCACAGAAAATTGGACAAGTTATCGAAATTTGCCATGTTTTTATCGCTTGTTGACAGCTATTCCCATTACCTTCCGCAGAGCGGCCCGCTATGCAACAGTCTGTTCTAATATGAGCATTTGTACAAAGACTTTAATACCAGTATTACTATCAACAATTTTGTACTACACTCCTGAAGATTTATAGAGGAGTATTCGAAGGAGATTGCCTTAGTCTCTTATTCTTCAACCTTTGCATGAACTCATTCCTACATTCCCTTCAAGCTAAAGAATTTGGTCAACTAGTTAAAGAGCGAGCAAGCTACTTACTCCGAGGAACTGTTGTCGATTTCCTGATGACGCCATAGCCATTTTTTGCAACGAAATACAACAACCAAACCCTAGTAAATGCTTCTCGCCTATGGTGTGACTGGGCAAAGATGACAAAGTAGACCCGATAAATGCCTGGCATTTGCAATGAATACAATTGGCACACTGTGTAAACAATGCAATCCAAAGATCTACATCAACAACGTTCTACTCAAAGATCTCTAGGACTACAAAAAACTTTAGATACCTTGCTCGCTGGTTCGATATGGACATAACCAGTCGTGAACACAAGGAAGAGCTGTTGGTCACTACTGAAATGTTTTGAATTTGATCCATCAGCTTCCATTGCATCCAAGAAATAAGCGTCTACTGTACAATCAATACTTCTTTTTTAAAATAAGCCGGGGACTTACAATCACTGAAATCGATTTAACTTAGGTAGACCATAACCTTGACACGATATGTCATAGGTACTTCCGGAGATGGCTCAACATTCCAGTAAGCTGTACGGTAGAACTCCGCAGCTCTCCAAATCACAATTTGGCCAGGAAGTCATAGACGTCAGTACTACGCTTATTCGTCGTCAGGTGACCACGCGAAAATGTCTTGAAATCTCGTTGAACGAGGACATACGATACCTCCATAAAGTTACATCAGAAAAGCAAGCATTGTAAAAGATTACAGAAGATAAAAGGTCACAATTTGAAGCTCTTCAGGCAGAGTGTTTAATGTTAATGAAATTTCGGAAAACTGCTCTCCCCAAGACATAAAATTATTGGTTACAGACGCAACATCGGCTCTCAAGAAATATCCTTATAATATAATATAATATAATATAATATAATATAATATAATATAATATAATATAATATAATATAATATAATATAATTTAAAGATACTTTATTTTAAGTTGGCTGATATATACATAGCTAATTACAAACTAATTTAAGCCAGCTATTTACAGAATTGACAAATAACCTTAGTTATCTATAACAATCTTATAATTTCTGTAGTCGCATAAGTTTGATCTCCATGATATTATTTGCTTTTTATTGTCGGTGGCAAGATTTGCCATAGTTTATTGCCAATGAATGTGGCTGTCTCAATACCATGTGTTGTTGTTTTGACAGCATGTAATAGAGCGTCAGCTCCTCTACGAAGATTATACGATACATTTCTTCTTCTTTTTACACAACTTTAGTCATAAAATCAGGATTTAGATGTGAGTTTTTATTTTGAAGATCTCAATCATAGGCAGCTGCAAATTTCTCTCATGGCATGTTACAGATTTATTTTTAGACAGAAATTGTTGGAAAATTGACACCCTATCTTTACGCAAGCTTAAGAGCCTTTTCATGTATTTGGTATATCTTGTGATCAATTTTGCGGCTATGAAACATCCATATTAGAGGACAGTAGTCAAACTGTGGAGCTATGAAAGTGTTCATTACAGTTACAAGCTTTTTTGCATCCATGAATGGAGGTATTCTTGTAAGCTCGTGCAGTTTTTGACGAGCCTTAGTGCAGAGTTGTTGAACATGAGTCTCAAAAGACAACTTTTTGTCAAGAATAACTCCAAGGAGCTTCTCTCCAGTACTTTCTTTTATTAAGGCTTGATCTATTTTCACACTGTGTTCATTCGAATTCTCACCATACAGCATGAAATGGCAGGTTTCTTCATTCAGTTTAAAGTTTCATAGGATGTTTGGAAAAACAATTGACCGTCTTAAAACTGTGTTTCTCAAGCTTGCCAGTAACTAGATACTTTGTAATGTCACACGCATAGATAGTGGTGTCATCAGCGTAGTTACAAGGACCTGTCTCACCCTCGAGAAAAAACAGATCGTTGATAGATACATTCAATAACAGGGGTCCAGGACTGATCCTTGTGGAACATCAACTGCTATAGTTTTCCAAGCACTAAAAGACTCATTAATTATAACCCCTTTTCTGTTTTTCAAGTAGCTGAACAATAGTTTTAGGGCACTCTTGTCAAATCCGAAAGCATCTAGTTTTGCGCTCAATAGCTTATGATTGAGAGTATCAAACGCCTTTGATAAGTCCATGAATATTGTGCCAGAGCTACCTTTCTTATCAATGGTTTCTCTGCATTATTTTACCAATCGCACACGAATTTGTTGAGTGCTGTATCCCGGCCTAAACTGATATAACAGAGATGATAAGAATTGCTCTGAAAATCGCACTATTTGGTCGTTCATAAGCCTCTCATAGACTTTCTGTGTTGCAGCCAGCATCGTTATAGGCCTACAGTCGACCTGTATTGCAAGGATCATTTTTCTTACAGAAACTACTTACATCACCCCCTTTGACCTCATCAGGAATTCGGTCCTCCAACAGCTTTAAGTTAAAGAACTCCGTCAAATTTCATGTCAGAATATCATCATGATCTTTAACTATCTTTGCAGGGATCCTTTCCCTAAGTAAAACGTTTCTTGGACCCACTGTTAAATACATGAGCAACTCTCTAGCCTCATTATCTAACCTGGCGCGATAGGGTATAAACTCAAGCCCAACCTGAATTTTCTCTCAAGAAATTCAAGTAACAATGCATATCGTAGCTGGATGTTGACCGTGCCTAAATCGTTTTGCATGAAGACGTAATTCGGTACTGCTAAATCTATCAACGTTTATTTAACCGATTTTAAATACATGTATCCCTTCCAATTCGTCACCCGAATTAGTAGCCGGTTCAAGCTCAAGACTAGTTCTTCGTGCAGTTGATAAAAAGGACAACCTCTTCATCTTTGAACTAACTGTGTGTTATAAGACAAATACAGGAAGAATGTACGTAGAAAAAAGGAAAAATGCGAACACCTTTTAAGAGGCAGTACGTTACAGTGCGTCTGTAAGAATAGCAAGATTGTTTGTCTTGTAATGATAACTGCTGGGATATATTAAAGAGCAGTAGCAAGTTTGTTGATCTTGTGATGATAACTGCTGAGATATATTAAAGAGAAGCAGACCGATTCTTTGAAACGTTGAAAGAACTAAGAGCGGCAGACGCTGCTGTAAAGTATATTGCTTCTGGGCTGACTGAGGTTTGTATACGATCCTCATATTACATAATCTTCTTGAGAATGTAGGAATAGATTGCCCTGAATTCATGGACTTTTACCTGTGTCTACAAACATCTTTACCTTGGACCCTTTAGTGACACCCTTGTGTAAACAGCCATAATACATCTAAAGTATAGAGAATGGCTTGGTCTCATTACCATATCTTTGAGATTTGAATTTTATGCACTTCAGCTCAATTTTGTCATGAAAGTGTCCATTATTATCCAATATTTAGCTATTTAGAATATAGGCAGCCATTCGCAGGTACTATATTGTAGAGATATTGTTTCATTCTTTTTAAGTCCCGAAGTATCATACGTCTTGTGTCAGCCATACCAAGCCCATAAATCAGTGGATCTGCAAAACTGTTCCAGAATGACAAGGCAATGCAGATAGGCCTGGTCGGAGATGAGATGTAGCGACCACTAAGTAGCTCATAAAGCAATACAACTGTAAGCGGGATGACACATACGTAGAAAGCTAATGCGACAATACCAGCCATAAATGCAACTTTGAATTGCTTCTTTCGGTAGTGAGCAAGCTCTAGTTCAACCCCAAATGCTCCAGCTGGAATAACTTGGTTAATTTTTTCTCTGCTGAACAGATACAGCCGAACTTGTATGATAAACATAACAGTTGATGATGGAATAACAAACACTACAAGTATGTAATGAAATGGACTTGGATTTGGAATGAGCATAGCATCATCATAGCGACAAGTGATGGTGGCTATAATCCCCAATAACAGTCCTGTAATCCATCCCAAAATTGAACCATAGCGTAGTCTTGACTCTGTGAAAATGTCATGAAGATAGAAACTATGGATGCATGCAATGTACCTCTCCACCGATAATGCAGTGATGGACAATGTGCAAACAACTGATGTTAAGGAACCTATAAAAATTGAAACAGCACGATAAATTACGCAGCCAGTTGAATTCACTTTCAAAGTTGTAGCCGTGTCGACCAATCCTAGAATGCACAATCCGCATACCAGAGTAGCATCTGCCAAAGAAAGGGAGAACAATATTGAATGCCGAGGAAGACTAAACTGAAAATCCTTTGCAATGATCTTAATAAGAATGATATGCAGCGGCAGCACAATAAACATCAAGATTATCCTATATGCCCCAGTCTTTTCGATTAAGCAATCGTGAATGGCAGTACTGTTACTGCTAGCCATCTTGTTCAATGCTTCATGCATGGTTGCGTAGGTAGTGTTAGCCATTGCTCTAAATGCTCAGTATTTGGTTCACATTGAGCTGAAATGAGGATTTTATAGAGATGGAAGCAGGTGCAATTCTTTGCTGTCTTGTAAGAGACCAATAATAATTGCAAAGCGCTCTATGTCAGAAAGGGGTTTGCACACGAGTCGCTGCGATTCATTTGTCATTTCAGGTATTTTCGATTATTTATGCAGATAGACAGACTTCATTTACATTATTTTTCAAACCGATTTGCATATTGCGAAGCGCCAGTGAATGACCATGGACAATTGCAAGAGTATGTTATCAGGGGGAGGCTTGCAGACAATAACTCTAACCATGGTCTATACTTCAGATTTATGAGTGGAGGTTCCGATACCTTTGCTGTTTTCTCATATGTGCTTTCTGTTGTATTTGTGGTCATTAGTATTTATTCAAATTGCACTATGCACGTCGTTATCGCTGCAAGTGAGTTCCTGCATTTCCTTCAGTTCCTAAAAGCTTACAGCAATTGATTGCCAATTCATATTTTGAATAGTTCCCTTACTATAGAATAATATCCTATTCCATAAAACTAATTCTTGGTAATATCAAAACATTCTTAATTGAGACTAGCAGTTATGACATACTTGATTTGCTAACGACCTTGTTAAAACGATTGGTCATAACCTCAAAAAGATCACTGGTTCTCATAAGGAAACAATTTGTTATTAAGAAAGCATGTCAACCCTCTTTCGAAAGCTTATCAGAAGCACCTTTACTCTGCCTTGCCTACTGAACAGTAGTGTATTCTACAATTTTGTGAAGCCAGTTCATAGTATTACACGTAGCAGATTAACGATTTGATCAATTACATTTCTTATGTCCCTCTCTTAAACAAAGTTTAAGATTGTGAATATAGATTTATTGTCTTCTAGGTGGTGCCATCAACATATTTTTACCTAATGCTTCAAAAAGTCAGCCCTCTTTTTATCATGATCTAGAACAATGCCTCTCAGCCTTGTTGGAAGTACTTAGCCCAAATGCTCTTTATCGGCAATCACTGAACCTTTCTTAAGTGAAAAGATAAAACATAATTTGTGTCAATTTCAAATCATGTTATTTCAATGAGGATAATAGATGAATAGCCGTCCATTGGCCAATCATGGCCAATGGACGGCTATTCATCTATTATCCTCGGGCGGACTGGACGCAGTATTCACCATATCGTGTGTATCCTCTCCTAGCTACATATTTTGGCTCAACTTTCGTTCGTTATGTGACGTTTCATGCTCTGAAGAGTTTCGGACGAAAAAAGCTTTCAGTATGCCTCAAAAATGCTCCCGCTATTTCCTGCTACATGGACTATTATGAGAATTTTTAATGCCACTGTTTGCTGCTCATACTTCTTATCTGTTCTGTTCGAAATCGCACTTCTTTATTTTTTCATTTGTTTGTATGTGCGCATGTGTGTACGTAATTACTTGCTTTTGCTCATACTTGATTTATGGTGTTTTCATCTATGCAACTGAGGAAGTTGTCACTGTTCATTACCTGCAACTTGGCTACAGACTAATGGTGAAGCTTTATTATTATTCCAATGTTCTGAGGTTTCATTACTGTTGCCAGGACTGACAGGAGCTTATTAAAGCATAGAAATATTAATTAGATAACATATTTTAGCTTTGTATCGTACATTGTTGCTTGCGCTATTTATTGCAGTATTGCAAGTCTGTATGCCATGAGATTATCTTTACTATTAAGTAAGTAAATACGCAAAGTAAGTCTGTAAGTTGGTAAGCTTCATATATGTAAGTCATTTAAAATTAGCATTTCTATACAATAGAATAAGCTAATCGGCCTCAAACCTCGAGACAAGATTATTTTATCAGATTTTCAGGCTGTTTTTGTAGTAGTCTTCAAATTAGCACATAACACTCCAGTCAAAGTAATGTTAATCAATAGAGTTTGGAGAGTTTATTGACTGCTCTGTTTTGCTACAATTAGGATCCCCCCTTTTTGAGCTATAGTGGATTTATTCACACCAAGTGTTTGTTTGTACGGACCCATTGTTTGTGCGATTTATTTTAATTATAAAGCTGAGTTTGCTTCCAGATGTCTTAGTCATGCTATCCAATTTCCCATCAAAAGAAAAGTATAGATGATGTATAGAGAAGGGGCAAGACACTTTGAATAGATGCATTCTTACAATTCAGTCTTGATATAGGCAACCGGAAGTCAAAATAGCGCTTTAGAACTTCTGTTCAAACCGTGCAAACCTGCAATACCCGCCAAATATTCTTGTGACACTTACAAAAGTACAATACAAAACCATATTCCTTTCAGCCTATTCATCCTGACGCCCTGTACACAGTCCATCCCACCTTGGGACAATGCAGTCTCATCTATGCCAAACTTGAAGTTGTTACGCAGGTGTAATTTTTCCATACTTGCTTGTACTGCTCTCAACAAACAACATTACTTGCAGGAAGGAGAGGGATGAATGTAGAATGTAGGGATAAAAAGTCGCAAAGTTTTCTAAGACGCATGGCAACTGTCGTGAATCTGCAATGTCAGCTGCACAATTTAGCCTGTTGCAATAAAACTTTCAATGAACCAGAGCTAAACCAGTTGTATTGCCAGTGCAGAACAAGTTAAGAAACTAACACTTTTTAACATTCGACCAAGGCAATGAAGGCCATTGAGACATTGATGTTTAAGTTCTATTCCTGCTACTCTAGCAAGAACTAAAAATATTAATATTACAGGATTGTTACTTTTGTGCATTAAATAATCATTAAACTGAAAAGCAATCTTCATGTATTAAACGCTACTACTGAGCGTCCTGAATCCATTTGAATCTGGAATTAACATGCTCACCGCAAACTTTATTGGCTGTTTTAGTTTATAGGCTGCTTTATTCTGTCTCTTCGTCGAAATGAGCATCATATTTAAAGCACTAAACATTACATAAGATTAGGTATGCAGCTGAAATTCCTCAATGATAATTAATCATTTTGCTAATCTAGGGCAACTTTTGTACAGAAGATTATCATTGAAACGCACTTCAAGTTCAATTCAAAGATCTACAGTCTATCACATATCAAATGTTTTGCTAAAATCTCTATAGCCCTGTTTACACTACACAAACTAACCTGGGTTCGCCCCAGATTAAAACTAACCCAGGTTAGTTGAAGCCGCGTTTACACTAGTGCAACGAGATTTTGTAGTGTAAACGCAATCTGGGGCGAACCCAGGTTAGTTTTCATCAACGCATGTGCAGATCACAAAACTAAGGCTGAAGTAAAAGCAATATGGCGGACACTTTGTAAATAACTAAATTCTGAGTATTCAATTAGGCAGATTGATGCTTATATGGGAACTAATGACCATAGTAACTCACTTTGAGATAAGAAGAACAACTATAGCTAAGATGAGCACCTAGGATTTTAATTAATGCCAAAACTCCAATTTCTTCCCAAGTAGCAACTATATCAATATTTGTTTGCATCAATCATATTTAAATGACAGGTACAAGACTGAAATTTGATAAGCATCGAATGAATTCATCTGTTGTGTTGAAACTTACCTGCCAATTCTATTACTAGGCATGCTTAGAGGAGAAACTAACCCCGCTTCGCCCCAGGTTTGTGTTTACACTACACTTTAACAAAACTAACCTAGGTTCGACCTAGGGCGAACCCACCTCTAAAAGTGGGTTGACCTAACCTGGGGCGAACCTAGGTTAGTTTGCGTTTACATTACAAAAAACTAACCTAGGTTAGTTTTAACCTAGGGCGAACCTAGGTTAGTTTGTGTAGTGTAAACAGGGCTTATGGTGCATCTGCTTTTCTGTTTTGCCCAAGAACCTTCCACATTTTACTTCCTTTCACAGCGCTAGCGTTTCTATCGGCGTGAAGCAGATGAATATTTTAAATTCATCTGGTTGCCTTCCCACAAATTCAAGTATAGTTTGAGTTTAGAGAAGCAAGTAGAGAATGTTAGCTTGAAAACATATTTAGATCTCAAAAGAAATAAAGTCACGTAATTGAGCAATAATTGAACTGTGCTTGCTTGATGATCAGCGTAAGCTTCTCGTTGATGAATGTATTTTAAATGCTATTTTGCTGCGTAATGACATCGACATTGCATCCACATGTTTGTGCTTTTTCTCTCTGTTGAATTAATACAACTTATGCACTGCAGATAATTGCAGTATGGTAATCATTTGAATGAGCATTCCGCCTTAATGTAGCCCTCTTTTCGAAATACTGAACATGTGATGAGTCAGAAGCATATATGAGCTCTATCCTGGACTTACTGTCAAACCTTGAGAATGGACTCCAGAACTGACCGTCAGAATCATTATCCGGTCTATACCGTTTGAAAACAATCTTGACACAAGTTTCAAGATGGTGTAGAAAGGACAAACAAAGATATATTCCTACTGTGTTCGATACAGTCTAACATTCAATTCCATTTCAAACCTACTTAACATTCCAATTTTCGCGCTGGTCTATAATCTCGTTCGCATAACTTCCATAGATTTCATGCAAAAATCTATGTATTTCAGTGTTGTTTTTGTGTAGTGCCTATCTATCTACGTAACAATTCAATTGTATACAACCTTGACTATTGGAACTATGAAAAGATAGGAAAGTATCAGTAGTGGGTAAGAAAAGTCTTCCCCATTATAAAACAACACTGAGTTTCCTAAGGGCGAAGTGCAGAGAGAAACACTTGCGAGGACTGTTCATGTCCTTTGTGTAGAAATCGGGATGAGGAAGAGTAGCTAGATGTGAAGGAATAACGTTGCCAAATGGTGAAGTAATGAAAGAAGTTGAAAAGGAAAGGTATATGTATTTATTTATTGTTGAACTGGATAAAATCAGATAGAAAGAAATGAAAGAATAAACCAGTAAGAAATGTAAACGAAGGCTCAGATTGGTACTTAAATCAGAAGTGAATGGGAAAAACAAAAAATAATTACAATAAATGTATGACCAGTGGTTATATTTAGGTATGGGCAGGAAACTGTATTGGAAAGAGAGTGAATTGAAGGATATCGATAGGAAATCCAGGGAAGTAACGAAAATGTTGCTCCTGAAAAGTTACGTTGACAGGTTGTACAAAAGGAAGAACCAAAGCGTTGCTGTGTGCTGCAAGGAACAGGCTATCAGGAAAAAGTATGTGAAACACTACAGCGATAGAATGAGTGAAAGTCCGTTGTGCAGGTCATGTTGGAAAAGGGTAAACTATAGAGCAGTTAGTAGATGTGAGAAATTGGTTAGAAGGAATACAAACGTCGGTGCAACAATGTCGCATAGAAGTCTATTGAGACCTGTGTAGAAAGATTGGGTGCGAGTTCATGGAAAAATGATGGTATCAGCATGTCCCAGAAGGAGCAATGGAAAACGAAGAAGTGACATTTTTGTGAGATAGCAATGTTCAGTGCGACAATGTGATAGAGGCAGTGAACGTACAATTAAAGCAGCTAAAATTCGTGTAACTCCGGACCTGGCCAATATTTGTTTCGTCTACAGAAAATGTAATAGATGCATCTTATGGCAATGCTTGATCCTTTCATAATGATCTGCTGTTGATGCGCATTGTCAAAGTGCAAATCTTTCAGCTTCGATGAAAAGGAATCAGATGATCTACCAAATATACCAAGAGCACTCATAGAGAGATTGATAAATTAAACTTTTGAACGTCAAGTACGTTCTGACTCTTTTAGCCTCGTCTAACACACCATTCTATATCCAAACCTCTTTTAACCCATAGAGGTCCTTAAACAGAGGATGTACAAGTCAGTTGAAAAATTACACAGCTCTTTGTATGGGTGTCTGATAGCTCAAGGGACAGTTCTTTCATATAGAGTTATGCCTTATTATTGAGAGCGTTGTGTACAGTTTTAACTATTTTAGTTTGATTGGTTGAATAGTAGTAAGCCAAACGAACTCTTGTATAGGTAGCTTAGAAGGAACGTACAAGGGATTCTTCTATCACTCTATCAGAACTAACTAAATGTGGGATGGTAGGGACATTTTTTCGGTCGCTCACATCGTATTTAACTAGCAGAGAACTATACTGACAAATAAATTGCCGTAGATTAAGCCTACAAGCTGTTCATTGCGGTATCCCTCAGGGTTAGTGTTTGGGGCCTCTTCTTTTCATTTTGTATGTCAATGATTTTGAGCAGTGCCTCAAAAAATGCACCTCAAACACATATGCGGATGAAAATAGTGTTACCTGTTCTGCCGAAGATGTGGACGATCTGTGTGACGATCTAAAAGCTGAGGTTGCCAGTATTGCAGAATGATTACGGCAAAGTATGCTTCGTTTGAACTCTGATAAAACAGTATCTATAATTGTTGGTCATAAAGGACAGACCAACCGTATTCTTGGTCCACTATAGGTGAATATAAATGGAGAACCAATCAAAAGAGCCGAAAGGGTTACTTACCTTGGAATTACGGTTGACGAAAACCTGAATGGAACGAACAATATTAAAATCTGACAGGTAAAATTCAAAATGCTCTCTCGGTCATGCGGCAAGTGAAGAACATACTACCGCTATGTAAATTGAACAGGTGTACAAGGCACTGCTTGAAAGTCACCTGAGATGCAGTGATGAACTGTGGGGCAGTTTTTCAAGAGCACAGCTTGATTGTCAGCAATGTCTACTAACTAGAACACTGACACTAACAGAAGGCTCCAGACTAAAGGACGAGTGGAGTTGTAATTGGCTCTCAGTCTCAAATTTAATACAATTTTAATAGGGCAGTGGTGATCTACAAAATAATAAATGATCTCTGCCACGACAATTTGAAAGGGAGACTGTAATATAAGATCTGGAATCTAAGATGAAAACTTGTCAAGGAACATTAGAAGTGAAAGATACAAATTACGAAATACTACAGTTTTGTCTAAAAGGCATCTGTGATTATTTGGACGTATTTAACAAACTGCGAGTTTTAGAGCTATCAATGTTTAATAAGTATCAATATGTATCTATATAATTATACATACTTAGAAGATGATAAGATTATGTGTGTGAATATGATAGAATATAAAATGAAATGAAATGAAGTGTAGTGAATTTGCGGTTGATGAACAAAATGAAGTTATCGATTACGAAAACCTGGGGGAACCATTAATTAAACCTATGGTCAAACTGTCAGAAGCAAATCAAGACTTCTCTATGGCAGATATTGTTGGAAGTGATTTGCCAGTTTCATTCTTATGGAAATGAACTGGACTTCTTATTGTTTTTATTGTTTTAGACTTGTTGTTGCTATTGCTGTTGCTGTTTAGAAAGGCCACACTTCTTGTATTGTTGACTTAAGCTTTTTATGATATGACTATATTGCTGTTACAAAATTTGATGAAGTCAAATAAATTCTGATATATAACAACAAATTCTTTTTTCCATGTCCACCTGGACAAAAGCAAAGTTAATGCTGAGAATATCGACGATTTGGGCGATCTTGCCTACGAATGCTTCAAAGAAAAGTACGATCTCGTGAACGATATACTTGCAGAATTCTAAAGGTTTGATGAAAGAACGAAAACTTGCAATCGAAGCAAATTAAAATCGGTGATGACATATCTCAAATGAAAGCACTCTCGCTGCCGAAATAAAGTTCGTGGCCAAACTTTTGCGATCTATGGTTCCGGGAGGGGGCACTGTGATAGTCACACTTCGACCACTTCACAGAATTAAGACGTAGTTTCTGGAATTATGTAAAAAAGATCTTATTTGAACCTATATGAGAATATTTCCAAACTTCGATGTAGCAACGTGCACCTCGTACTCAAAAATCTCTCACTGCCCACAGAAAACAACTTTTCTCTATACTAGCATGGATTCAGTTCTCCCAGAAGCTAAAAGTGGAATCGATCTATCGTACGGTCCCAGCATATGAAGAGGTATCTATTATTACCTGGATTATTAAATCGAATAAATCGCCTTGTCCTAGTGCGATCAGGTTTTTGTTGTAATGCTCAAAAGATATGCAAACCTTCCTAAGAGTGCATAGCCCCAAAATGTTTGAGATTGATTTGTTTTCTCCCAACCTAGTTAACCAATCAGCATGAAAAATGGGCCTAAATGTAGCTGTGTAGTGCATTTCTGGTGAGAATCCTGCATCATAATTGGTCACTTAGGTTGGGAGAAAATAGATGTGATCAGCCTATTAAAAATTTGAAGGCTATGCTACCTAACATATGTCATAAATCATGTATGGATTAGCAAACAAATGTCTGTAGCATGGCGTTTAGTAACCACCTTTCTAATCCACAAAAAGGGCTCTCCAGACGATTCAGGGAATTTTCGCACGACACCCCTTCGGCCCTTCTCTTAAAACACTTTCAAATCTATACTTAGAAACCGTATGTTCAAATTTCTGACAGCGAATGAATTCATTGAAGAATTAAGAATTTCAAGTAGCAAAGCATATCGTACCTAGATATTCGGCATGCTTAAATCGTTATATATTGGGACGTAATTCGGTATTGCTAAATCCATCAACGTTTATTCAACCGATTGTACAGACACTTTACTACGATTGCCCTCCCTTGCCGTCACCCGAAACAGAAAACCGGCTCAAGGCCAAGGCCTGATCTTCTCGCAATTGATACAAATAACAACCTCTTCATGTTGAACTAACTGTAGGTCACGAGATAAATAGAGGAAGAATGTAAAAAAGACAAAAAGGAGAAATACGAATACCTTTTAAGAGACAGTAGATTAAGTTGCGTCTGTAAGAATTTCATGTTTGTTTACCTTGTGATGACAACTGCTGGGATATATTCAAGAAAATCAGACCAATTCTTTCAAAGTTTGAAAGAACTGAATATGGCTGGCACTCCTGTAAATTATATTCCTTCTAGCCGAATTGAGATTTGCATACGATCCTCGTAATACATATGTGAAAGATTGGACTTACCCTGAACTTCTTGACTGTTCCTACAAACTACTGTACCGTAGAACTTTTAGAAACACCCTTGTGTAAACAGCCATAATACATCTAAAGTATAGAGAATGGCTTGGTCT
The DNA here is from genome assembly GCA_964019165.1 of Mastigias papua. Taxonomy (NCBI): domain Eukaryota; kingdom Metazoa; phylum Cnidaria; class Scyphozoa; order Rhizostomeae; family Mastigiidae; genus Mastigias; species Mastigias papua. The sequence continues at coordinate 6,825,944 of OZ025270.1, read as the reverse complement.
CATTACCATATCTTTGAGATTTGAATTTTGTCATGAAGTTCGATTTTGTCATGAAAGTGTCCATTATTATCCACTATTTACCTATTTAGAGTATAGGCAGCCATTCGCAGGTAGTATATTGTAGAGATATTGTTTCATTCTCTTTAAGTATCGAAGTATCATTTTTCTTGTGTCAGCCATGCCAAACCCATAAATCAGTGGATCTGCAGAACTGTTCCAGAATGATAAGCCAATGCAGATAGGCCTGGTCGGAGATGAGATGTAGCGACCACTAAGTAGCTCATAAAGCAATACAACGGTAAGCGGGATGACACATACATAGAAAGCTAATGCGACAATACCAGCCATAAATGCAACTTTGAATTTCTTCTTTCGGTAATGAGCCAGTTCTAGTTCAACACCATATGCTCCAACTGGAATAACTTGGTTAATTTTTTCTCTGCTGAACAGATACAGCCGAATTTGTATGATAAACATAACAGTTGATGATGGAATAACAATCATTACAAATAAATAATGAAGTGGACTTGGATTCGGAATGAGCATAGCATCATCAAAGCGACAAGTGATGGTGGCTATAATCTCCAATAGTAGTCCTGTAGCCCATCCAAAAAGTGAACCATAGCGTAGCCTTGACTCTGAAAATGTCATGAAGATAGAAGCTATGGATGCATGCAATGTATCTCTCCACGGATAATGCAGTGATGGACAATGTGCAAACAACTGATGTTAAGGAACCTATAAAAATTGAAACAGCACGATAAATTGCGCAGCCAGTTGAATGCACTTTCAATGTTGTAACTGTATCGACCAATCCTGAAAGGCACAATCCTCATACCAGAGTAGCATCTGCCAAAGAGAGGGAGAACAATATTGAATGCCGAGGAAGACTAAACTGAAAATCCTTTGCAATGATCTTAATAAGAATGATATGTAATGGCAGCACAAAAAGCACCAAGATTATCCGATATGTCCCAGTCTTTTCGATTAAGCAATCGTGACTGCCAGTACTGTTACTGCTAGCCATCTTGTCCAATGTTTCATACGTACTTTACTATGCTGTGTTTACCTTCGCTCTTAATGCTCGGTATTTGATTCTCATTAAGCTGAAGTGAAAATTTTAGAGAAAGGGAAGCAGGTGCAATTCTTGTCTATCTTATAAATGGCCATTGAGAATAGAATGATGTTGATATCAGAATGTTGATATCAGACAGAGATTGCAAACAGTTGGCAGTGTCTCAGTTATCGTGTCAAGTATTTCACAATGTTAATTTAGATAAATAGACCTCATTTACGTTGCTTTTCAAACCGATTTGCATTATGCAAAACGAATGCGAATGATTATAGACAATTGCAAGAGTATGTTATCGGGGGGAAGGCTGGCAGGCAATGCTCTAGCCATGGTATCTATCTCAAATTTACGAAAGTAGATTCCCATGGCTTTGCTGTCTCCCCATGTGTGCTCTTTTTTGTATGCTTTGTCATTGCTATGAGTGCAAATTTCAGCATGCATGTATTCAAATGAAAATGAGTTCCTGCAGTTACGAGTACCATTTTAGGGCCTGTTTACATGGAGGTAGGGTCATCCTCCTAGAAGGGTCACCCTACCAGAGAAGCCAAAACATAGCCCTGCTTTACATGCAAGCTCGACAAGCTAGGGTCACCTTAGGGGTAGGGCTAGTTTAATGTGCCAGCTGCAACTGTCATGGTTTCTTGCGGAGTTTATTTAGCCCTCTTTCTGATTGAGTCCGAATGCTTCCAATGATATCTTTGGCGCTTCTATATCATTGAAAGCTTCGTAAACATTAAAGTAGCAAATGAGTGTCTTGTGGGGTAGCAATCATCAGTTTTGGTTTTGTTGTCGTTCTTAACTGCTTTGCAATTGCCATCTGACACCTCGTCTACCACATCATTATGATCGAATCGAGGTAGACTGAGAGAGCTCTCCACCCAGGGTCACCCTTCCTTGAGCATTTACATGGCTTAAGTAGACAACAAGCTAGCCCCCCTAGGAGGGCCACTCTACCTAGATAGTAGGGTGACCCTACCCCTAGGATGATCTTACCTAACATGTAAATGCAACGATGAAAAGCAACAGAGGAAGGTGGCTCTACTGGTAGGGTGACTCTACCTCCATGTCAACAGGCCCTTAGTCGCTGTATTCTTCTTGGAATGTTCACTTTGGTAGATGGAACAATACGCTAGTTCGCTAATCGCGTCATTTCCTTGGTTTGCAATGCCAGAAATATCAAACCGTTTTCACTTCTCGACATCGATACCCACCCGTGATTAGTCGAGGTTTACGGCACAAACTCGCATGTTCACATTTAGGGCTAATGGGGCTTATGCAGTAAACCCTGACCTTCTTAGCATTCTCAACCTCTTGCGTAAACCAGTCTGTAGACAAGTTAACTCGTGTCTCTCTCAAAAATTAAGTGTAGGATTGTGAATGTACATGTACTAGCTTCAAGATTCGTACCTTTTTTCTCATCATCTACAAAAGTACTTCTTAACCTTGCTGGAAGTACTTACCATTTTTTCTGCAATTATCCCCCAGGGCGTCTATAAATTTCATTGATTTTAGGCGACGAACTTTTCTTGGAGAGAATCATGCAATAAAAGAAGTAAGTTTACTCAAAACGTACAATTTTTGGAATTTGCATGGAGCGTCTATTAAAGAGGGAAAATATTATTTTTGTCGGATTCAATCTTGATAAATGTTCTTCGCACATTCCTCTAATCTGACATTGCCCATAATAGAGGAGTTTGTTAGGATACGACAGAGAGGCAGAATATTATATTTGTCAATACAACTGGTTGATGCTCACCTTTCGACCTCTGCTCAAAATCATTCTTCTTGACGTTTTCGTCCTCCAGTCCAGCACCAGGCCAAGAAATGATTACCTATTTTCGTTTTACTTATTATCTAAGCGTGAACAAACTTTTGTTTTGAAAATTCATAGGATCCTCGCGATTACATCTCCATCACTTGAGCACTAGAAATATAACCCACTAGCTAGCAAAATGAACATAGCCACATTTTGTTTTCAACCAATGAGCGGATTTGTTTATATCAAATCATCAACCAATAAGATGCTTCAAATTTTTACATATTTTATTTTAAAGCTGCTTTGAAGTGGAGTTACCGTGGAGAAATCACTACTCGCAGCTATTGGCCCCGAAAAAAGTCACGTTTGTTCACAGAGGCGAGCTTTGAATGTACTCTCGTAACTAAATTTTACAGTGAGATCTCGAAGTCCTAAGTTGGGCAAGGAATCGTTTACAAGATATTCAACGTATGGAACAGTACTCATTGTTTACAATATATAAAAGATGCGCAGGCCCTTCTTGAACCATTTTTAACTGTCAAAACTGCCAGAACTTATGTATTCCTGCATAGAAGATGTATGCTTCATGGTTTCACTTGGTCAGTATTTAAAACAACCCAAAGCTACCATGTTGAAACTGGAAATTTCGGTGTGAAGCTATGACAAAGGATTCTGAAGCCATTTTGCAAGGAGAGAGGCAGCAAGAGAGATAAAAGATTTTTTAAAACTATTATACGCGTTGAAAAGTTAGAAACTTGCCATATGAAGAAAGGTTGAAGTTCGCGCTTTGCGCACAACTTGGTTATTTGTATATGAAAATTGTCTACAGTCATTCCCTTACATGAACGATTTATATCGAGTTTGCATCGAATGGCGATAAGCCTATCACGAAGAATACAAGGACAGGTCACCTTAAAGATGGCGGATGAAGAAGAAGATTGAATCAATTGCCGTGAAACAAAACAGTCATGGTATTCTACTATTCATACCGTCTGCTCTGAGGTAGGATGATTCATATGCACTATGTCGTTATCTTTAGATTAGAAGCTTTTGCAAAAGTTCATTCATAAACAAAGTGTATACCTATTTTAGTAGGCATACAGACTTGTTAGATGACCAGTAGAACAACAGAGAGATGTAATTTTGGTGACGAATGCCCTGTTTCCTCTATGAAACAGCAATGACTTGGCGAAGAATGACCAAGGATACATTTCATGCGTTTTTTCATGTAGATTTTAAAAATAATTTGTTAATAATGCTCTAAGACGAAATTGAGTCTGAAGATATTAAGGCTATGTTCACATTGCTCCGTATTCGTTTTTATCCGTTTTCATTTCGATCCGTTTTGCCTGTTCACATTGCTCCGGGTACATTTGAATACGCTATGAAAACGATAAGTGTTCACATTGCTCCCCTCCAGATACAGCGGAAAACGGCATGATATTGAGTCTTGTACTAGCGTTTTCAAAAGAATCCGTTTTCGATGTTCACACTGCATTTATGCGTTTTCAAAAGTCTCCGTTTTCAAAAGTATCCGTTTTCAAAGCGCGTTTTCAAAAGTCTCCGTTTTCATAGCGGAGCAATGTGAACGCAAGGCAAAAACGGATACTTTTGTATCCTTTTTCATATGAATACGGAGCAATGTGAACGGGGCCTAACACACTAGATTTCTGCGATAATAAAGTGGATAACAAAGAGCATATCCGAAGTCAGGTGCTGATATGACAGCTAATATTAGCTATTTCCTAAATTAATTCTTCTTAGCCCCAACATGTGAAGTACAGCGATAAATTTGAGAATTGGGTATGCATGTCACAGTCTGTTTCACATTTTCGCACGAATAAATAAATTGTCGTGATTTTAACAACTTCGGTGAGCAATGAGCACTGCTCCACATGTTGAATGTCTTAGGAACCATTCTTTTGCCAGCTTGGGACTCCGAGATATAACTGTTATAAGAACTTACGAAGTTACAGTTAAACGCTCATCTCTGTAATTTAACGTAAGTTGTTTCCAGGCCAACACTTGCGAGTAGTGAATTCTCCACAGCACCTCCGATTCAAAATGACGTTACAATAGAATGTGTAAAATCTGGAAGCATCTTATTGGTTACTAATTTGATGTAAACAAATACGCTGATTGGTTGAGAACAGAATGCGGCTATGTTAATAAAATGAGTAGTATACAAACGTCTTAGTATGAATAAAAGATGTTATCAATGTTATTATAATATCATTATTACTTCGAGCAATGGCGTACGGACGTTGATGCACATGTGGTAGTTTACACGCTTTTCACTTGGCTTATGCAGGATTTATGTTGTTCAACAGTCACGTATTTCGGTTCATTTGCATGTAAGGAAACATGTTTCGTAAACGTTTATTATGTTTTTTGTTATTTTATGTGGTTTGCTCGTATTATGGTAAGGACTTTAAAGCTCTTGGCCGCCACCAATTGAGGTGTAAGAAACGGTGCCTATCAACCCTGTTCCTAATTCCGCGATTAATACTACAATGATGGAAGTTAAAGATCCTGCAAGTACTGTGGAAACTGTTAAGTGTTTCTGTAGAAGGACTTGCAAAGGGGTTAAGGGTCTTAAAATGCACCAGAGTCACTGCAGGAATATCGAGGGCCTAACCGGAGATCAACTAGAACCCATACCTTCAAATTTTGATACGAACAGCTCATTGGATGAAAATTTGGCAAGCGATCACGTGGATTGTATTTCATTCGACTATTAAGACACTGCTGACATAAAACCTGGTGCTTATTTACCGAAGACAAGTGATCATTGGGCAATGGCGAATCCCTCTCTCTCTATCTCCCTCTCTCTTGCGCATCCGGCTTGCAACTGTATCATTGCTTACTTTGCGCGACTCTACAAATCAAAGTAATCAAGTTTTTCAATACCTTGCGATCGTTTGCTACTTTTCTCAGGATGTTGAGATCTTCTGTTGTCTTGGATTGTCTGATTTTCATTTGTTGATGATGATGTTTTGCTACTTCTATTATATCATTGCCAATCACTATTGGCAGTGTTGTTCTTTTCCTTCCTCGGAATTTTTTCCATTAGTAGGACATTGGAAGTAGTAATTCGTGGCTTGTTGACCTGGTGGCAATGGCAAATGACTTCTTTAAATCAACCTTCGTAAATATTGATTTCGATTTGGACAATACAGATGTCAACGCAATACTTGAACAATTCTATTTAAAACTTGTTTAAAGAGAACTGCGGAACAGTCATAACCAATGTCGACAAGGAGCTAGTCGTAGAATATAGGGAGTATTCTCCCAATGCCAGATTTCAATCATCTGCTTTAAGTGGTGCCCCTTTCTCCGCACTGTGATAACGAGAGTCTTCCGCATCATTTGTAAATCAGGACCTATTCCACACGAATGGAAACAGGCTTACACAGTTTTAGTCCACAAGGAAGGCAGCAGTGATGACAGGCCCGTAGTCAGCTTGAATTCGCAAGGGGGGCACAGCCAATATATATAATACATATATATATAAATATATATATATATATATATATATATATATATATATATATATATATATATATATATATATATATATATATATATATATATATATATATATATACATATATACATATATACATATATATATATATATATATGCATATGTATATATAAAATTCATTTCTGTAGGGGGGGCACAGAGGTAAAGTTCTCAAGTCCAGGGGGGGCCTTGCCCCCCCAGGCCACCCCTTGGCTACGGGCCTGAGTGATGATCCTGCTAACTTTAAACCCATCACTTAAGAAACTGTCCCTTTGAAGATATTTACTTCTTGCTTACGTGATTCCGTTTACTCTTTCCTAACGCCCAAAGGTCTAATAGAACAGAAAGTAAAAAAAAGGATTCACTTATGGGTTCTCTGGCGTGTTGGAACATTCATCCATGATGGCCTATGTAATCAATAAAGCACAGTTAACGCAGCACTCAGTAGTTGACCTCAAAAATGCTTTTGGAGAGGTCCATCACACTCTTATCAAGAGTGTCCTTGACTATCATCATACCCCTGAATCGCTCTAACTTCTTATTACCAATTTTTACATTGACTTCCATTCACATATTATTTCAGACAGTTTTTCCACTCCGGCTATTCCTCTTAAACGCAATTGGCTTCAAGGCAATTGTCTTAGCTCCCTCATATTTAATCTGTGCTTTAATACATTCATACAATTCATTAAGCAGGAAAAGTATAACCAGTTCGGTTTCTCCCCTCATGACAAAAAAACGACCGTTCATTTCATCCCGTTTATTGATTTCAATTTGCGGATGACGCTGCTATAATTACTACTTATCAAAGAGACAACCAATTATTACTAAATTGTTTCTCGAGATGGTGTCAGTCTGCCACCATGTGTACTATCTCTGGGATTAAGAAGTTTTCTGGACGCTCACTTCAATTTCAACCTAAGCTCTCGATCAATCCAGAACTCGTTCCTCCTGTAAAACAAGGTGAATCATTCAAATACGTAGGAAGATAATTCAACTTTGATATGGACAACAAAGACCATAAAGAACTTGTTAAATCAAGTCTTCAAACCATGCTTAAAACTATTGACTCATTGACCATCCATCCCAGAAACAGGTTACTTTTATATGATCGGTATGTTCTTTGAAAATTTTCTTGGCATTTAACTGTAACAGATGTAGGTAAAACATGGATTTATGAGAGCCTGGATAACATTGTAACAAAGTATGTTCGCCAATGGCTTGATCTTCCAATTTCTGCAACATTAAGTTCTATTGTTCCTTCGCATAATCATTTTGGACAAGTTTTTCAGTCACCCTCTATAAAATTTCTACTATGTCAGACAACACTACGATCTTCTTTAAAGTCATCCTATGATGAAACAATAACCAAATTATGTAGAAATGCAAACTCAGGGGCAAAAATTCAATACGATATTTGATCAAACATAACACAGGTTTTGAAGTCCATTCGTGCTGAACACACCAATAGGCTGCAGACTCAGCTAAAGTCGTAGGGGTTCATTATATCATTCCTCCTTGAGCATTCCCTACAAAAGCTCACTTCGCTGTGGTCTAAGGCGCAAAGCAATCTACCTGCAAATATCTTCAATTTTACCATCAAGTATCTAAAAAACACGCTTGCTACTAGAAACATCCTCCCTCTATGGAACCTTTTAGCTACGTTTGATTGTTCTTTTTATCTTCAGCCTGAGTCACTCCTTCATATTGTTGCTGGTTGCAACACGTATCTAACTGAAGGGCGTTTCACGTAGAGACATAACTCTGCTTTAAAATTTCTCGCTGACACGCTGCAGACCATACAGTTTGCAAAGCTATATATTGATCTCCTGGCTACCTTTCTCCCTGCATCGTTACTGGCAATAATCTTAGCCCTTATATCCTTCTGTCTACAGCTGACGATATCATATGCATCATAGAATTAACTGTGGGCTTCGAAACTAATTTAAACAATAATGCTCATCGAAAAGAACTTAAATATCACCCCCTTCTATCTGATCTTGCCACTGATTATAATGAAATAAAATTCATAAATCTCTGCATTATCTGCCTTGGGATATTTGGTACTTCATCAAATTCACTTCTCAAAATGTGTAATGACAATGGCATCGACACTCATCATCTCAACTTTGTCATTTCAAAGTTGTCAACCATAGCCATACGCACAACGTACTACACATTCTGTACGAGGAATAGACCATGGTGGGGTCTGGAGCTCCTAAACTATTAATAGTTTTTTTCCAATCATAGTCATTATTGAGACATCAGATGGAAAACGCAGCTTTAGTATGAATTTAAACAATAGAACACCATAGTCTTTATTGTTATCAATATAATGTATGTCAATGTTAAGTATATTATTTCTGTGCTAACACACTAATTCAGCCAAGTACAAATTACCTTGTTGTGAGATCTGAATTTGTAGATTTTAAAATTATATTTCTTCAATGCCAAACTGTTCAGCGTAATATCCTAGAGTCATCTCCAAATAGCAACATTCGATCGCTTTGGAAAAACACCTGTGAAGGATCGAACATTCAATATGATTTATATAGACATATTAAGGACGTCCTTAAAGCCGTTCGAACAGAGCATACTAAGCGCCTTCAACACGAGCTAACTTAACAGGGTAACTTTCTTTCTTTTCTACTCGATATCTCCGTCAAAATGGTAAACTCTGTCTGGTCCACTGTTCACAGCAACATGCAACGTAACATCGTTAGTTTCACTGTCAGGCATTTGAATAGCTCATTAGCAACCCGCATAGATCTTGCTTAATGGAATGTTAGCTAAACTTCTGATTGTTCCTTCTGCTTTCCTCCTGAAAATTTATTACATGCAGTTGCAGGCTGCAAAGCTTACCTTGATGAAGAACGGTATACATGGCGTCATAATTCAGCATTGCAGTTTATTGCCAACTCTTTACAGTCAATTGTTGGTTCTACCTTATATGTTAACCTACCAGGCTTTCTCTCTCCTTAGATAATTACTGGCGATACGCTCCGTCCAGATCTTCTTCTTATTACTGCAGATTGAAAACTCTTTGTACTCGAAATGACAGTTAGTTTTGAAACAAATTTAAATATTTGTTCACAAAGAAAACAGAAAAGTACCAACAGCTTCTTCAAACATTGAAATCTCAATGTTTTCTCATTAAATTTGTAAATCTTTCTGTTAGCTGTCTTGGCATTTTCGGTCGTTCTGCTGAGTCTTTTAATCACATGTGTAAAGGTCTAGATATAAAAAAGATCAGCTTCGTTTCATCATCAGAAAAACCTCTAACATATTCATCCGATCAACATTTTTTTCCCCGCAGAAACAAACCTTGGGCCTGTCCCGATTTAGTTTCATTCTAGTTGCATGTACCTTATTGCTGTTTTGTTTTTCTGTTTGTTTATTCGTCACCTGTAACTAGGCTAGTCAATTCAAACTGCCTGTAATAGTGAGGTTTCATATTGTGTTGTAATGTATGAAATATATGAATGAAGTTTGAAAAAAGAATTACTATGTATTCTTTACAAACAAGCCAAGTTTCCACTGGCAATGGCTTTGTGGCAGTTGTTCAGAATTTCCTTGGTAGTACAAGAGCAAGCAGCTACATAGAAATAGTACAGGCAATGTTGGAGGTTTGTAACAGCCTTGGTGCCAACATGAGTATTAAGGTGCACTACATACACAGTGACCTGAATTCAGCGACGAGCAATGAGAGCCCTTCTACCAAGACTTTAAGGAAATAGAGAAGCGATATCAAGGCCGTTGGAACATTCGGATGATGGCAGATTACTGCTGGAGCATCTAACGTGAAAACCCAAAGTTCAACCATTCACGTCAATCACGGAAACGGAAGTTCCTTCCGAAGCTATCAAGCTTATTATTGGTGTAGCATAATACCCATCGGGAATATTACTATCTAACCAAAAGCTAATATTTTTATGTCCATGCTGTTGTACAGCTCTTTGAGTGAAAGAAAATAGTTGTGCTAAAACTTAGCAACAAACAATGTCTCATAAATCAGCATCAGCACTTCTTACTCCCTATTTTTCATTAGATGTTACTCCTAACGCATCCACCCGCAGAAATATGATTTATATGAACCACCTAGATGTATCTATATGACTTCTGGTCAATCCGTCAACGTATCATTGGAGGTCATTTTACTTACTTAGCTTAGGCCTAGGACGAGATTTCAGATCAACTGTATTCAACTTTAATCGACATGGATTTTACGAACTTTCAGTAACTGCCCATAATGTGTAGTTTTCTGAAAACTCTGCAAGGTGGAACATGACATAGCAGAAAAATTTGATGGGATGAGGAAAAACTGCTAAAATTTTGAAACTCAGCATAGTTAATTTGGTAAGAATCACCTAAAATACATCCTGTAAAGGCATTAGCTTTATCTCGGAGTTGGCATGAAGACGGTAATCAACCTGGCTCTCAATTTGAGAATAAAATATGCGCTTCGTTCTCCCTGAGCGATAACTTTTTATCGCAATTATCGACCTCCCAATAAGAAGATCCATTGATACGAACAACCAAATGCTATCATTGAGAACCAAAGAGAAATTGTTAAGGGTCGATTAAATCGAGTACAAAAACAGTATCGTATGAATATGGGTTACTCACTAAATCAAGTAGACCTTTTGTACCACCGTCATTGAGAATCTTCATTGTTACTGAATATCACCAGACTGCACATCTAGGCGTTGACAAGATGTATTCTTTTTTTATGGGAGCAGTTTATTGGCCAAATATGTATAATAATATTCGTAATTTTATTTCACAATGCACGGTTTGTTCAAAAGACGAAGTGTGATACCACGCCACCAAAAACCCCCTTGTCAAAGCGTACATCCCTAATGCGCCAATACTGTTTGTGTCACCTAGCATCGCTTACCTACGTTTTTTCGATTACGGTCAAGGCCAACGTATGTTGTTGAAAACCATACGTTATAAATCGGGAGAACTAGCCGATATTGACATTACGACCACGGCAGAATGACCCTTTCAAAACAGTGAGGAAACTTGCAAACTGCGTAAATTTTGAAATAAAAATCCTTAATAAAGAAACAAAAACCGTTCATCATGGCAGACTTCCTCTGGTAGCAGAGAGCGATACCCTGTCGTCTGTCTAAACACTTTCCTCTATTTCCTTGCTATTCAAGTGACAGCACTGATTTTGGGAAGTGACAATGAATTGTCAACTAGCGTAGACGCTCTTGCAAATTCGTGCTCTGATTCTTCGTCTATATCTTCCAACCAAAACGAAGCTGAAGAGGATTGCCAACTTCAACGCTATCCTAGAAGAATCCGCCAGCCTCGGCTTCTACCTGAGACTCTGCCCTAGGAAGCAATAACTTAATCCATTTATTTCTAAAATTTTGTATTATTGTAGCATCTGTTTTGCTAGGGAGGGGGAAATGTTCTATGGCGTTGTCCCCTGATTCCTATAATGATATACTGGTATTACGTATGCGCCATTTTGTGTTAGTACTCGTGGTAAATACAGACACATACTTTTGTTGTGTTATTCTTATGCTTTTATCATTTTGTAATGCCCAACGATTATCGAAAGAAATTATAATTTAATCGTTTTGCTAACCTGTGAAAACTTTTATGCACAAGATCGTCGTTTAAATGTACTGCACTTTCGATTTTAAGAACCATAGTAGTTGAAGATCTATCACAGACCATATATCTAGCTGTTGGTTTCAAAATGTAGACTTTAATAATCTCCATGTTTCATCTACCGTTTTTGCGCATTGTTCCAGTAAAGCCATATTCTGCTCCCTTTCCCAGTTCTAGTGTTCCTCCTGACCTGGAGCACACATGTATTTTGAATCCGTCTGGTAATCTTCCCACAAATACAGAGATAATTTCGGTCTGTGGAAGCCTTTAGCGGCCGACGTCAGCATAAGGAGCAAACGTTTTAATTGAAGACAAAGCCATATAGTGGAGCAATAACTTAAATGCACTTATGTTAGACAATCAGCGTAAAATTTCGCTTTTGAATTCAATTCTAAAGCTATTTTATACAGCGTAATCAGATCTTTAGTAATTCTTGATTTCTACTTTGTAGACTTACTAATTAAGATTTTTTATGTATAAGTATAGGTTTGATCTCACCCAGTGTTGCTTTGGTCTTTGTCCCTTGTAGACGGTGAAGCAAAGAAACTTTTGTAGATGCGTTTTTTATTGCGTTTTTATCATCATCAGTGTAAATTCCAACTAACTCATTTACAATTCTAATTGATATTTCCATTTGTTCCCCGGAATTACGTATAAAGATGGAATAACAAAAATTGGTGTGGGAAAGGAAGGGCTAGGCAATGTGTCGAGGGAAAGTTAGTATGAAAATAGGCCTAACAAATGGGCAAGGTGTTATGACGCAATAGAATGTTAGTGTGATGTTAGTTTAGTAATGGTAATGAGCTGTAGAGAAACACGCAATGAATGAATGAAGTGGAAGATAAAGTAACTAAAAATGTAATTGCTACAGATCGATATTATCTGTACATGTACATGCTTTTTCTCACTGTTGAACTAGCACGAATTGTGCATTGCAGGTGGTTGCTGTAGCGTAATAATGTGAATGAGCTTCACACTAAATCGGTTTTTCTTTGGAAATGCTAAAAGCTTGATAAGGTAAAATTTATATGAGCTCCACTCTTGAATGGCTGTCACTTTGACTTTGACAACTGACGCTGGGATTGAGCATTTAAATCTCTATGATTGAGCTCAATCTGTGTGGAAAGGACAGACGGCAATAATCACCTACGCTATTCGTTGCGTTTTGCAACAAAAAGGTTTACAAACATGTTTTGTAATGGTTGGTCGACTATGAAGATCAATGTTACCCATTTTTGTTCGTTAAGAATACAAACATTTTATGTTCTTAATTATTGGTGATTTCTTAGTATTTCAGAATAGGTCTAATATCAACGAACAATGTTTGAATGAATCATACTGTTGTGTACTTCATGCTAATCATTGCAATCAACTAGTACAATTAAAAACCAATAGCATGTGCGAAAGCTAGAATTGAGCTAAAGCTAGTATCACACGAGTTAAGGTGGCATATTTACAATACATACTTAATTCAGTTTGTTACTGACCTTTGGTAGAGGCTTGCTGGCAGCAGAAAGAGGCACTGTAATGCTCAAATTGTAGGGTCCAATTCCCTCAGCAGTACAAGTGTGACACGTAAAAGTTGCTATTTGTCATATTCGAGTTAGACGTCTGGCTACAATGTAGAAGTTATCAAGAAACCTCTCTTTGAAGAAGCAGATATACCGGCTTTTTCAATATTGTTTAACTTTTGATTAGTATTTTATTTCATTATACTCAGAACATGGGATCTCTCTCTCTCTATGACCACGCTCTAGCATTTAATGAATATGACTTAGGTACAGACGCAGAATGCTTTTTGGATGCGATATCTGGCTTGAGGGTCAAGTAGTAAAAGTATCTCACTTTTGAACAATATTTTGGTTCTTTATGGTTCTTAACGGCGTCGTAATTTGGTTAAAGAACAATTGCAGTTAGAGTGGTATCATAATGCTATTATTGAGATTAATAAGTATTGCTACAAATATGACTCGACGCTGCTATAGGCCTGTAGAGAAGCAAAATTAGTGGGGCGCAGCACTGCCTCTATAATCATATTATTATGTTGAAGTTAGGCTGATAAGACACAAACGACTATTGTCAATCATTGCATTCAATCAACTAACTAATATATTTGAAATCATTGTATTTACAAAAATCATGTGTCTGCATAAATTATCCTAATTTACTCAATTACTCAATATTACACATACTACTCGATTTTTCTAGGAATTTGTTTTAGCTGCCTGCATTTGAGTCTGAAAATTATGGATAAATTCATTTACCTCGCTCTCTCACTGCTACTTTTTGCACCTGAGTATTATTGAGTTTATGAGAAATGAACCGAATTAAATGTTTTACGGCGTATGCAAACGTCCTTTTGGCTTTGTTTCGTATGCTCAGGGTCGACATGCCCTTTTATCAAGCTCGCAAAGCCCTTTTGTTAGGTATGTGTGTATTATAACCCCGTAATGAAAACAATAAAGCTTATATGCACAAGAACAATATCGTATATAATACTTATAGCAGATCCTCCAATTCTTCGCCTTAGAAGTTCTGTCCTTAGGTGTGCCTTCAAATATCTTTATTAGAAGTATAGGACGTATTCCATCAATATGGTTGCGTTAGCTATTCCAACTCTCCGCAGCACCTATAACAGAACCCTCTCTTTAGTAGGCTCAAAGCTGGGTCTTATCACCTGAAGCATGTCAGAGTTCCTAATTAGAGATTTGTTGTCTGAGTCTAAATCTATTTTTCATTTTAATGGTAGCCCCCATTTATGTAGCAATGCTTTACTGAATATCGATGCTAAGATGACGAGTCATCGGAGAATATTAAATCCTTTCACTGGGGAGCTCCCAGTGATAGAGAGATTTCACCCCCACTTTACTTAGTTCTCATAGTTCGAAAGTGCTCACAAATGATCTCTGCATTTTAGCCACGATTATCTGATACGACAGTTATGAAGAGTGCATTTTACAGTCTTCAACTTTGAAAGGTTCTCTTGATGGTATGTGACTATTGCTTCATTTATGTCATGTGATTAAATTAAAGAAGTTGCAATGTTTTATAAAAATGAAAAGCGCTTCTTTCTTTGCTAGCTTTAATCTTTCTCCCCATCCACATTAGTTTTGCTTATCTATCACCGACGAAAACCTTATCACGGTAGGTTAAAAACAGCTTGGAACCATTTATATTTCCCTACATAATGATGAAATTTGTCATGCAATCGGAATTTTTTTCCAGCCCAGACTTAGAATTAAAGTTGGCACACACTCATCTTGTGCACAGTTCAAGCAATAATAGATTAGCACGAATTCTAAAGTTTTAATTCCCCTTTAATTCGCTCCTCTGTCATTGGAGTGGTGTCAGGTTGTCGAGAACTTGAGGGGGTTTCTCTATAAATGATAGCCATGGTTTTATATTGTTTCCCCTTGTCTACGTTGAAGTAGCTATTGTTGGATTTCATTACCCTCTAGTAGGTTTGCCATTCGTTCAATGAGATAAGACATTTATCTACAGTTTCCCGTAGGACGATCGAACGTTGGCGCGAATTCAGTATACGTCTACCCCGTGCTGAAAACTCTCATAATAACGCACAAATTTCATCTCGGCTAGTCGGGCTGAGATTCCACCCCGGGCTGAAAATTCTCATATAATTGACCCCTACGTTACCCAAACCGATTTCAGAACAGCGCTGTAAAACTTCCGCTCGAATAGTACCAACCTAAGCACACAATGTCACCTGCACAGTTTATTTGACTTATCGTTTTATGTCTTTCAATGAACCAGAGTTAAATAGATTGTATTACTATCGAAGTACAAGTTAAAGAAGCTCAGATCTGTTTGATATTCGATGAAAGTAATAAATGCCAGTGAGGTGTTGATGTGTAAGCCCTATTCCTACTACTCTAGCAAGAAATGAAAACATGAGTATTACAAGATTCCTCCTTTTATGCAATCATTAAACTCAAATTTAAACTTTTATGATAAACTTTTATGATAATCATTAAACTTTTATGATAAGCAATCATTAAACTCAAAGACATACTTGCTGTATTAGTTCACAGTACTACTGAATTCCAGCTTAATCTAAATTCAACTTGCGTACTGCAAACTGCGTTGACTGGTTTAATCTATTTTCTGCTGCATTTGGTATGTATGTATGTGTGTGTATGTATATAATTATGTATACTGAAGGACACCTTGCAACCTAAGTTATTTATATAACTAGTGGTCCAGGTATTAAAAGAAATAACTAAAATAACTAAATGAATAAATAGAATATAAATAAACAATACCAGCTTTTGATAAAAGAATCTCTCAGGATACTAAAATGCTACTTAAAATAGATTTCGACCCTATATACTAAAAAGTACTAAGTATTATTGACCTTATTTATGTAATCAGAGAATGGATTACCTCTGTCATTTATCAAAATGATCTTATACTGTCCCTTCCTTCAATTGAATACTATCTTCTCTAAAGGACTAAACATTAACGCCCTTTCACTCTTTTGGACAATTCGACAATTTCTCATAAGCTGGGGAAGTAAATTATCTCTACTATCTCTTTTGTAGTGTCCAGTGATTATCGAAGCAAATGACAATTCAATCATTTTGCTAATCTGTGACAATTTCTTACACAGGATTAATCGTTCAAACGCTCTACACATTTGATTTAAACAACTACAGTAGCTGAAGATCTATCACGGACCATATGTTTATCTAGAATCTTTGTGGTGCATTTGCCGTTTTCGAGCATTATAAACATGCTTTCCATACTTTGCTTACTTTCCCAGCGCTAGCCATCCTCATGACATAGAGCACATGTATATTTGAATACATCTGGTAATCTTCCCACAAGTTGACGTATAACTTAGGTCTATCGAAGCAAGTAGCAACGTCAACATAAAATAAGCATAGATTTAAATTGAAGCCAAGCATACCCATAGAGTGGAACAATAATTTAAGTGCATTTATGTTGGACGATCAGCATAAAATTTTGCTTGTGGATTTACTTTTACTGTTGTTTTGCACAGCGTAGTCAGATCGAAATTATATGTACATTTGCTTTTTCTCACTGTTGAATTAGCCCGAGTTATGCACTGCAAATGGTTGTTGTGCCGAAATCGTTTGAATGAGCTTCGTAATGTAGATAAGCCTTCATTTGGAGACACCAAAGGCTTGATCAGTGAAACGGATAGGAGCCCCACTCTTAAATGATCCTCTCTGCAACCTTAACAAGGGACGCTAAAATTGAGCCATTAAGTTTCTTTTATGGCGCTCGAACTGTGTAAATAGGGCAGGACAGGCATCAATAAATTCCTAAGGTATTGGTCACATTTTAAAGTAAAAAATTCACTAAAGTAAGCTTTGCACTGATTAGTTGATCAAGAAAATCATTGTTATTCTTTTTTGTTTGCTAAGAAAGCAAGCACTTTACCTGTTCTCAATCATACCTAACATTGTTTGGATTAGTCATACCAAAATCAGTGTAGTTTTGACGAAGTCTATGTTTGCGGAACTACTTCATTCTTGGTGGTTAATGGTGGCAATGAAGATGAAAAGACACTCTTACCAACTATATTCAATATCTACGACAGAACTGTATGATTTATTGTCAAATCAAACGTATGATTCAGAGACTCATTTGCCATTAATGTCATTCTAAATCTTCTTACATGTTATTGGCATGATTAACATAAATCACTACAAGGGTTTTCTTTTCTATAAAAAATCAAACAAAATCAAGGATGAGATTAAAAGAAAACCAAATGTTTCTCTTTCCAGGTATTCTTCATTTGACTAGATTAAAAGATATTTTATTCCATATCTTGAAATTGGATTCTTGATTGCTGTGATCACTTAGACCTTAAGTCGTTATTCTCCTCATTATTCTCTTCCTCTTGGACCATACTTTTTCATTTTGTGCACCTTGTTTCATTTTCAGTATAATCATAATTTTCATAATCTTAACATTTTACCCTTTTGATAAGCGATGTATTTCTGGCAATAATATGATGTCTTTTTTTACTACAGCTCTTGCTTCTTTCCGAGTTACGGCAGTGAACCGTTCTGAGCTGAAATTTGAAGTTAATTTGTTTCTTTTCTTTTGTGGAAGGACGGCAATGTCTCCTTTGATATCAAAATAAAATTTTTCACATTGTATCTTCTATCACTGGTGCTAGATCATTAAGGACCTTGTAAGCCAATTTCAATTTCTATAACTTGTCGAGAGAATCCTAGTTTCTTCGACAACTAGTTGTGTGAGGTACCACGATTACGGCAAATCTGGGCAATGCGATTAGCATTGCCACAGCTAGCACACGTTTTTATTTGGCAGTACAAGACTTTTGTGAGGCCACCAGAAATACCCACATTGATGACAGAATTCAGCTTTGTGCCTGGAGTAGATAGCTTAAAGGCTTATGTCGGATTTAGAAGCGTTCAGTACACCATACTAGGGTTTTTTGTGATATATGTGAGTAAATAAAAGATTCTGCGATTCCACCTGCTAGAATTTCACTTGTTTCGAGTGCCCTTGCTATATCTAACAATTAATAAAGAGAAAGTCGGTCTCCCCGCAATTCAACTCGTATTAAGTGGTTGGAAAAGCAGCTATGAATTGCGGCAGCTTTGATTTCTTCTATGTACCATGAAAGGCACAGTTAAGAACAGGGATGTAGCGTGCAGGGGTGTGGTTGTTCGGCACTGTCCCCCCAAATTTGAAAATTGCTCGGTACATCTATTGGAACTTTGTTGATAAATTTACATGTTCCAATACTTATTCGGTAAATCTGCTCTGCCAAAACGTAGTCTGGGAGGTGGTTTTTAAGCAATTGTATAGGGTAGAATTTCGAAATTTTCTTGTTGCATCAGACCCAGCCATGGTGGGTCCTTCTATGTCACCATAAGAAATTATATAGGTGTAATCCACTGATCCCTGTCAATCTGAATGTGTAAACAAGTAGTGAATTTACAAGGGATCCTGTAGGTAAGTCACCAATTTTTGCTAAGGTTTCTGTTGGTAATTAATTGCCTTAAACCTCCATTTATGAAGGGCATGCTACGCCATTGACTAGGAGCAGGTTTTCATAGGGGTAAGCAAAATTATCAACGTTTTATCAGAAAGTTGCTTTGCTTGCCGATACTGGAAAACTTCGTAATCGATACTTTTCTTACGAGAAAAATGAGGACCAACTAGCTCAATAGCTCTGTCATAGTTATCAACCACCTCTCGATCTTTAAAGTTTCTAAAATATTTTAAGTCCTTCGATCTGCTTTGTATAGCAAAAGTGCGCATTCTGCCTCATGTCTATGAAACTTTGGGTTTCTAAATAGCTCAAATCGTCTATCCCACATGGATCATTTTTTGCTTAATGTTGTAGGATTGGACAGAGGACTGAAGATAGGCAAGGGATAAACATTTATTTGTTCCAGTTTCATATTGAGTCTTCTTCGCCAATTTAATATTCCAGGGGGAATAGTGACGAGGTAGAAAACCACGCTATCTATCTGTCAAACTCTTCTCTACTTAAAGTCACAGGAGTATAAGTATTATCAATCACAGTTATTCGTAATTCCGATTACAAATATTACGCACAGGTCACCTTCTCCCAAGATTATTGTTGTGAAGGGCCTCCGTGGAGAAGTAAAAGGGACATGGATTCGTGTTTCGGGCATGTCCGCTTCGCCTTCTCAGCCTTTATCAGCACGTTCCAGCATATCTATCACGTACCTATACTTTGCAAATTAACTGAGTAGAGTTGAACTGAAACGAGGTTGAATATGCTAGCGCTGTCAAGTGACTAAATGATGCTGTAAATAAGTTTTTCCACGATCGTTTAATGGAAGAATAAAAGGCCGCATTTCTTGAGATGATTCCTCTCAAAGGTTCTGCTAGTTTACAATTATCATCTTGATACCGCCATTCAAGTCAATACAGCTCATCCGCGATTATCCGAACCTCGATTATCCAAACGGTTGATTGATATCCTACAAATGTGCTTTGAGTCTGAATATAATAATTGAATTATAGGGGTATGCTTCGGTATACACTGTCAGCCCCAGAAAATGTCATGGAAGCTCTTGATACGTGCTTGTCATGGCTTAGATTTCAAGAGAAATCGATAAGTACAAACACAGCTACATTAATGAAATTACTTGAGATGGCGGCTCTGAAGCGAGAAAGCGCCCAAAAGCAAAAAACTATCGCTTCTTACTTCAAATATACCATTTTTATAGATAATAAGATATAATAATGACATTTTTTGATTTACTGTTGGCTATTTACAATAGCTAAGTTACAGCTAATTCAGGCCAGCTATTTGCGAGATTTAAAAGATCAACAAGGCATGTATGAAAATTATAAATACCCTAATTCATAAATAAAAGTCTTACAGATCCTACAGTTGCAGTGCCAGCATTTCTTTGACTTCAGATGTTTTTTAAAAACCGTCAGAGAGCTGGAATTCTTAATTTCTGTTTTGTAAATTTTTCCCAAACTCTTTGACCCATGAACCTCACTGTATCTGTACCATAGTATTTGGCTCTCATTTTTGGTAGATTTAGATTGCTCGTGCTTCTTAGCTTATACAGTACTGCCTTTTCGTCAAAAATTTCTATCAGAAACGGAGGACTCGATTGATTTCTGGTTTTGTAAATTTCAACCTTAAGCAACTGTAGGTACTTCTGATGCATAGATACCGAATTTTCTTTTTCTAACTGCTCTCTAAGTTGAGAATTGTTATTTTTGTATGCGATTCTAAGAGCCCTCTCCTGTATGTTTTTATTTTGCTATCACTCCCGGACTTTCATTTAACAATATTGATCTCCTTATATATGAAGTCTGCTTGTGCTTAGAGGCCATCCTACTTTTAATTGACAAATGCTATCCCTTCATCTTGCACTCTGTATCGAACAGTTGTTAACGCCTTTCTTTTTTTGGTGTTTATTAGCTTAATACTCCTTTACCCTATCTGTATCCCCTAAAATACATTCATGTTAATGGTGGTTACCGAAATGGGTCCGGAACGTCTTTAAGGAATTGTTGTTTCCTTGAATGAACTCTGATGGTGATTATTATTGTTTATTTCCATATTTGGACACTCCGAGCGCGTGTTGTAAAAAGGTGTGCTGCACGGGAAGCAAGCTATGAGGAATAAGGACTGATTACTGCTGTTTTATTACTGATAATTATTAAAGGAATTCTACGGATGAATCACCATTAAGTAAGTTTATATATTTATTATCTTCGTTAGTTCATGTTTTGTTTTATTTCTGTTGGTTATGTTTATTGCTGTGACACTAGGCCAGAGATTTGCATTTTACTAATTTGTATTCTTATCTGTTTTATTTTAGATCGAATTGGTTATTAGTTTATTACTAGTCAAAAGTTATATGATCCAGTGCTCCATTGAAGTTCTTTATCTGCATAACGATACAATTGTTTATAAGGATTTTATCAATAATAATGGATATATCATAAATAAAAGTTGATTCGAAATACATGACTCCCTTTTTCGTAGTTTTGATTCTAATATCCCGATAAAATGTCCACGGTATACCTGTAGTTCTTTCATCTTGCGCAAGTACCTGCCACACCTTGTTTTCTTTCCCAGTCATAAGGCTGCTCGCTACATGAGCCATGTGCATATTTTGATTTCATCTGGTAAGCTCTCACAACAGTACATTAATTTATGTATAGAGAAGCAAAATATCGATGTCAACCTGCTGAGCTCAGAGAATTTGATTCATTTGTCTCATGGAAGCGACTATGGTCAAGTTCTTCTCACGCGCTGAATCTAATGTTGTTTAGTTCTACAGCAGATCACATCAAGTGCAACCCCGATTAAAACATTGGTCCTAATTTGTTGCTTTAAATTCAAAGGTTGAAGCATCATAGCAACCGTCGTTTCTAAAAAGGCGAACACCCAAAAACAGGCTGAACACCCCAAGAACACTCCATGAACATGCCATAAAACCCCAAATTGCAGGCTGAACACCTCAGAAAATCTCAACAATATCAATTAATTACTCCAAAATGACTTTAATCAATTATTCACAAATGATTTTGGTGCTAGAAGGGCCCTTTTAGTATTCTGTTGTTGTTTTTGTGACATCCATGCATCTTTTTGCGCCCCAGAAGTACGAACATGGGTCAATACATGTAGAGCGAGTTGAAGTCCAGAGGTACCTAATAGGAAAGTTTCTTACTGTTCGGCCAACAACATTTTCGGCTCCAGTTTTGAAAAGTTCTAAGCTTCTTCACGGTTCTAGTATTCTTCATTCCTAAGTATCTTTATGGTTCAATGGTTGCGCATGGAAAATGAAAAATTCCTTGTACACTTGAAATAATTATAAGTCTTAGTAAAGAGCATAAGCTTAACTGTTGGAGAGCAGCTAACATAGCATAGTGCAATGCTTATTATACATAAGTTGTTCGAGTTTCCAATAAAAGTCAGGGACGCCAGAACGATAGTGGGGCAAGGGGGACCGACAGGAGCAAAAGGATAGAGACTACCATAGGCCAGCAAATCTATCCCAGAAATAGAGGGCATCCGATGCACTTTTTTGGGGGAATTTGAGGGGCTACGCTTCTCACAATCATATAAATGATTGTCTTTTCCTATCAAATGGTACCTCTTTGTTGCTTATATGATCTTCTTTGTATCAAATTAACGTTTGGAAGACAGATCATTGCGTTGACCCTCTTTCGTACTTTTGGCGCGCAAAAAGATGCATGGATGTCATAACACCAACAACAGATTACTAAATGGCCCTTCCCGCACCAAAATTATTTGTGAACAATTGATCAAAGTCATTTGGGATTAATTTATCGATATTGTTGAGATCTTTGAGGTGTTCAGCCTGCAATTTGAGGTTTTATAGCATGTTCATGGAGTGTTCTTGGGGTGTACAGCCTGTTCTTGGGGTGCTCGCCTTTTTAGAAACGACGTAATAGCAAGAGAACAACAACGCGACAATTTCAAAATGGTGCCAGTAAATATGACCAGAGTTCTTTTGCCTAAGAAACTGATTTTTAAAAACCGCAAACGTCGCAAGATGTTAGAGAAGATGGTTGCATGTGTGCTGCTGCATTGGAAAATAATGATGAAAGCTATTCTTTATGTGTTGCTTGTTTGTTTTGTTACCTGACAAAAACGTTAAAGCCTACCATAAATCGTGTAGACGTCTGGAAAGAAACAGAAGTTGATGGGATTTGGATTGGAATAGTTAGAATGGTGAACGTTTTGAAAAAATTTGTCGTTTCTCAGGAGAAACATTTGGTTTGATACTATCAAGAATTTACAACAAACAACAAAGGCAGACGTTATGTGAAGAACCAATCTCTCCAGATCTAGAAACAGTCTAATATTTGCGATTTCAACTTTCGAGGCTAATGATCCTGCATTAACTGTACTTATTTTATTAACCAAATAGAACTGTTCAGTACGGTCAACATTCCAACTTGTTTCAGATGTCTTTCCGGCAGATATGTCGACCTCTTTCCTACAAATGGAAAGCATAGTTTTCAGGACAGTCAGATCTTCAAAACAGGCTTTTGGTGACCATCATCATTTAATCAATACAATTCTAAAAACTAGCTTCATGAAGATCCTACCAAGGGTTATCAAATATCGCGCAAACATGTCTTGGGTTGGGGTTTTCGGGCAGGCCTAGGCATTGGACTCTGTAAAGCCAAACCCAAAACATATTATGAGTTCAAGAAACTCATAAAGACACAGCTAGACATGTGCCCTTTCGTTTAAGACAGCTATGTTTAGGGAACGGAGTAAGCCCCATATTTAGAAAAGAACTAAAATAAATACACTATGCTAAGAACAAGATTGAGCAATAAATACAATCAAACCCATACACAAGAAAACTTAATAACATTCAAGCAATAGAGAAACTTATTCATCAAATTAAATAGAGCAGCAACAAGTAAATTTTCTCCCAATAAGACTCTACAGCTCGTCACATGACCTTTATGTAATGTTAATTATGATAGGCCAATTCTGTCTGGTGGGTACAGAAACTCGCTTCACTGCAAGGAAGGCAATATCTGAACTGCAAGTAGTTGGCTTTAGAAAGCTGAACCGCTGCTATCATTAACCGGTAATTTATTAGATCTTCAATAATTTACAGATATTTCAGTTCATGTACCATTTCATTCATACTATTGCAGAATTTTCTTATGCAAATAGCAGGACGTTACGTGCGTTCTTAAGTTCTACTTTTGACTCTGCAAATCTGCAAATTCCTGCATGTGTAGGAAAGCTTGATCACAGACGTGATCATTAACTTGATAGTTTTAGTTATTTGCCTTCTTGAAATGTGACGACAGTGTTACGATATATCCAGAGATTCTAACTCTCCCGTTTTGGCCGGAAACCTCCCGTTTTCAATCCAGGTTTTCGGCCTCCCGTTTTCACTTCATGACCTCCCGGTTTTTCCTAAATTGATCATTTTTTCACACTAGATCGCACTTTCTTGTATTTTTATTTCAGTTGATCAAAATAGTTCACAATTAGCGCTTTCTTATTATTCATTCATTCATTCTTTCATTCATTAATCTTTCATTCATTCTTTCATTCATTCATTCATTCATTCATTCATTCATTTTGATGATGACTTGATGATGCGATCAGCTGATCCGGTACTACAATCGTTGCTAAAATTGTAGGAACGAATTGCAAATTTTTCACACTTTTCCCTGCCTAGCTCATAGTTGTCAAGTCTCCCGCATTCCGCTGGAGACGCCAGCATTTCAGTGCTATCTCCAGACAACCTCCAGCAATGGTAAAATGTCGTAAAATCTCCAGCATTCCTTTCAGTCTGAAGAAACACAAAGAGTCCTCTATCTGAAAACATACTGGAGCTTGGCAATTTATGAACATTCTTCATCAGTCCCCTTATTCAAAACTAGTCATTTCTAGGACCATTGCTTTTGTGGTTTTGATCTACTTATTTTCTGTTGGTAGTTTAGATGTTACAATGTATTGATAGTTTCCATAACAACTGCACGGCAGTGGTGGCACAGCCCCACCCCATCTCTATGACTGACAAATTTGCCTCACCCAATTCTCCAGAATTTTGACAACCAAAACTTGGCAACTATGCTAGCTTTCCCCCTCCCCCGTACAATGTTGTGTTGATGTGATTATACGCTTGGTGTCTCGTAGATGTCGATCGTTTTCACGTGTAGCAACGTCTTATCTACAGAATCCAACATTGTTTTTTGGGGAGAGAGGGCTTTAAATCACTTAAACGGCTCGTTTAGTATGAGAACTAGTTGTGTCAATATCATGCCGTTTACTCTCAGAAATGTGTTGTGTTCCAAGTAATTTTGGCAACGATCGTAGCAGCAATAAAAACAACATAGCCACAATTAGGCTTTGCAGGCAAGATCGTGCGAAAATCGATTATTTTTGTTCTTTCGGAAAGCCTCCCGTTTTTTGAATAAGATCGGTTGGAATATCTGTATGTCTTATGTGTTTATGTTGTGTCGTTGTCGTTGTCTGTTCAGTGACGTTTATGCGTAGTGTTGGTGCATTGTCTTTGTTATGTATTCCCAGGGGCGTTGTGAACGCGTGATGTAGCAAGCATGTTCATTGTTTTATTTAAAAGTATTTAATTTACTTTGACAAATGTTATATTGAGTAAGGTGTTTTTGGAGAGTTGATATTGAGATTAAGGTGTGCTGTAATTCGAGTAGTCGAAAAACAACATCAAAAGTCGTCGTTTCATACGCTGAAAAATGAGGTCTTAACAAAAGAAATGTTAACAAAGAACCTATTTGTTACAGGCAGGTTAAATGTTTTATATTCCTTCTGCAATGGATCTATTGCTATCGATTTACAGGACTGTTGTCGTTATAAACAGTCAAACAGTTGCGCCAGCATTTTGCAGCTGTTGCCCCTCGATTACATCCCGTGCAGTCTCTGAATATTCAGTAATAGAACGCTGTGAGCATTTTTGTCATCATTCGGGTAGATTGAGGGCCAAGGACTGCAAATGTTTTGTAACATGAACAAATTTGCAGAGCCAACAGTGGAACTTATGTACGCACGTAAAATCCTGCTATTTGAATGAGAATTTCGCAACGGCATGAATGAAATAGTACATAAGCTGAGATATTTGTAAATTATTGAAGACTTAATAAATTACCGGTAAATGACTTTTGTGTCTGTACTTCAACTGAGTATTAAGCAGCGTGAGAGATCGTGCTTTTCATTTTGTCTATAGTTGAGACGAGTTGTGAAACTCATCCATAACTATTATCAATAGTGATATTTTCCACCCACTCTGGTTATTCCAACCTCCCCCCCCCCGTTTATTAGGTTGTGAGGAAATTTCCAACCCCTACTATTTAAACCCCCTCCCCGTCTATTCGGGACTTATGAATACATCATTTGCAATAGTTGTTACTTTTATTGTTATTCGTTTTCTGACTCTTGTTATTAACATTAATAGTTTGCGCAGTACACTATACTAGTCAATTGCTGCTTTATTAAGTTAGATTACTGTTGCTAGTTTTTGAGGACCCTGGATACCTTAAATCTTGGCTTAATGCAAACAAATTGTCCCTCAATGTGACCAAGACACAAAGTCTTGTGATAGGCGGTAGTAAGCGTTTGAACGACATAAAAAAATTAAGGGGAGTAAAGCCTCTCTTCAATGTTGGGGATGAAACTGTTTCTATCATAAAACAGGCAAAATACCTGGGAGTAATGGTTGATCAACACTTGAACTGGAAAGAACAAATTTCTACTATCAAGAAAAAGCTTCTGGAGGAATAGGGATGTTGAAATACTCCAAAAAGTATCTCTCTCTTCTCAGTATACAATGCATGTATAAAAGTCTTGTAGAACCTTATTTTAGATATTGTTGCCCTGTATGGGGAAGCTGTGGTTCCACAGCAATAAACGAATTACAGAAACTTCAGAATCGGGCTGCAAGAATAGTCAATAGCAATAAATATGTTGCTTCTGCAAAGCTTATCATTAAGAAACTTGGATAGCACACTGTTAGTGAAATTATTCAAATGGAGACTTTGAGTATGATATACAAATCTAAAAAAGATCTGGTACCCACGTACCATACAGAAATGTTCTCAAGACTCTCTGATACATGTAAGAGAGAATTAAGACATACAAGATCTGATATAGAGATTCCCATGCGACAATCTACAAATGGGCAAAAATGCTTCTCATATAAAGACGCGAAAATGTGGAATTGTCTCAGCTTAGAATCAAAATTGTCCCCCACTTTGAAAACTTTCGAAAAAAGCATAGCAAACCTCATTTTTACCTAATTCTCTCTTATATCATATCTAGCATATGCATGATCATATATACAATATTTAGTGTAATCTCCTTTTAGATCATATTAACTGTAATTTTATTTTAGATTTACGTGTAAATTTAGATAGTTTCTTTTCACTTGCTAGTTTTTATTTTAAACAGGGTACATTGTAAAACAGTAAAACTTTCATTTCATTTCATCTTATTTAGACACAGCATCCATTCAGTTAAATACAATGCCGAAAGAAAATAAATTACAATTAAAGTTTACAACATATGTTTATAAGCTAAAAAATATGTTTCACCCGCTCCCTCCCCCCGTGTACTGATCTTCAATGGATTCGTGCAAACCTATTTTCTATCAGCTCAAAAGGTGATATTTCAGATCTTTTTTGAAACATACAACGGATTCGGTGTCCCTGATGAGCTGTGGGATACTATTCCAGGCTTTTGGACCAGTATACAAAAAACTTTTTTTCGTATGCTCTAATTTAATTTTTTGCACGTGGAGTTCCTTTGTGTTCCTTGTGTTATATCTTGATAAGGCAGACCTCTCTATGAACTTATTTTGCTCATATTGAATGTCCTACCCTGCATTAATATTATAAAATAGAAATAAATGGAAAATCTATTCAATTGAAAATGGGACAACAAGAGGATCGTGTAAACATACACCACTCATCTAAGTTTCTTAATCCTATAAGGGAAAAGCTTGTGAAAAGGACTGTGTATTTGGGCGTTTAAGGCTGGTTCCGATATAGCCGTAACTGCCGTGCGGTTGTCTGCGATAGCCTTCTGCCATCTGCCATCTGCCACGCTCCCGGTACCGCAGGCAGGTATTTTTATATGGGAAGGTATTCTTACGGTACCGCAGGCAAGCAGTTTGAAGCGCTGAAACTGCCATGAGAAGGTTGGATGAGTTCTACTTTTCCCGGCAGTTACAGTACCGCAGGCAACGAAATCTGGTATAGGAACGCTTTGCCCGATGCCGCCTGCGGCTGCCTGCGATACGCTTCTGTTCTTTGCAATCAGGTGACAGTGGTAAGCCATTCATATTTGAACTGCATACGTAATTAGAGAAGCTTATGCCATAAAACTGTAAAAGATTAGAAGATTCCTCAAAAACAGACCCTTGGCGACCGGCATAGGTACCGGTACTGGCACTACCGGGAGCGTGGCAGATGGCAGATGGCGGGAGGCTATTGCAAGCAGTCGTACGGCAGTTACGGCTATATAGGAACCAGCCTTCAGGGTATATTTCCATATAACAGGAAATTTTGTAACAAAGCGCTCATTCCTGGATTAGGCGCATCCTCAGATCGGATTGCAGGAAGGAGCGACATTTTGAATAGGTGTTAAAAGTTTTCTTTATACTTAGACAATGGAGTAGAGAGCGACCGAGGGCGGAACTAGAGATTTTTTTTTATATCAATGTCAATCTAAAACTCAACAAAATACAATATTCTGTGCCTTCCATAGCAGAAAAGGACATGACGTCATCTGGCTCTGGCTATGAACGGCACTTACAATTCCTTTAACAATAATCTAAGAATACAAAACAAAGAACAACAAAAACAATACAAAAACAAAGTTTAAGCACTCTGTGTACCATGGCACCATCCCAATTTGACAGGCGCCAGCATGCGCCAGCCTGGGTGGTTGAAATTGATTGAAAAGAAATTTGCACCGGCAAGGCCTGTGATAGCGTTAAGAGGAGTATAGATTTAGATTATGGTTGAAGCGAGCAGTTTTTATACTAGAGCAAGGTTGATTCACTGTGTATATATCTTTTATGCTCTGGGCTAACTTTACTATTGGTCAGGACCTCAAAATATCGATTTTCAACTAAATATGACAATAGCTTAATTCTTAATCACAAATTCTTCTTGGTAGATTTCGGCATCAGGTCCTTGCAAATAACGAGCTGATATGGTTCCATTGCCAAGAAGAGTAAACCAGAGAGTACAAAGAAAACTTCCAACATGCCATTATACACAGCCAGGCAAGGAGAAGCCTTACAGTACCCCGAAATACACGGTCCTTTTCTACCTCCGTTTTCACCTAGTGGATGTCAAAAACACAAGAAAACAGGATTATCTTTGATATATTCCATGTCATCATGTTCTCACTTATCCCTTTTTTTGAAGATGGACATGTTCAAAACCAAGGCAAAATCAGATGGGTTTTTTCTATTTTGGTTTTGACAGGCGACAAGAAATCTTTTGTTCTTACTGTCTCGCGTTACGTAATTAACGTATAGCTTTGTAGAACCAGGCCAAAAGTATCGACAAGCATTACCCAAATAGGCAGAAACTCTTGTTTATGCAGTGCCAGGATGAACGAATATTGCCACTGAGATCAAACAGGTAGGGAATTTGCTCAATAACAAACACAGAGCGGTCTACAAGTGGGTATCGGTTGATAATAGGGTATTCATCATCTTCTGTGATCAGCGCCCTTATGAGGAAGAAGAATGTTAGTGTTTTGAAGTTCTATAGGGGGTTTATTCGAAAGGGGTAATTTAAAGATTTGGGGTAATGTACAGAAACCCCCTACCAAATCCCACGAGTTATTTTGAATGCCGGGGCAATAATAATAACAATAATCAATTCATTTACATTAGGCTAAATGAGTAGCTACGGAGCTAATTTAAGCATACTTTACAGAATAGGTAACGAGTAAAATTTGGCAATTAAATGCAATTTAAATACAAAATACGGAAAAATGCAAAATACGGAAAATGCATAATGCGAAAAATACAAAATAAGAAATATACAGAATATGAAATGTACAGAATACGAAAAATACAGAATATAAAAAATACAAATGAGATTGCATTTTACACCAGAATTATTGTCTTTAAGCTCTTCTTTTTTCATTAAATGCATCCAACCTGAACCACATAGTGCCTACATAAATGACAGGTACATTCTTCTGCCTTCCAGTTTTTATGCAAGTTTTAAATTGATTCAAGTTCAGTGATTGCTTTGTTTCTACTGACAGTTCATGCCACATCTTTCCCCCAAGAAAAGAGATACTTATTTCCCCAAAAGTGATAGTTCGTGGTCTTAGAAGCTTGATAGGATGTTCATTTCTAAGAGCATATTTTTTGTTTATGGAAACAAATATTTCTTTCATAAAAGTCGGGTTGAGGCTATGCTGTGTCTTAAATACCTCAGTCATTAGAACTTGCAAATTCTTAACGTGAATCGTTACAGCATGGTCTTTTTCTAGCATTGTCTCGAAGTCAGAAAGTTCATCTCTATATGCAATCCGTAAGGCTTTTTCATGGAGATGATTTATCTTATTGTTAAGGCCTCTCTCACTAAGCATCCATAGCAACGGGCAATAGCTAAACTGTGAAAGAATAAATGCTTTCATAGCATTTTAGCTTCTCAGAATCCATGTAATGAGCTATACGAGACAGAGCGTGCAACTTACGGCTTGCTTTCCTACAGAGAGATGTAGCATGTGCTTTAAAGGTAAAGTTTTATCTAATATAACACCTAGTAGCTTTTCTTCTCGGTTCTCATGAATTAATTCGTTGTTTATTTTTATTGTAACGCTAGTGTTCTGTACATTGCTGAAGAACATTAGGTGGCATTTTTCCCCATTGACCTTCAATGAAATATCCCGAAACCGATTAGAAAGAATAGCAGTTTCGTTCTCCAATTTTTTGATAATGTCCTCTTTTTTGTAGTCACTGGCATAAATAGTTGTATCGTCTACGTAATTGCAGATCATGCTACTAGATACAAACATAAATAGATCGTTAATGTAAATATTAAATAGCAATGGGCCGAGAATAGATCCCTGAGGAACTCCTTGATTAATGTTCCTCCACTCACTATATGAACCATTGATTTTGACCCGTTGTTTTCGGTCCCTTAGATAGCTTTGTATAGGTTTTAATGCCTGTCTTGTGAAACCATATGCATCTAGTTTAGCTAGTAGTATGTCGTGATTTAGAGAGTCAAACGCTTTGAAGAGATCTATAAATACAGCCCCTGTACTCATTTTCTGGTCTAATGCTTTTTTACAATTTTCGACAAGCCTTAGGAGAGCATGCTGTGTACTGTGTCCTTCTCTATATCCACAAAGCAGTGGATTAAGAAAAGATTTAATGTATAGTTTTACTTGATTTTCGATAAGTCTCTCAAATGTCTTAGATAATGATGGCCGAAAACATGTGGCCCCTCATGAAGTCAATGTGAAATTTCAAACTTGATTCAGTCACTAAAGAATTATTTCATAACTCTGGCCCTCTTCTCAGGCCTTGGGGCCCGGGGTAAACTGCTTCAATTGCCCTACCTCTATCTAGGTGTTCCAGGCATAATCGCCTTTGTACTTTCCAGTTAACATAAATACCAAAACTGTAGAGCCAATACATATACTTTGTATTGGCTTTCTCATAATGAAAAGAACGAAAATAACAAAAGAAGTGGCATGTTATTGTGTATATGAAAACACAAATCGTATGTACCTCTCTATCCATTCAGGGAGAAACGGAGGTACAAGAGGATCTTGTAAACACCAATCACTCATCAAATTGGCCTAGCTAACCCTATTTGCTTATTGGGTGAAAACTTGTGAATTCTTGTGAAAAGGGGTATTTCAGGCTTTACAAAGGGAAAAATGAGAACATGATGGCATGGAATTTGTCAAAGAAAATTTTGTTTTCTAGTGTTTTTGACATCCACTAGGTGAAAAAGGAGGTATAAAAGGACTGCGTATTCCGGGCTTTAGTCGAGAATAGTTAACAAACAATTTGGTCCAGATTTTCACTTGCAACAGTATGGATGCCAAAGAAAGGGAGAATAATATTGAATGCCGAGGAAGATTAAACTGAAAATCTTTTGCAATGACCTTAATAAGAATGATATGAAGAGGTAGCACAATAAAGATCAAGATTATCCGATATGTCCCAGTCTTTTCGTCTATGCAGTCATGAGTAACGGTGCTGTTACTGCTCGCCATTTTGTTCAATGCTTCATGAATGACTGCGTGTGTACTGTTAGCCATCGCTCTACATGCTTTGATTCACAAAGCTGAAATCAGAAATTTTATAGAGAAGGAAGCAGGTGCAATTTTTTGATGTCATCTGCATGGCCAATTACAGTTGCACAAGCTATATATCAGAAAGGGGGCTGTAAAAGATTAGCGTTGTCTCATTTGTCATTTCAGTTATTTAACTGTATTTACAATGTTAAATCGACTTCAATTACTATTTTCGAAACCGATTTGCATTATGCAGAGTGAAAAGTTGAATCAAAGGATCATTGTAATAAATGAAATTTAAATAGTTAATTTACAATAAAATATAACAAGGACTCGATAAGAAGAAGGAGAAGTTGGAATAAATTCCTTCTTATATTAGATTCTTGAAAATTCTCAGGCAAAGTGCCAGTTTTGTCTCTCTTTCTAGCTTACTCCAGAGTCTTACTCTGCGATAAGGAAGCCTATATGGGCAATTTGTAATAACGCTAATCTAAAACTGGTTTCTGATGAGTGCAGAAACCTTTATCTATCATAAGAACTTGTTGAGAATCACTGAGAATCTATGTCTAGACAGGATGCTCTTACAGTGCAGCTTTTTCCGTGGTAGATCGCAGTAGGACAGTGGTGCAACAAGTAGATCACATTTGCAGAAGCATACATAATAGTCAATAGTGAACAGGAAAAGGAATAGACGTCGAGCTGCTAATATACATATTCAAGGAATGCACTAGAGAGGTGAAAATTACATAATCGTTCTATAAATAACGTGGTACTACTAAATTGTTCTTACTTATGCTGATTACTTATAGCGTCAGTAGTAGTTCTGGAAAGTTCACGAAGAGTGTAATATGCCAACAGAAGTTTTATGAACAATTTTCTCGAATAGTTTGGGGAAAGCAGATTCAAAGACCTGAAAGTTATGCTATACTCCCATACGACTGCATCTTCCTCTAGAGTAAAAACGCTCTTCAGTTTGCTCCTATCGCAAGAGCTTTGATGTTTCCCTGTCATTAGTATTTCCTTTGGATCACACTACGTCACCACTTCAGAATCATAACTGGGTGCATGAAGCCTACCAATATTGATTCACTCTACATACTTGCTGGAATTGCTCTACCCAGAATTAGAAGACTCATTGCTGCTCAAAAGGAACGATGCATACAGCTAGAAGACGGCAGGCACATGCTGTATGGCTATCTTGAATGCAAAAAAAGATTCAAACGAAGGAACTTCTTCGATGTCCATCCTTTGGAATCATGTACAGAAACTCCTAAAGTAAAGGCAAGGACTGATCACAGCAACTTGTTGCAAAATGCAAAAGAAATCAAAATGGGTATTGAATCACCCGAAGCCCTTCCAGTAGGGCAAAAATTATAATGAACACACTGGAAAAGCCTAAACAGACTTCACACTGGGTATGGCCGAGCTGCTGCCCTGATGCACAACTGGGGATACAGTGACAGCCCAAGATGCAAGTGCGGTGAACTGCAAACAATGCAGCATCTTCTTGAATGTGCAGAATTAGATCAGAAATGTACAGTAGAAAATGTGCATGCAACAAACAATGTAGCCTTAGATACAGCCCTGTACTAGGCCATGAATATTTAACATGATAGGAGAGACAGGATTATATATACTATCTAAACTGGTCGTGTTGGTATACAAGGGGCCATTATCCCTTATTGAAATTTGTGATATCAATTTGATTCATATGTTTGATTCCATCTTTGATATATACTTATAGTTGGAAGTGAAGATTACCCTTTCGTTAGAAAGAGCGTTTAAGGTTATTCTGCTTATAGGAATTGGTTGGCATATTATTTCCTCACTATACAGTGAAGTAAATCTGATACTGACTCCCTGGCTAGCCATAGACCGTTCAGGTAAATCATGGGAGTCAGCTGTGCGACATCTAAATCTTCGTAACACCCGACTAGTTTTCAAGGTGAAAAGAAAAAGCTTGCGAGCAAAAGTAGAATGAATTCAACTTCTTCTGGGTCAGCGGCAATTTGACAGTATGGCGCAAAAATTCAAAAGAATTTTTCACTCCAGTAACTTGCTACGTAAACAACTTGTTATTCGTGATCGAAGGTAAAATTTCAAACACGTTCGGTTTCGAAAATAGTAATTGAATTCGATTTAACATTGTAAATACAGTTAAATAACTGAAATGACAAATGAGACAACGCTAATCTTTTACAGCCCCCTTTCTGATTTATAGCTTGTGCAACTGTAATTGGCCATGCAGATGACATCAAAAAATTGCACCTGCTTCCTTCTCTATAAAATTTCTGATTTCAGCTTTGTGAATCAAAGCATGTAGAGCGATGGCTAACAGTACACACGCAGTCATTCATGAAGCATTGAACAAAATGGCGAGCAGTAACAGCACCGTTACTCATGACTGCATAGACGAAAAGACTGGGACATATCGGATAATCTTGATCTTTATTGTGCTACCTCTTCATATCATTCTTATTAAGGTCATTGCAAAAGATTTTCAGTTTAATCTTCCTCGGCATTCAATATTGTTCTCCCTTTCTTTGGCAGATGCTACTCTGGTATGCGGGTTATGTATTTCAGGATTGGTCGACGCCACTACAACATTGAGATTGCATTCAACTGGCTGCTTGATTTACCGTGCCTATATAGTCTTCATTGTCTCCTCAACATTCGTCATGTCCAGCTTATCCATCACTGCATTGTCTATTGAGAGGTACATTTCTTGCGTACACAGTTTCCACCTTCATGAAATTTTGACCGACTCAAGAGTTCGATATTGCTCAATTTTCGGATGGGTATTTTCATTTTCGATGGGGATTTTGACTGCCGCCTCCATTCGCTATGATGATATAGCGCTCATTCCAATTCCAAGTCCGATTCATTACGTTGTTCCCCTGGTTGCTATCCCATTGTCAACCGCTATTTTCATCATTCAAGTTCGGCTCTACCTGTTCAGTAGGGAAAAGATTAATTCAGTTATTCCAGCTGGAGCATTTGGAGCTGAACTAGAACTCGCTCACTATCGAAAGAAGCATTTCAAAGTTGCATTCATGGCAAGTATTGTAGCATTAGTTTTCTATGTGTGTGTCATTCCGCTTACCGTTATATTCCTTTATGAGCTACTTAGTGGTCGTTACATATCAGCTCCGGTCAGGCAATTCTTCATCGGCTTGTCATTCTGGAACAGTTTTGCAGATCCATTTATTTATGGGTTTGGTATGGCTGACACAAGAAAAATGATACTTCGAGATTTAAGAAGAGTGAAACAATATCTGTGCAGTATACTACCTGAGAATGAATGCCTACCTCAAAGTAGTTGAATACGTGACATGTATATCGTAATAGTATTTGATAATGTAAAAGCGTACGTCTTCCATTAAATATCTAACTTAGGAGTTGCATAAATGGCGCATTGCGTCGACCATGTAGTAGACTCCCGGCTATTTGAACCGTCATTTATTCGAAATCCCCGTTTGCTGGAAGTAATTTTTGTGCCCCTTGGCTTCTCTTTATAAAGCCCTTATAATTTCTCTCAGCTATTGTCACTTGCGATAATTTTGAATTTTGTTTACTCGAAGTGAGTTTTTGCTCCCATGGACAAAAATCCCCATAGATATTTGAATTTTTTGAAAGTCTTAATTGGTTTAGTAGAAAACTCAGGAAATCGAACTGGTAAAAATCGCACTTTCTCATAGGAAATCAATATATAGAAACAAGCTATTGTAACAGATTAACCATTTCGCAATTCCCGGTGAAATTCAATTTGCGAAAGGGTCCTCTTTCCCTTGTTGTTACCCGAATGTACAGCTATTCCGGTAAATTTAAAAGAGCAAGTGCTCAAAGCATTTGATCGCATAAGGAAGACTATTACTCTTGCATATTTGCATAGATCAAAATTGTCAGATGTTTCAAACACAATAGAGATTTCAGAATCCTTCATCATAATGATGGAGATGAAATAAAGTGACCACTCATTACCATATCATTGAAATTCAAGAAACACTGTAATGACAGTGAAAAGCAAAGCAAGATGAGCGATTTCTTTAAGAAACATTGTAGCACTGTGTTGTCTGATAGTTTAGTACAAATAAAATCAGTGCCGTGCTTTTTTATCACTTATGCTCTATGCACATGAGAGAAATTTGCTTAAGTACTACCTTAGATCACAATCTATCTCTAGGTTCGAACAATTATGACTTGAGAGAAAACGCATCGAAGGAAACTTAGTGGTGATTTTGTGTACTCTTCATGTTAATTCTGACTGCACTCAAGCAACTCTACCCGACAACTAACTTATGCTAAGCGATTTACTCATTCTGTTACGATTGCGCTAATAGTCAATAACCAATTAAGGAAATAAATTGTTATAGACCATATAGGGACTAATTAATTTACTTCAAACTGTTACCTTTCTGAATCATTTTTCCGTACACTGTTAAGTTTTCTGTCAGCAAGTTAAACTACACATGCATGCTTAGAGTACATAAACAATAAGAAGAAAAAATGACACATGATAGTCCTCTTGGCAAATTGTAATGAATTGAAGGATGAATCACGCTGCAGATCTCGCGCGATCCCGCGTGCAGGAGTTTCTCGACAAATAGAGTGTTATTCGTGGCACTTTGCAGAGACAATTTCCTCTCGTGTGCAGATGCCTTTAAGTATGTAACTTGCTATTCGTGACCAAAGGTAAAATTTCAACCGCGTTTGATATTTTTTTTCATTCGCGGCACTTTGCTTGCTGTGTGCGGCGACAAAAGTATTTCTCCATACGATGAAACAATACAGCGCATGCGCTTCTCAACAGCAACACTGGACCTTTAAGACAAGGTGCCCAATAGTAACTTCGTGGACGAAGCGATTCTTGAAGATAGTTTGGTATCTATGACATAGGAAAGTGAGTTCAAGGAACATCTCAGGACCTGACAGTTTTCACTTCTGTTGTCTTTTGTAGATAAGAACTGCTTGTAATCAGTCAACATGGGCTAGAAACCTTGGCAACCGCTACTCATTGTGATCAGAAAAATAAGGACATACGGTCACGAATTCATACCTACTTGCACGTTTTCGTTTAAGGAAAGTTTAAGGCACTCATGTATAAAGACCCAAAATGTCATATCTTAAAATCATTCGTCAGTTGAATTTATTTCAAAAGAGAATTTGTCAGTCATAAATTTTGTCCATCAAAATATTTCATGGGGTAAAATTTTGTCTCGTAGCGAACACATCCATGAAGTAGTTTACTTTGAATGTGAATATCAGTTGACATTTACAATACTCGCCAACAGTCCTTGGGACACTTGCTAGTAAAACACAACATTCCTCTACATTTTGTCACCGTTACAGCATACAGGCACTTCGTTCCCCTAGAAAAATGTTTGTTTGTCTATGGAACAATTGAAGGTGGCATGCACTTGAAATTTTTTCATTATTGCATGTGTTCCTCCCAGAAACCAGCAATGTTTATGGAAGGAGGGGTATGAAAGTTAATTACAGACTGCAAAATGTCCAAAGTGTCCTAGGGCTTTTTGGCGACTACTGTAGTTAACTTTTTCTCTAATTACCCCATCCAGAGAGCATAGCTTTCTGACTGCAGAGAATTGTTTTGCATTATTGGTAAGCACATAGATACTTTCTTGCATCAATCTTGCTTCAGTCTACTGCAATGACTTATTCAGTTGCTTTTTTCATGGTTCTCTTTCCAATCCATTATTCAGTAGGATACTGGAGCATACAACTTCTTTTTCTGTCTGACTTTAATGTGACCTTTTCTCTCACAACCGGAATAAAACATATATGAAATAGGTAGGGATCTCAGCTATCTGCAACTATCGCATTAGATGATCTGAAGAAAACAGAGTCTTTCTTCTGACGTAATTCATAATCTGACGTAATTGCTCTGTGCTCTTACATCCTGATCGACTTAATGTGTCAGTGCTATAGCTCCTGATCATCACAATGACCACTCCACAAAGCGAACCCCGAGATGTTAGTATTTTCTTTTATATGTAATAGTTGCAGTATTGCAATGCATTTCCTTACTCCCTGCACTATCGTATTATAACGTTTATTGCCCGTACTGTACTGTAAGTGTTTAACTGCATTTATATATATAAAAAAAATTACTGTTTCTGTAGTTTTTACATTATATTGTCAGCCGTGAACTTGCTTTCAGCTACATCTTACCTATGTAATTTATGATCAGAAACCTCCTATGGGAGGGAGAACTCCTCTCAGAGCTCTTATATGAAATTTCTATTCTTCAGCCTGCACATGATCCTATTAGTTGCGGATTGTTATGTTTACACTATTGTATGTAGGTATTTATTTTTGAGTTGTAAAGTAGCCGAATGGTTAGAGCGGTCTTCTAAAGGAAGATTTATTGGTTTAGGCTCACCTTAGGCTATACAATGTTTTCGACCACTTGCTATGATTTAAGATGTATACGAGCTATGGCATCCCCTCCCATGTAAAACAATGTTGTATGAAGCAATATGAGCAATCACAAGGTTAGAAGTGATGCTTGTGTACAAAGCCTAGGTTTTGGCTAGCGATTCGATATTGTTTAAAGAAGGAAGAGGTGTAGATTTTAATTTGTGCTACGGAAAAGCTGCAAGAATCTGAAATTCATAAGTTTATCTGAATGTTCTAAATGCTTTTGGCTGATATTTTAGTTTAGGTAATCAATCACTGTCTACCTAGCAGCCACTTGCTACCACTCGAGATATACCCCCTTTTTGCAATGCCTATGCCCAAAATATGTCCTCTCTAACAAGCGCTTGCCTAAGTACGTAACTGCACTTGCTACTAACCTTCATCTTTCCTTATTTTTAAGGATAAAAGATTGTACTAGGCTTTGTTGAGCTTCTTTGCAGACTTGAACTGAAGACATAATATAAGTTCATTGCAATTTCCTGTTGTGTCATGGCATAGATTTTGCTAAATTTGCTTCAGTATATCTCTTGTATAGTCACAAGTATTCGAACTATATAGTCTTTTGACTTCCTCATTGAAACCAGAAAGAGTATTATTAATTTTGTAGGCTCTATCGAATAGAGTACGGATAAGGCCAAGCTTTTAAGGACATGAAGTGAAACTGAAAAAGTTGGTAAGCAACCCAGTAAAAGTTGGTTTGCGATTAATCGGAGTGATGATACCAGAAGAATTTTTATTGTTTATGCAAGCATCAAGAAATTCCGAAGTCTTCTTCATTTCTTCTTCCATAGTCAACATAATATTAGGGTGCTGTGAGTTAAGAAGTTCAAAATAAAGTAAAGCTTCATGTTAATTGTTAAGAAGACAAAAAGCATCAATAATATATTGTCCATGGAGGTGTATGGAAGGAGCATGATAGTTAATGAGCCGTGAGTTTTCATGATGTCCTAAGAAAAGATTAGCAAGAGCAGGACCAAGTGGAGAGTCCTTAGAAACACCATCTATTTGATCATACTAATTTTACCACCATTGAATAAAAATGGGCTTCAGATGTAGCAATCGAACAAAGTTTAGTAGAATCAATCCTATAAAGCTTAAGGTCAATGCATCCGTCTGAAATGTATGAAACTGTAAGATCAATACGCTCGAAGATGTATACTAGTACACAGACTTATCACATTAAAAGAGACCATAAATTTATAATATCGGACAATATATTAATGGTGCTTTTTGTCTTCTTAACAATGAACATGAAGCTTTACTTTATTTTGAACTTCTAAACTCACAGCACCCTAATATTATGTTGACTATGGAAGAAGAAATGAAGAAGACTTCGGAATTTCTTGATGCAATAAAAATTCTTCTGGTATCATCACACCGATTTATCACAAACCAACTTTTACTTGGTTGCTTACCAACTTTTTCAGTTTCACTTCATGTTTTTACAAGCTTGGCTATATCCGTACTCTATTCGATAGAGCCTAAAAAATTAATAATACTCTTTCTGGTTTCAATGAGGAAGTCAAAAGACTCGCTCATATTTTCACGAAGAATCAATCTCCTAAAGGTGTACTAAATAAGGATGCCAATAATTCCAATGCTCTTTCTACGGATTCTAAATCAGCTAATGGTATTTTATATTCCCTTTTTAAGCCAGCATATGCTGTCTTTTCCAACCTCGTATGATGCAAAGTGGGCACATTAGTTAAACAGTATTACAAAGGCCTTAAGTTTAAGCTAGTATTCTCCTCTTTTTAAATTGAGAACTTAATAAACGTTAAAGACTCTGTGTTCAGATTGGTCCGCTCAATTATTATGTAAAAGTTTACTTGTGTGGAATGTAGTTCCATGTATATTTGTGAAACAAGCCAACACATTTCAACTAGAGTACATGAGCATAGCAAATTGCCATTTTGAACTAAACTTGTAAGAAGTTGTACATATTTTATGGGAAAACCCTATTTTGAATAATCAGGTTCAGCGTATAAAATTTCCCTAAGCTTCTAACCAACCACTTTTACCTATATAACGGTTTTCATTTTTACTGCCCTTTTTCGAATGTATGCACTTTTTAATGTTCTTAGGGTTTAACTCGCATTCTATACTTAGCAACTGAAGATGGATATTGTTTATGCAAAA
The DNA here is from genome assembly GCA_964019165.1 of Mastigias papua. NCBI lineage: Eukaryota > Metazoa > Cnidaria > Scyphozoa > Rhizostomeae > Mastigiidae > Mastigias > Mastigias papua. Next base: position 6,785,098 of record OZ025270.1, on the reverse strand, counting down.
TATCTCTTGCAAATTAAAAAACATAGTTGTTTTTCTTTATATTTTGTCTAATTTTATTTAAGTTGTAAATTGCAATTGGTTATAGCGAAGCCCCTTCTTTAGAAACAAATTCTGCTGAAGGGAAACCCTCCTAAAAAGTTTAAATATGAAAAGTAAATATATTTAGCACATCTTTTTGTCTAAGTTAGTCTTTCAGCTACTCTTTAGGACTCTGTTATTAATCTTAACTTCAAAAGAATTTATATTAATCCGTATTCCGTTATTGATTGGCCATGTTTCTTTTATATATGATACCACTGACCAGATGTAATTGAGTTATCATTTCTCTTTTTACAGACATATTAATGTCACTTTTAAATACAACAATGAATAATGTAATATAGACATACTATTATTGCTTCCGTTGTGTTTTGAAAACACAGTCTGTGCTAGTGCGATACGAGTTATAGCCAGCACGCGACATTAGTTATCAACAAAATTATTTGTCATTCGTGTATACGAACCAATTAATATAGTATATTCTATCATTCGTGTATACGAATTAATTAGTATGGTATATTGTATCATTCGTGTATACGAATTAATTAATATGGTATATTATATCATGCGTGTATATGAACTAATTAATATAGTATATCGCATCATTTGTGTATATGAACTAATTTATATAGTATATCGCATCATTTGTGTATATGAACTAATTAACATGGTATATTGTATCATTCGTGTATACGAATTAATTAATATGGCATATTGTATCATGCTTGTATATGAACTAATTAATATAGTATATCGTATCATTTGTGTATATGAACTAATTAATATAGTATATCGCATCATTTGTGTATATGAACTAATTTATATAGTATATCGCATCATTTGTGTATATGAACTAATTAACATGGTATATTGTATCATTCGTGTATACGAATTAATTAATATGGCATATTGTATCATGCTTGTATATGAACTAATTAATATAGTATATCGTATCATTTGTGTATATGAACTAATTAACATGGTATGTTGTATCATTCGTGTATACGAATTAATTAATATGGCATATTGTATCATGCGTGTATATGAACTTATTAATATAGTATATCGTATCATTTGTGTATATGAAGTAATTAGCATGGTATATTGTATCATTTGTGTATATGAACTAATTAGCATGGTATATTGTATCATTTGTGTATATGAACTAATTAACGTGGTATATCGTATCATTCGTGTATATGAACTACACTCTTTTTCTTATACGAACCAGTAAAGTTGAGGTTCAGGCTGGCTGTTCTTAATTTTTCCAAAATTTTGAGGCTGAATTGTTCTTAATTTGTTCTTAAATTATTGGGGTGTATGCAATGTAGACATTAGACAATATACAAGAGAACATTGGCTTTTTATGACACTGGTATTATTTTCAATAACATTGGCAGAAGAAAAAACATATACGTTCTTGCAGTTGAATGATCCTTGCTAAAAGTCTTGATGCACGTACTGCTTTTTACACACTGATGGTTAGGGTGTTTCAAAGACTTTTGACAAAAAAAGTTAGAGCTTAGAAAGTTTTATATCAGTTTCAACTCATTTTACGGTAGTGCTTCAGCCCCAGCTTGTTCCTAATTTGTTCTTAATTTTCCATAAATTCTGGGGCTCGTGTTCTTATAAACTTGTTCTTATAAAAAGAGTGTAATTGTTACGGTATACCGTACGAGTAGATTTAAGTAATGTGATAAAGTAAAATGTATCCATAGAATTAATTGGATTTAGGTACCCATGATGGTGTTGGTAGTGCTTATGATTGCCTAGCTATGAATGTAGTAGATTGATTGGAATGAAATGAAAACACACTCGTAACAACATAGTGTTTCCTTAGTTTCACCTGCTATGTCAGGCGGGCAACTAGGAATTTTTGAGGGCAGGGGGTCTAATCAACAAGAAAAGTTGCACTGAAAATTTTCTAAAGAAAATGCATCTTGAAATCATATTTTTCAGATGTAGAAACAAAGGAAATCATCCGGAAAGTTCCAAGATTTCGTTACTTTCCTGCGTAACAAAGATCATAGGCAGGTCTCCTTAGCAATAAAACAATAAACATTTTTAACGTTCTCCAAGCAAAGGGCACTTGTACGTTTTTAAGGAAAACGGCAGTGGTCTAGACCCCAGGACCCACCTGGCAGTTGCGCACCTGTTTTATGGAGAAGAGTACTGTTAGAAATCATATTCTCTACAAAAAAACAAAATATATTGAGAAACTGCATCCCCAATATGAACACCGCTGTAGAAGAATGTAAGCCCAGCTCCCTGAGCTATCCTTAGAAATTGCGGTTCAGGAGTTGCTTATGAATTTTACGTAAATACTTTATTATAGTTAGAAGCAAGGTCTATACTTAACAACTCAGAATTAAAGCGGAATATAGGTCCCATTAGATTCTAACGACATAAAGAGTATCCTTGCATCGCCAGAGAATTTAGCGATTATATGGAAACCAGGCTTAGCATCAAGCTCTCTGGGAGGTTATGATGGCAGTCTTGAGTGGGTGTCCTATAACTATCAATATGAAGCAGCTCCTGATATCCACCATCTATCAATCTTTCTACATATGTTAGTAGAGGCAATTGAATATGACCCATATATGACCAAAGGTATCATAGAGAGACTTGAACAACCCCAGTACTTCGCAGCACTTGCAGCCACAGGAGCATGAAGAGGTACTAGTAGACATAGGCCTCTCAATCAACTAGGATGGGAAAATCTCTACAATAGAGGTGGTGTAGGCGTTTCTACCACTTTTTAACTTACGTAGAAGCCATCAACCAGCATACTTGTTTGACGAAGTTCCTGCTGTCAGTGAATTTTCACATTCTCTTAAAAATTCACTTCAGTACAATCCAGCTTTTTCCAGAACAGCACCCTTGTCCAATACATACTTTCAAAATGTACGCTTTGAGTGGAATCTTCTGGAGATGTGCGCCATTTACAAACACTTGCTGAATGTAAATCCTAACTACTTGCGAAAGTAGGGCCAGATAAAAATTCAACCTTTGCAGTTTGCGGTACTTATGATGCAAGATGCCTAATGAAGCTTCGTGCCAGATATAGTCCTTTAAATGAGCACAGGTTTCGGTGCAATTTTGAAGCAATGGGTCCGGTCTGCAAATCCAGTACTGGTATAGCAGATAATGAGCAGTTTTTACTGCATTGCCAAGCGTTTCAATAAATGCGTTACAGCACCTTTCAGAAATTTCTGAAATTGAGCTTAATAGTCTTAGTTCTCAATTTACATATGAACTACTCCTCCTTGGCAATCGATGATTTAATGATATTGCTAATAGATTGACCATAGAAGAAAATATAATGATGGATATCATGATCTCTAGCCCAGTTGACACCCTGCATTGCTGACAAATTATTTTTGAAACTTGCATGACAATATGTATGAATTATCACATTGGCCATATTTTGTCAAACTGTCAATGTTTTATAGAGCTAACATGGCATTCATCACAAAATTCGTTCTGTTGACCATCTAATACTTTCCTTCATGTACCCCTGCTCTGGCGCTCCTGTTGCCTTTTTGGCAGTCTTTTGATACGGTTATTTCTTCTAGTTCTTCATTTGGCAATTTGCTTCTTCTGCAATTCTGTTATGTAAAAAGGTGAAAGTAAAATTAGTCCCATATACGATTCCGTACGTTGGGGAGTACATGTTAGAGAGGACGCTTGTCCTGAGCCACCGGGATAGTGGAGTAGGGTGGCTAGTTCCTTTCTTCATTGCCTTTAACTTCCCCAGTGTTGCCACTGGATACACAATTGCTGCTGGGTGGACAGTGAGTGAGCATGCCAACTATTGATGTTTTGCTCAACAGTCAAGGGCTCTAACCACTTGGCCACTCGCCCATATTCTATTTTGTACTTAGTGATTACAGTTAGTTCTATTTGACGAACTTAGGCCATCAAAACTATCAAGCATTGCCTTTAAGAGCTCCTGCTGAGCGTTTGCTGGTTGACAGCACATTGCTTGTACTACTTCTACAGGTGAACTAAATCTTTCCAAAGAGTTAGAAAAGTTCTTTGTACACTCTTTCGTTGTCGACTCTCTTCTTTCAGTTCTCTTCTGAAGAGCACATTTTCTTCTTCATGCTTCAACAAGCAAAATTTCCTAATGTTGTGAAGCAGAAAAACTGCTTTCCTAATGTTTACATTTATAAGCCAATATCGTAGCTGGAATATACGATTTACACCTTTTTGTGTGCTTCCGTCATTTGTTGGTGTTGCTGGAGCTCCAACTACTTGCTACAACCGTTTGTACAAGCATATGCAAAAGAATTTGCTTCGCTGGTTCTTGTCACTATTGTTGGTGTACTTTCAATAGGTATATATGCTAAAGGACAATGAGTCCACGTTTGTATTGCCTCCTTAATTTGTTTGAGTGTGCCATAATGTGGAAAACAACTTTTCAACTTCCACTTTCGAAGGTTTTGTCTTATTCTCTCGCATTACTGCCTTTTGCAATAACTAAGTTATGCACCTTGATATCAAAACTATGCTCCTTACTGTGTCTCCTCAAAAAGGTAGGTGATTATTGTATGAAATCTGTATGTGTTTGAAGTGAAAAGTGCGATGAACTGTAGCTACCTTTTATAATAATATTGACAGAATATATGCTAATAAAATTAAAACATGTACAACCTATCACACATTTAACATGGTGTTGATACCGTTTCATACATCATCTTTGTAACTGGTTATTTTTGACGCATTATCCCTGATACAGGTTTTCAAAGTATCTTGTATCATATAATAGCGTACTGTTTCTTGCAACTAATAGCATCTTGTAATAAGATACGTTTTTAGAGAATCTGACTCATTGTCTAATTTTAACTCATAGCTTCATGCCAAAGTTTCCAGATTCAAAATGGTATCCTTTGAATCGATATGAATGTTGGTTGATTGCAAACATGTAAAATAACATCTTTTGTGCACCAAAAGTAAGCTTTCTTGATTTCCATTCAAAATGATAGTTTTTCCTGACTAAAAGCTGTGACTGATGATTTTCTCTATAGGTACTCCGTTTCTAGACCGCTTTACAAGGACACACGTTAAGAGATGGAAACATTTTACTGGTTTGTGTAAGCAAATCCGCTGATAAGTCGGGTAGAGATGTGTCCCTGTTATTGAATTGAGTACAGGGGGGGGAGCTATTCCACCCCTTATACTTAATGGCAAGCACTTTTACTTCTTCACAAACTAATTGAAAAAGAATGTAAATTAGTAATGAGAGTCACTCCTGATTTCATCCTGATTTCATACATCAGCATTGCCTCGGAGGGGAGGAACAAAGAAAGGGGGCAGCCCCTCTTCGAGCAGTAGGCGAGTAGAAGGGGGCTCAAATCCCCAAGCTCCCATCTTTACAACCCCAGTCATTACCTTGTCACAAAAGTACCTGGAAACCGCTATAATTTCATACCGCTACTGTTGCTAATGACAACGACAATCCCAATCATTTGCCCAATTCACTTCAACAGGACTGCATGACTCTATGATCAGGAGAGTACATTTGGTAGTCGGAAATTTTTTTTGTCTTTGATTCGGAAGTAGAAGACTGGTGGAGCTAGAGATGGCCTAGCAAGTAATCAAATGCTCTACCTTCACCACTGGAGCTGCAAACTCACATATTTTCAATACTGTTTGTTGATGGCATAAAGCAGTGAGATGTCAGGAAATCTAGATCTTTCAATTGGGTTAGTCCCAAACGTTCAAATTTCATAGATTAGCTAAAATAAATGTCTTTCGATTGTTTTTGGGTCGATTATTGATAGTTTTACTGGTATATTGTGACTGCTTCTTCATGAGTGTTTTAGGTCTGTGCTTTTTACTGCGTTCATTGCAATATACTTCAATATTGAATGCTCTATTCAATATTAGAGGAAAACAATGGAGGAATATTCGTTTACTAGAGGGAAGGAGATGTATGAATAGGTGTGGTAACAGTCAGATCAAAAATAATGTGCCCAGAAACTGTATTTTGCTACTGTGAATTTAAACTTGTAAGATAACTTTTATTTGCTTGTAAATGTTTTAGTATGAATGTTGGTTAATGCCAGAAGGACAATGATATGGGTAACACAAAGTGCCTTTTTCCTTTTGGTTACTCTTCCCTTCAGTAACATAATATCTACCTTAGAATTCATGTTATTGTCAATCATTTTCTTCCATAATAGGGCATACAGGCTAGTAGCATATGATTGTTCTCGCCTATTGTGTTAAGAAACTAATATATGAGAGCCATGAAAATGAACATTGCTACTGTTTTTTAAAACAATTTCCACTTCAACCCGTGAAAAGCCTTGTATGTGGCTACTAGCTGATGCCACTGCTCAAAGGGTCTATGCATGACTGTTGTTTTAAGTTGTTGATTAATATGAGCATCCACTTGGAGGCATAGTGCCTACAGATGTAGATGTCAATAATAATCAGTACTGATAAAGTAAAGCTAAGAAATACTGTAGCTGTTTATGTTCTCACTTATGGTCTTTGGCCCACTTCCTGATCCCCTACAGAGAAGTTTTCACATTCTGCCAAGTCTTTGTGTTGGCCCTCCTACTTCCAACCTTTGTTACTAACTCCTACTACCAACACCATTGCCTACTATGTATTGTCTTGTAAACTACAATTGGCAGAAAAAGAGAGAAGGATGCTGTCAAAGTTATTGAGGGTAGCTGGTGCAGTTACAGAGACAATCAAATGTTTAAGCTTCTCAAATATGCTATTCGTGCTGCAGTGAGTGGATATTCTATCATATTTGTTGTTTATAGAAACTAGAATTTGAATCTAATATCAAATGCTAACTTCCGATTTTCAATGAAGTAATATTTAACTGATCTCATGCTATTTATAGTACTTTATGGTGCTTACCATTTCTCTCCTATTTCCTGCTGAATGAAATTTTAGTTGGATTAATCCCCACAGAATTTCTATACAACTGCTTATCTTGCTAGAAAAGTCATTACCAAATAGGCTTAGGTGTAGTTTGGACTTCTAGAATTTTAGATCATGTTGTAGAGCTTTTGGCCAGAGAGAAGTTTGATGAATTAAGAATTCCTAGGAATGAAAACATAATCTGCATTAAATTAATAGACTCAGTATCAAATAGGCATTGAATCATTGATGGTACCATGATATAATACCATTGAAAATGGTCTCACATGCTAAGTAGCATCTATTTCTTAGCATGTGAAACCATATTCTTTATTACATTATATGCATTTAGTTTACTTTTTAGATGGCAGCATATATACCCTAATTTTTGGTGGTAACTGCAAATTTATTTAGTGCGAGTTATTTCTCTAGGAACATTCATTGACATATGAGGTCTTGAGAAAAGTTTCTCCTTCAGAAGCAGGTTTATTACATGATCCTGTTTTTCAGCCAGTAGTAAAATTTAGGTAAGTTGATGGTATTTTGTTGATCATTCAGTTTTGTGCATTTAAGACAGGCTATTGTGTTTGTAAAAGTGCTAAATTTATTAAGCAGGAAACTCTCTTGTTTCCCTTTTGTGCATTAAAGTATTCTATGGAAGCTTTGATTTATAGTAAATATTTGAGAATTAAAAGTGTGTAAAGTTATACTTTTGTATGCACTGTGATTTATATAGCTGTATCATGCAATTTAGATTTGCAGATTCAAGTATTATTAATTGTATATAGTTGACAATAGCAAGCAATCATGTTATAAAGCACTAGACAGTATTGGTTGAAACTGAGTAGAAATAAAAGCTGGAAAAATACTGCAGATGTGAAGAGGCATGCTTTATTGCTTTACAGCTGTTGAAAATTGCCCTCGTCATTATAAAAGGAATGTAATTCATATTGAGTAAATGCACCATGTGACATACACACAATCTGATGTTAGAGGTGTAGCAAACCAATGCCCAATTGATGACCTGTAATATAGAACTGTCCCTTTTAATGCACTAAAAGTTTCTAATCTTTATTGGACTAACCATATTCTTATGTTTGAATTTCTAACTGCTTCAATCATAAGTTACTAAATCTTTGTTGTAAATTTTCATCCTATCTTAGCACTCTTGGTAGTGAATTCACTGACAGATTAAAGATTCCTGTCCCTATTTATTGAAGTTGACCATAAATCCATGACTAAGCTTTGATTTTCTTTCATTTCATGTTTTATTGGGATATATGCACAGAATGCAAGTTTTTTGAGTTTCCTCTTGTATTTTTGTGAAGAAATTGGATCTGTAATTATCAAACACCCTTTTAACATTAAATATATACCTAATCTGAGTACAGCAGTAGTTCATAAGGCTTGTAAGAGATAGATTGCAGCTGTCTGTGATTATGGCTGTATTTGCATTTAGGTTTGCAGGGCCAGACTTCCCACCATTCATTGTCTTCAAAGTTTACCTGCAAAATTTTGGGGGTGGCCTGAAGTACCTGAGTGGCAAAAGAATGATCAAACCAGCATCTGAGGTAACTGTGTACTTGGTCAAATGATCAAATGAATGCGGTTTATTTCTCACTTTGCATTAAGGCAAATCAAAAGAGAGTCACCTAGCATTCAATAAATTTTATGGATACATTATGAAAAGCAGATGTAGAATGTTATGCAGGTGGGAACAAAAGATAATTAGAATCAGATGATGATAAGAATGAATTCAGTTAAAGAAGCAACAATGATCATTGATGGTGTTGGTGATATTGGTAGTGGTGGTGGCATTGATTAGATTGCTTTAACACACATTTTAATTTCTTGGTTTATTTGTTAGTTACTTTATTCTCGAAATTCTTAAAAACAAAAGCTTTCATTTTGAGAAATCTTTGTGCTATATGAAATCCAGCCAAAGAAACTCGCCAAAATCATTGTTTGAAATTTTGGCATGACAAAAATTTTTCTATTCAATACGTATTGTAAAAATATTCAATATAAAATGATATTTAAGTAAACATCAGAGGAGATCGGTACCGAATGGTTAAGCCAAGTTTGCAAGTCATATATTATTAAAATCACACCATAAAAGCTCTGTTAAGCCCCGGAGGGGCTTATTTATTTTTCCGCTCCTAGAGGGAAATATCCTTATGCATTTTTTCGGCATTATTTGTAGCACAAAATCTCTGCTAGCAGCTGCGTAGGCTTATATGCAGTTAGTCAACAATAATGTTCTCAACTTCATCAGAATTTTCTGGGTCAGTTGCTAGTCATTGGGACACCTTCGAAAAATACTTCATCCTCTGGGATTCCTTCCACAGGAACAACATCAAAATCCTCAAAACGTTGTAGATGCTCAAGTAAATCTTTACATGAGCCATACGTAATACACATGATTTTGTTATTATCAGGCCCTTTAAGAGGACAACTAAATGTGCATACTTTGAAGCTCTTTCGAACATTCTTACCAACTGGACAAAGAATGCTCAAGGGTATCACGAAGTGGTCTAGAGACATTAGAAGAACAGCAGAGAAAGAAATCCTTGACTCTACAGCATATTAAATCAGAAATTGGAAGAATAAACAGTAAAAACATTATAAACTATCACTAAGTTATCACAGTCAGCGTCTTCTTTCCTTTGCATCAAGGGCTGAAGGGTAGCCTAAGAGAGAGGGGACTTATTTCCAAGTTTTGCTTGAAACAGGGAGCTTATTAGAGAGGGGAGCTTAATAGAGCTTTTATGGTACTTCTAACGAAAATATTTTAGAGTTTCAAAATTTTGCAGTGACTTTCTTCTTTACTATGTTTTCTGTGAGTCAGAATGCAATTTGTTGATGTTTTAGTGTTGATAATATGTTTGCCCCCAATTGCTTTAGGCTGCATCAGATGCATGTAGGCATATGGGCAACAGAAAGTTTTATGAACAAATGATAAAAGACCTCTGCCAGACACAAAAAGACAAAATCACTGATGAAGTTGATGTTACTAACTTGAAAGAATATATGCAGGTAAGAGATGTTGGAATCTTTCCCTTATACAGTGAACCGATGGACTAACTATATTTAAAACCTTACGGTCTCAACAACGAATATAGATATACAATAGATTACATACTACTTCAGTAGTGATAGTGATATGAATGTTTAAAATTCTTACTTAATTTGGGACGTACGGACGTTAGGGATTGGTTACTATAAGTAGATGCAGATCTTCTGCCTTGTCACTGATGAAGTACCATATGTACTGATAATGTGGATAGGGGGTGTACACTGACAGCCTATATGTATACCAGTATCAGTAGGCACGATCGGGGTTACTAATATGTATCGAATCTAGACTGCGAATACAACATAAAGAAGTTCATTCAATAAGGCTTAGTAAATGCGCTTTCTTTTGGTGTCCACTGATCAGCTTCTTTGCGACCTGTAATAACAGACGTCCTTGATTACTATGACTATAATGATCCCAGCTGGATCTCGACTACACTTAACTAGCTTGGGTGCCGTACGCAAATAGAAAAAAGAACTGACGATCACACAATGGCTTTTCAGCATAGTCTTGTTCTCTTTTCTTTATCTTTGCTACACCAACTGCGTTTGTCTCCGATACACAAAACGTACCAAAGAGTTGCGGTCGCTCTAGAAGCTATACCACATCTCACACTCCTCATACACGCACTAGAGGATACTTCGACTTCTATGAATTTTTGGAAGAAGTGAACAATATGCGTGCTAGCAGGTTAAATGAGCTATCTAATGGGGATCGCCGTTTACTCCTTGCAAGATAACGCGTACTACGAATTACTTTTACACAAGACTAGTTACGTATTCACAGCTATCGTTCAAAGGTCCATCGTTTCTTTTTGAATTGCTGAGACTTGCTGCACTCTTATATGTTCTACATACAAGCTCAGAAAGTTCTCAGACTGTCTTAATGTTCAATATTTCTAACGAATAATCCAGGATCACAACGGAACTGTCTGCTGCATATTCCCTGGTCATCCTCAGTTCATCGTCTCAAGACTTTTATGCATTTTCTTGAGGAGAAATAACATAAGACAGCAGCAACCTCCTTTTCCTGTAAATATTTTCATCCAAGGCCTTGCAAGGACACAGATCACTAGAGATAGCGATTCTTCTTTCATTGATTATGATTCTAGTTGTGGTGATGATTAATAATTTAGGAGAATTTCACTTCATACTTCCGGTAAGAACACTTCAAGCTCAAGTCAGGTGCTCCACAAGGGTCAGTTCTTGAACCACTTTTTCAATATCTTCTTTATCGATTTGCTTCTTTAAAGGACTAGACTACAATTTATTCAAATAGGAATGATATTGAAAGAGTGGTATTAGGCCTTGCGGAAGGCCTATCTAATACCGTTAGCTGGTTTGGCATAATCATATGGCAGCTAGCTCTGGTAAATTCCAGGTTATGTTTTTTAGGGATGAGAGAACAGCCTAAACCTCACCCTCGAAATTAATGATAGAACCATCCCCCTTGCGGACAAAGGTAACTCGCCAGGAGTCACTATTGACTCTCAGCTGAAGTTTGATTACCATGTAAAAGCCCTCTATCAGAAAGCCACCATTTGGCGGCTATGCTGGGCTTGCTGCTTTGCGATTAGCAACTTCTGGAACATCTAGCTCACTTAGGCATCTATCTTTGAATATTTTTGTAGTACTTGAAGAACACAGATGAAATGCCCGCAAGCCTTGGTGGTAAAGACAATTGCTGGAGAAGATTATCATTAGAAAGTCAGTTGAAATTATATGTTTGTTATAGAAGTTATTTGTATTGCTTTCAGCCAATTACTTTCGAGTACGATGTGCCAGTGAGCTCAGTAACCAATTCTTAGTTCAACCTTTAATCATTTGCTTTGCTTCAGATGTAATAATTATTCTCAGATACTACCTCTTGAAGCCTTTTCCGGTACTACGAAGACCGCCATTGGTATATTTGATTTGAACCAATCAGCTAAGATATTTCATTCAATGAACTTCAATACTCCTCTACTGTTATACCGCCTCAGTGTGATTTATATGTCATCTTATTTTTCATAGTTCTCCCAAGACACAACATAATGTATGACATCATGACATTCATTAGCAGCGGTGTTGCATCACCCAGACTCGCTGCAGAAATGCCCCATTTAGTCCTGAACCGTACAGGAACACAAGAAAATCAGTTGGAAGTTCTGCAAACAATATATAGTGCCAGAAGGTATGTACGGAACGCATTGTGTTGTAATTGTTGCACTTTAATGACAAGACCTTTATTCATAGGTTGATGTTGCTTCTGTACATTTGCTCAGACGCACATACATATGCGATTACCAATTGCAAATTTTGACACAACTATTATGCAAAGAAGGGCTTAAGTTAAGTTCAGAAGAAGGGTGAAGGTAGTCAGCATATTCTGCTTCAGGTGATAATTCCATATCCTTGATGATGTCGTTCCTGCTGCATGTAGTATGGTGTGTTTAAGCTTCAATTCATTGATATTGTCTAAATTTCTCCATACTCAGCTTTGTTGCAGCCCACTTACCATCTTTTTCCCATGTAACGCAAAGGAAATAACTAATCACATTGATGTTCTATTATTCCCTGCAGAAAGCCGTTCCCAAAGTCAAATGAGTCAGGCAGAAGAACTAAACAAGCGAAAGATCGTGTAGCTAAAATGAGGAGAATTTACGGACTGAATGACCAGCAACTTCAGTCAGATGTGAGTAATTATTTCCTTTGCATTACGATTAGATGGACAAAAATACAAAATGCTATATTGGAAACTGTATCTGATTTTCTCATACTGAGGGCAGCTTATATTGTGTCATTGTGACCCTTGATTTAGTTAAAAAAGAGCGATATAAACCAGTTCTAATAAGCTTTTTGAATCATAGGTTTAGTATTAAAAGTATCTCAAGGGTGGTCAGAAGCGGTATGGTAACCTTTAACAAATCAACAGTTTGATGTTATTAACTTAGCATATTGCTACAGTTGTACATTAGTTTGATTTTTATAGTCATTATATCTGTTTGAGAACTTTAACTAATGTTAAAAAAGAATCTTACCACACCTTACTGGAGTTAGGTAAAATAAATAAATAAAGTCTTTGTATTCTCAAACGAGATCTGTTCAATCAGGCCAGGTTCCAGTGCGATTGACTGTATTTCATCACAAGTTCTGATATCCTGATCGCTTGACTGATCATAATTTGTCATTAGTACTAATTTACGGTTTTATACTAGTGCTACTTATAAGAGGTCCTTTTTCTTGATATTGTAGCAAGACAATATAGAAAGACGTCCTATACGTACTACCAATCACTATGACGATGCAGTGGAGGACTTTGATGACGACGACTTTGATGAAAACTGGGACGATGAGGGAAAATATCTATACGAATGGTCACAAAAACTTTCTGTAGAAGCTGTTCGACAGTCACCTCCGTAATATTTTCTTTTTCGGATTACTTCGTTGCCTTATCGCGCTATAAACACCAAAGTAATTACAGTCATGAATTCTGGCTTTCTACTGAGGTGCATTTCAATGTGATTCAAAGAGCGTTGTAATGCGCGGTAGAATGGTGTATTTTTAGACAGTATATATTTCATACATAAATTCATTACCCCTCATGCAGCGCCATGCGGAAATGTATTTTGGACACACCCGTTGTGTGCTAGCTATTCTATTGAGTTTCACAATGTGGCATCCCCTGACTGGAATGTTTCGTTGTTGCACGCCCAGTTTCGTCTGGTTCAGAAATGCAGTTAGCAGCTAGAATATAATCATCACACTGCGTTAGTTATGTCAAGTTGTAGTGACATGGTTTCATGTCATACGATGAGCCATTGTGATTAAGGTTCGGCATGGACTGAAACGATGTTCCGTGCCCTACCTTACCGTGCCGGGCGGTGAGCCCTTGGCAGGTGGTTCGGTTCGGTCGAATTGTGTCGAACCATGTGGCAAATTAGTTTTGAAAGCCTTGCCGTGCCGAACCAATCAAAATTAATTTGGCTCAGCAAGGCATGTCACCCCTCTACATATATTAATGACTCTTACATTCAGAAATGTCGATAAGATATGAAAGGGCGTCATGAGTTTGATTCGAAATCGAAAACTAGCTGAAGTTTCAGATTAGATTTGCGCTGTAATGTTAGGTTCTAAGTGCCCTTAACCAGGTGGGAGCTTTTATGTCATATCAAGCGTGAAAGGCAGAATCCAGAAAACCACGCGACTCTGCTACCTCAGGTCGCGTATGAAAGTTTGGCAGAAAGTAAAAGAAATGTAAAAACTAAGGAAGAAAGGTAGTAATCACGATAGTGATAATGGAGGGATCAGGTTATTCATTTCAATATGACTGAAAGAAAAGTAGAATAGTTCTTATTCTTGCATATTTTTTGAGTATAACATCTTCAATGACAACTTAGGAAATTTCTAAAGCAAAATTTGAGGTCGCAGGAAGGTTTGATAATTTTCTAAATTGTGGTGAGAGGTTTTCAAAACTTATCCTTTCAGATGTAAGGATTTTGAGTTATTATGCGAATTATCCCTTTGTAAATATTCTGTTTCTTCGTCGTGAGCACTAGTAAAGCACCCTAGTTCTTGTAGAATGAAGTACAGTGCATCTTTGTATCTCTTCTAGTATTGTAAGTAATTATGATATATCACGGGAACTCTTCAATTGAAAGAATTGTCATCTTCAATCTTATGTCAAAAGACAGATATGTTTTCGAGTATCATTGTTATTAGGAACTTTATCTAAATTACAAAAAACTTCATCTAAATTAGATAAATTCAACCATTAAATGCAGCTACTATGTAATTCATCAACGGTTGCCGGTGTTTTCCGACATCTAAATAGATGCCAACCAGTATGTCCACATGTTCTTCTCGACTTCAACGAATTTCCTTGATAGCTCAATGAACGTTTTATTTTCCTTGTCTTTTATCAGTTTTGCACAATCCTCCGTTATCAATATGGAATTTGGCCTACTTTTTTTCATCAACTTCAGCGTTGTGTTAACTGATTTACTGACTAAGCGATACCGTGGTACTTCGCTTTCGCCTGTAGTATATCCGGCCACGCCATTGCCACTGTGTATAACAGCACTGAATTTAATGCTTACAGCAGTGTTATATGCTAGTTCAAGGTCTTTGCAGCCTTGTAATGTTGCAATACAATAGCAGAGAAGCGCATCCGTAGTTTTCTCATTTGGACTTTGAACTGAAACGGCGAAGAACAGATATAATAGATTATGCGTACTTGATGTTATGTCAAAGCTAAATGAAAAATATTTTGCACTTGTCCTGAACGTTGCACCAGATATGTTAACTAGTTTGGCCTTCCTTGACATATATATATAAATATATATATATATATATATATATATATATATATATATATATATATATATATATATATATATATATATATATATATATATATATATATATATATATATATATATATATATAGACCCTCAAGAAAAAATTCCAACTTTTAAAACGTTTCGGCACAAGCCTTCATCAGTTATAACATTCCAGGTACATACAGCGCATATATAACGATAAAAACAAAGGAACAATATCTAATTAACTTACGACAATAGAACACTTTACACAATGAAACTAGACTTACAATGGATAGCATTTGAAATTGAATGGAAGGGAAATTATATTTAACATAAGAGAAAAGGGTGTTGGAGAAGCTGATACCTACCGTCCCAGCGGGGTATAGAGAAAACCATGCGAGAACAAAGTGGGTGTGAAGTAACATAAAATGAAAAGGAAACCCAATATGACCTAGAAAGGACGATATTGAGAGGAGAGAGATATCGTAAGAAAAGGTGCGACATAAATAATTAAATAGACAAGCATAACTGAATAAAAGTAGAAACCATAACATAAAATTAAAAGAGGAGGATAAATAGTGAATACATATAGAATAAACCAGCCAACTCAAATAAATAATAATCCTATGTGTCTACTTCCTTAACATTAAGACCCCGGGGTGTGAAAGTGTCCAGCTTATGTTGCCAGAAACTTTCACGTGTCCTATCCCTCCCAATAAGTCTATCAATTATAGTGACACGAATGTCTTCCACGAACCCATGATGTCCTTCCTCAGAAAAATGTCTGAAAAAGTCCATCTGGGGAACTGAAGACCCTGACCTAAACTTACGATAACACGCCTTATAATTATTAAACCTAAGCCTAAAAGGCGTGTTAGTGCTACCCACATACTGAACACCACACACAACACAGTCAAACAAATACACAACACCCGACGAATCACAGTTAAACGAAAAGTTAATCTTATACTCCTTACTAGTTGCGTGGGAATAGAAACTATCACTTTCAGACATAGATTTACACACTTGACATCTGGACTTTTCACAACGAGTACAACCCCTTTCATCACAGTTCTTGTTAGTAGCCAGCCTAGCCCTAACTAACAGGTCCTTAAGGTTCTTACATCTCCTAAAAGCAGTGACCGGAGGTTCAGGAAACACCTCCCTATGCTCCTCTGAGTTTGAAAGCATAGAGTGGAGACTCCTTATTGTTTTCCCCACACTGTTGAACGCTGGATGGTATGTAATGACTAATGGAATCCTATCCCCCCTCCCAGGGTTGGGTCCTCTGTCTGTCTCAGCTAGAAGAGTCTCCCTATCTAACCTACGTACCCTGTCTATCTGTTCATTAACTATTGACTCTTCATAGCCCCTATCCTTTAACCATCCAGCTAAATCACCTACCCTATCTCTAAATTGGCGATCCTCCGAACAAATCCTACGATACCTAAGGGCTTGGCTATAAGGAATCGCCTTCTTAGTATGCCACGGATGACACGATTTCTTATGCAAGAACTGATGAGTATCAGTTGGTTTGCAAAACAAATCTGTCGTTAGGACTCCCCCCTCTCCCATAGTGACCTGGACATCTAAAAAACTTATGGTTTCCCGGGAATACTCGCTTGTAAATTTGATATTGTCGTGGCTACTGTTGAGAAAGTTGATGAAAAGCTTCAGTTTTTCCTCCCCATGTGTCCAAATGAAGAAAACATCATCGATGAACCTCATCCAGCTTCGGCGGACAAACCACTAGTCTGGATGAGGTTCATCGATGATGTTTTCTTCATTTGGACACATGGGGAGGAAAAACTGAAGCTTTTCATCAACTTTCTCAACAGTAGCCACGACAATATCAAATTTACAAGCGAGTATTCCCGGGAAACCATAAGTTTTTTAGATGTCCAGGTCACTATGGGAGAGGGGGGAGTCCTAACGACAGATTTGTTTTGCAAACCAACTGATACTCATCAGTTCTTGCATAAGAAATCGTGTCATCCGTGGCATACTAAGAAGGCGATTCCTTATAGCCAAGCCCTTAGGTATCGTAGGATTTGTTCGGAGGATCGCCAATTTAGAGATAGGGTAGGTGATTTAGCTGGATGGTTAAAGGATAGGGGCTATGAAGAGTCAATAGTTAATGAACAGATAGACAGGGTACGTAGGTTAGATAGGGAGACTCTTCTAGCTGAGACAGACAGAGGACCCAACCCTGGGAGGGGGGATAGGATTCCATTAGTCATTACATACCATCCAGCGTTCAACAGTGTGGGGAAAACAATAAGGAGTCTCCACTCTATGCTTTCAAACTCAGAGGAGCATAGGGAGGTGTTTCCTGAACCTCCGGTCACTGCTTTTAGGAGATGTAAGAACCTTAAGGACCTGTTAGTTAGGGCTAGGCTGGCTACTAACAAGAACTGTGATGAAAGGGGTTGTACTCGTTGTGAAAAGTCCAGATGTCAAGTGTGTAAATCTATGTCTGAAAGTGATAGTTTCTATTCCCACGCAACTAGTAAGGAGTATAAGATTAACTTTTCGTTTAACTGTGATTCGTCGGGTGTTGTGTATTTGTTTGACTGTGTTGTGTGTGGTGTTCAGTATGTGGGTAGCACTAACACGCCTTTTAGGCTTAGGTTTAATAATTATAAGGCGTGTTATCGTAAGTTTAGGTCAGGGTCTTCAGTTCCCCAGATGGACTTTTTCAGACATTTTTCTGAGGAAGGACATCATGGGTTCGTGGAAGACATTCGTGTCACTATAATTGATAGACTTATTGGGAGGGATAGGACACGTGAAAGTTTCTGGCAACATAAGCTGGACACTTTCACACCCCGGGGTCTTAATGTTAAGGAAGTAGACACATAGGATTATTATTTATTTGAGTTGGCTGGTTTATTCTATATGTATTCACTATTTATCCTCCTCTTTTAATTTTATGTTATGGTTTCTACTTTTATTCAGTTATGCTTGTCTATTTAATTATTTATGTCGCACCTTTTCTTACGATATCTCTCTCCTCTCAATATCGTCCTTTCTAGGTCATATTGGGTTTCCTTTTCATTTTATGTTACTTCACACCCACTTTGTTCTCGCATGGTTTTCTCTATACCCCGCTGGGACGGTAGGTATCAGCTTCTCCAACACCCTTTTCTCTTATGTTAAATATAATTTCCCTTCCATTCAATTTCAAATGCTATCCATTGTAAGTCTAGTTTCATTGTGTAAAGTGTTCTATTGTCGTAAGTTAATTAGATATTGTTCCTTTGTTTTTATCGTTATATATGCGCTGTATGTACCTGGAATGTTATAACTGATGAAGGCTTGTGCCGAAACGTTTTAAAAGTTGGAATTTTTTCTTGAGGGTCTATTTATGTCTTTAAAAATTTCTTTATGATTGGAGCTATTTGAGTGTATATATATATATATATATATATATATATATATATATATATATATATATATATATATATATATATATATATATATATATATATATATATATATATATATATATATTTATATATATTTATATATATATATATATATATATATATATATAGTCTGTCTGTGTCTTTCTGTGTCTTTCTGTGTCTGTCTGTGTCTGTCTGTGTCTGTGTCTGTGTCTGTGTATGTGTATGTGTATGTGTATGTGTATGTGTATGTGTATGTGTATGTGTATGTGTATGTGTATGTGTATGTGTATGTGTATGTGTATGTGTATGTGTATGTGTATGTGTATGTGTATGTGTATGTGTATGTGTATGTGTATGTAAAGGAACGGAGGGGGTAAGAGACAAAAATTCCATATTTGCAGCTATTATCCTTCCTTGCTTCCATATTCTAGTTGCTTGCTGTTACAACTCACTGAGTAAAACTGTTAGTGATCGGACTGAGCAAAAGATGCAAATGATAGCAATTGACTAGTATAATTTTGATAACGTATGTAGATGAAGTTAACTTGTTGTGAAATTACATATCAGCATTATAGATGGGTGAATTCTTAGAGGACCAGGGATGTCTAAGCTGTCCTTCGAGAAAAATACCTAGTACTTTCCATAAAGTTGTGTCAGCTTTCGGAATTTCTGACCGTCTGGAGGTGAACATCTTCATATGGGCAAGTATGCATAAGTTCCAAATGAAGTTAGACGAAAATTTGAAAATTAGAGTACTTTCAATAGAATGATAAGATGTGTTTTGGTCACGATGTGAGCATCTTACCAATAACAACAAGGTCGGATATGACCTCAATCTCTGTCAGTTCCAAACGATGCTGTGCAGCCATTGCTTGAAAAGATTTCATTAGGTAATCAACCACGCAAACGAGCTCTTCAGCACTGCTTGCATCGACAATATTTTGGAAATTGGCTATTTGAAATGCAGCAACGGATACAGTATCGATGGGCAGTGCACTGAATTCCTTGCCACCCTGAACTTGGCTGTACACATGAGGAGGTAACGATCTGTTCAGCCATTCATGTATCCTTTCTTGTTCTCTATTTATCAGTCTTGTTTCTTGAGCAATGCACCTTTCAAGTTCTTCTGTCTCCTTTTCTAGCAGGAAAGCCCTCTTTTCTTTTTCATCGCCTTTCAGCGGTGCAACAGTTTGTAATAATGCTTTTATTTGGAAAAATGAAGGTCTATTGCCAGGATCATCTGACCATAAACTGTCAATCAGAAATTTCATAATGCTTCTTCTTGGTTCATCTACAGGAAGATCGCCATTTCTAATGCTCGGACGTAGAATTTTTCCTGCGAAAAATAAGGTCACGGTTCAGGATGACCAAATTTGACGGTAAGATTCATATGTTGATAGATGTTTGATTCAATATCTATATTGATTCACTGCCATTGGTGAAGGCAAAGACGATACCCTTGTTAGATTAATAGAAAACACTATCATAGAGAACAATAGGTCAATAGTAATTGTAAAGGTAGTGGTTAATCCCATATACGCATCTATGCGTTTGGAAGTGCCTGTTGGGGAGGAAACTTATCTTGATCTGACGGTACACTGAGTTAGGGTGGCCAGTTCCTTTCCTCGACGCCTTTAACTCCAAGTAATGCCACCAGGTACCAATTTGCTGTTGGGTGGACAGTGAGTGAACATCCCAACTATGATCCGAGAGTTTGGCTTGAACCATCGATGTTCAGTTCAGCAGTCGAAAGTTCTAACGACTCGGCGACCCGTCCATGTGACTAGCAGCAGGCCATAATACAATGAACTGCAGTTAAGTCGAACGCCCAAATAGATTTGCTTCACAACATAACATGCATACTTTTATCATGTATAGCTGATTGTAATACATGGCAGTTGCAAGTTCTGAAATTCAAGGCAAGTCATGATGCATTTTGCGCACATTATAGAAGGCTCTTTTTCATAATATTTCTAATGCAACTAACCCTTTTTTGCTATATCCTTTCCACCTCTTGGAGATCCAGGTCTTATCAGTTCCAAATCAACCATCGGTTCCTTAAGGTGGGCTACGGTTTCGATAATCTGCCTGATGGACATGACTTTGAGCTCGTCATACGGTGGCCTTCTTGTTAATATCTCAACCATCAGTATGCCGAAACTATAAACATCAGCTTCGAAATGCACATGCCCAATTTGATCTAGATTCACAACACCAGGGCCAAGATATTCTGGTGCCGTCCATAAAAGGCCTAAAAGACATAAATTAAATGAGTCTATAGCGATAGCCAAATTAAATAAATTTAAGCTAGAGATGATTGTGAATAAAGAGAAAGGGCGGTGAATCAGCTAATGCATGGAGATGTAAACGGGGTCAAAATACCCCTTTTTCTATTAAAAAATTTCGCGATTTCTCCCATCTCTCTTCATAATTTGACTTTCAGTTATTACCCCCATTTTGGATCATAGAATATCGCATGTTTGGAAATGATTGTGACCACCAGTATTGATTATAAAACTTACAGCAAACTTGATACTATGCATAAGCTTCCCTAAACTTTCGAATAAGTTAATGTAGTTCATTGCTGCTCTTAGTGCTACCTAATATAACCTGAATGTAATGCAAGCCAGCTTACTCCCAGACGATCTCAATTCCAGATAAATGCAGAGTGTTTGCTGTCAGGAGGAGCACCCGCCCTGTAAAACTAAAGTATCGTCAACTATGCAGCATTTGAGTACTATGCACTGCAAATCAGATACGTACTCTACTCTAGAGGATAGTCACAAAAGAGCATAATTTGCTATTTAACAACATGGTCATCTATGTCTTAGAGAAGATGATGAGGACATTGGATACATAGCAGAGATGGGAGTAGTTATAAAGAATTAAAGAGAGAGGGTCAAGAATAGTAGGTGTATTAATGTGATCAATGCTAGTCTGAGGTGCAAAGAGAAGACACTGATGATCGTTTTAGATGGTATGCCTCTTATGTAAGAATTGTAAAGCATTCGTAACTGTTCAAGCTTACGATTTCAAAACTCACAAAATCTCATTTATCATATGAGCCCCTGAGAACATAGTCCTGACGGGAATATGAGAGAGAAGTTTTTGCTTGATTATTCTTCCATAGTGCCTCAGTAGGTGAATACGGCCATTTTCAGTATTGGGCTTTCATCAAATACCAAATGAAAACGATATGAGCACGAGACAACTTCTCCACATCTCAAACGAAATGACTTATGTCAACTTATGTTAGGGCTTGAGGGAAAGATCTGGCTTGTCGTTGAAAGTTGGCATGTGCCTATAACTTACAGGTTTCTGGCAAGATTTTAATGATTATGTTGGTGCAATCTTCGATGGCTATATGGTCACATATCACGTGCTTGTTAAATGACATTAACATTAAAAGCAAAAATCCGAGAAGATGATTGACCAGAACGGGATTCGAACTCTCGGCCCTTGACTTTGTAGGCTATGCGTTCTACCAGCTGAGCTATCACTTGACGTACAAAGTCAAAAATCGCCAGTTCTAGTCCCGTTTAGATCAGTCACTTTCTGGCAATTTCACTTTTAATTGGTACTAAATCCTGTTACCCTTATATACTTCTCTCTAACCTTATAAAATCCTGGTGGGTGCGATGGACCCCCTGCTCCGGGTAGTCCTATCGACAGCAGGTCTAGTGTAGATTGGGATGGAGCTGCGATTAATCCCCTGTGCAAATTGGTGTAAAGGGGGGGGGGCAATGCAAACAAGTACCTTACCATTGAGCAAATTCTAACCCGATAGCTCAGTTAGAAGAGCTCTTGGAGAACAAAGTCAAAGGTCACGAGTTCAAATCCCTCCCTGGACAGTTATTTTCTAACACTTTCACTGTTACTTTCTCCTAAATCCTATTGTCTTTACATAATCTGAACATTATTTCTTAGTGGTGTAAAGAAATGTTTATAGATACGTACTATAATAATCCTCACGTACACTGTCCTGTTTCGCATTTTCTGGATTGCTAGCAACATTATCATTAATCTCAGTAGGGCTTTCATTTTCAATGTTCCTTCTCAAACTACGCAATCCAACATCTGCAATTTTAAGCTGCCAGCCTTTATGCAAGAGACAATTTGTTGACTTCAGTCTTCCGTGGGGCATAGCACATTTTTCATGCAAGTATAAGATCCCTCTGCTTATGTCTTCCATGAGAGCATACTTTATCTCTAAAGGAATTTCCACACCTTCCACATGGAGAGTATCATACAAACTTCCCATACTTGCTAACTCTGTAATAATTGCCACGTAAGGTGGACCCAGACACACTGCTTGAATTTTTTCCAAGTTAACATGATCGACCT
This sequence comes from Mastigias papua, assembly GCA_964019165.1. Taxonomy (NCBI): domain Eukaryota; kingdom Metazoa; phylum Cnidaria; class Scyphozoa; order Rhizostomeae; family Mastigiidae; genus Mastigias; species Mastigias papua. Next base: position 6,762,042 of record OZ025270.1, on the reverse strand, counting down.
CCTTGACTTTTCGTATTTCCATTCGTACTTCAAGGGAAAGTTTAACTGGTCTCTTCTTAAAGCATTTTACGAAAACATTTTTCTGCCTGAACTTTGCCTGAAAGTATGCAGTGTGTCGAATCTTTTCACATAATTGTCCTTGAACAACTGTTTTCTCTAGGTCAACTTTATAGCAGTCTTCTAATTCTGTCCATTGTATGATCCAATGCGACTCATCGAGCTCTCCTCTCTGCAAGGCTCCCTGCTTCTGGCGACAAACTTTTGCCAGATAGCAAACTACCGTTATTACCAAGACAAGTGAACCAACACTTCCAGTAATAAGTGCTTGCAGTACGCTCGCTGTTTTGCAATATGTACCTTCGTACATCCAGTTGCATTTGGAGCATGTTCCATCGCCAAACGCTCCCTCATTGCAAATGCCATTCTTGCACGTTTCTTTGCAGCTGCCTGAGCAGTCACGTCCATGAAATCCTGGATAACATTCGCATAAGTTGTTTCCAACACATTTTCCCCTCTTAGGTACACAACGGTAATTCGCACATTGCGGGTAGCTGCAGTTTGTGCCGTTCCAACCACTTAGACAATTATAAGAGGTGTTGGTAGGAAATTTCCATAGAGTATCTCCAAATCTGAAATTCTGAAGTTTTTGAGGTATAATCTCTTTCACTGTTGACATGATATCCGATGTTTTAATGGTCACATTTTTCTTGGATAATTTCAGAATGCCGTTTGCAATTGCTGCAGCTCCATCCAGTACCATCGCTCTTAATAGCTTGGTATGGAAATGATTTTTCTCATCTCGCAATGTTGAAAAACCATTGTTCTTTGTGTTTCCGTCAATGAATGAGCCTAGATGGCTTAATGGTTGAAAACTTTTTATCATCCAAGCACCTTGAAACTCTTCGCTGCAGCTGAATGGCCTGAGCTTATAACACTCTTTTGATGCAACACCATACTCAAAGACGCCATTCATCGAACCAGATATCCATATTTTTCCATTTTTGGGAGAAACTTTCTCTTTCACAGCAGCAATGAAAAGCTTTGAAGCAGCCCTGGGTTCGATGATGAAAAAGAATTTAACATTGTTTGCTCTAACTTTTCGAAGCTTTTGCGATATTCTGTGCCAGGTATCCGTCTCTTTAATGACAATATCTGCGCTGACTGTGAAAGACATCTGTAGTAGATAAGAAGCCAAACTTATTGGAATTTTTATGTTCCACGAACGAATGATGACTATAGGACTATCATTCAGCTTCTTCATTTTCGACAAAGCTCTGTAAAACGGACTTGTCCAAGTCAGTTTATAATGCAAAGTTGCTTTATTAGTAAAACGTATTTCCTGCCCATTTGTTCTCCCAGTGATAAACAAAATATTGTGAACAGAGCTAAAGGAGTTTAGCATATCTTGTACACCGTGAACATTGATGCCAATGATTCCATGTAACTGTCTAGGACTTCCCTTACTCTCGACCTTTAAGCCTTTTAGCTTCATCGTGACATCATTCGTTGAGGTGTAGGAAAAAGTTTCGAACTTGATACGTCTGGTTACCTTCAGCCTGTCTCTTTCAAGTTTCTCTTTAAGTTTTTTAAGGTCTTGCACTAGCGAGGTTAATTTTTGTAGCTGTTTGGCTTTGATTACGATTAGTATATTGATTTTTGAAAACAAAGTCAAATTCAGTTTTCCACCTATTTCCGGCTTAAGAGACCCTTCCCTGTAAATCCACACTGTCAGGTCTACTAACTCTTTACATACTGGGCTTGGATAGAACGAGCCGTTGTAAAATCCAACGCCATTGAGTGACTTTACCCATCTTTCTGTACTGAAACTTGTACAATTGGCAGTGACTGAGATACTAAGCCACACGCTTGAAAGCTTTCCATATCTGAGTAAACGTCCGTTGTATAGTAATAGGACCGCAATGTTGCTCGGAAAATTTGCGTTTATTTCTTGATTCTCAACTCTAAGTTTAAGCTCTACCATATTTGTCCTTGTTACTCTTGGTTCGTAGTAGCATAAGAAATACCCCATTCTAGAATTCATCGCCGATCCTGACAAAGTCACGTATGGATGTGCACCAAAAGCAACTTTTCTAGTATCACTGAACTTTCTATCGATTACAAATTCAAATACTTCCATGGAAGTATTTGTGTTTTTTACCTCTGGGCATGCGGTTGTTTTTGGTATAAGATAAAATGGCATAGAGGATGGTAGGTCCAGCTCTGTAGATATGACATCATCATTTCTGCAGCAATAGTACAACTCTATAAAACAACAGCTTGCATTGCTTGTATTGAACATGATAAAATCTGTTGAGAGACCATTTGATACTCTATAAATTTTTCTAGAACAACTTGTTATCATATGAATAATTAAATGAGAAACGGAAGATAACAGCGTTGCAATAACTGTACTACTAAGTGAAAGTAGAATTCTTGAGGAGGAGCCTCCTAAGTAGGTGAACTAACGAGAAGGAGGCGCCCCTATTGGCCTTAATGGATATTAGCATTTCAAGTGTAGATTTTGCATAGCATAGTGTCGAATCACTATTAGATTTGATTGAATTTCTGTTAAAGTTACATAGCATTTAGAAGTAGCTTATTAAGAGCTTTTTAAACAATAATTTTGATGACGAGGCTCTTATTAGTGCCGGGAGACCATTCCATAGATTTTTTAATGTTGTCACCAGCACACAAGAGTGATTTACATACACATGATGAAATTCTCTATCTCTAAGAGCCGGAAATTCATTAGGAAGGACAGTGCGTTAATAATTTGTTTGATGCAGATAAAGAGAAAATAAGTAAAGTTTTTTGCTAAGACAATTTACTAGGTTGTTACCAAGCATTTGATATCTGGAAGGGTGCCAGTACACTGACTTTTACTTTGACAAATATTATGTTGACTACCTGAGGTATTCCATTTATCTGTTTCGAGTCAATCCTTGCTCAATAAGAAACCAATGTCCTATTGCCTTTTCCAAAAAATGGTAAGTTAGCGTAAAATTTTAGGAGCTTTTGATATTTGAATAGCACTACTGATTGTCTTAGTCACGTTTCTGGAAGATAGTATAAAATTTCATACATCTCTTTTCAACTTACATTTAGGCCCATTCCCTTTCATATGGCTCCATGTCCGATTTATTTTTGCTGTATTTTCATAGAACCTCAAACTACCACTTTCAAATCCTTTAGGACAATTGGCTCCAACCTTGTAGATACAATACTTTCCGGCAGGGAACAACCTGAAGTTTCTTTCATTTGTCGACCGTCCCTTCTTCGTGCAAAACTCTTCCACAAAATAGAACGATGAGACTGAGTTTCTTAGATGATGAAGTGCTTTAGGTTCCGTCGAATTGTACATCTTCGCAAGCCTATGAGCATCATGCAATCGATAACCATAGTGCCATTCTGTTTTGCGCAAAGTTGGGCATCCACTTATCGGTCTCGGTAGCGCATAGGACCCCTTTGGCCAATCCTCACTCAGCTCCATGCCAAATGATAGTGAACGATGAACTCTCATTTCATTGTAGTTTGGTGCTGAGCTAGGTTGTCTCGATCGTAAATGAATCTGTAATCGATATCTTCTATTGTATAATTGGTTTTAGCTGATTGGCACAGCATTCATAGGTTTTCCCTAGTGGCTGATTATCGAAAATTTTATGCCTAAGCCTACTAGTCTGGTACTCTGCTATAATTCTATTATTATTTTCTTTCTGCTGCTAAAAAATATATCACAGCACCACCTCTGCACACTTCTCAACTCCTACTCCCGTGCATGCAATAGTAGAAACATTGAACGATAGTAAAGGGCCAGCGAGCAAGCGAGCAGAGAATAACCTTCTTCAAGCTCAGTATCTGCTTGAAGACCAACCTTTCTAAGAATGTGAAACAAGCTTGAACGACTTTAAATCAATTCAAATCCACCAAATTAATTTATGAATATATTTAATTTTGATAGCTCTTAGAATAAAATAGCGAAATTGCATATTTATATGCCTGCAACTCTGTTATATTTGGGGCATGAACCATTTCCATAGCGTAACATTCATTAGTTATTTTTTGTTATATTATTCATTTCCCTTTTGTAATAATGGGATGATGATTTATTTTCACCGGTAGCTTTTTCAATACAATTTCAAATGGAAAAGTAACTTTCAACTCTTATTAATCTCTTTTTTGACACTAAAATATGACTGAGGCTAGACTAAAGCACTCTGCATCATAATGGATTTGATTTATGCCCAGTATTGTAAGTCTAAGCTATTTTTATTGGAAGTTTGGCTGAGCTGCAAATGCACCAGGGAGTATTTCAAACCAGTTCTTAGTTATAAATTGAGATGATAGACTGAAATATATTATGACAGAAATGTTTTCAAACCATGTGCTTGCAAGCCCCTAATATCGTTATTTTCAGTGGGTACATACTGAATATATAAAATGAACGTTATCTAATTTTGTCCCCATTTTCTTTAATTCTTCAAAACTTTTAGCAATGCTTTTCCTAAAATTGTGTACCTCATGAGAGGTATGAAAGTAGTAAATTATATTTTGTTAAAGACAAATGCATACTCCAATTATGGAAGTATACAATAATGAAAGTAGATATGACAAAGGAAAGCAAAGTTACATACTCACCATGGAATCCGAAAAGACTTTTCCATGTAATACGTAGATCCCTAACTTCAAGCAGTACCTATCTCCACTTATAGGACAATTATTTCCCAGGCCCATTGGATTTATACGAATTTCTCGTGCAACGAACGGTCTGTAAAGATGTATTACTTTTGTCTGATATGCATTTTTATTCCCAATAAATAGATGATTCACAGAGCCGTTTCTATAAATAATCCATTTTTCCGCATTTGACCTGTAGCTCAGATTGAAAAGAGTCACCCAAAAATTGCAACGGCGACCAGTTACACCTTGCAATGCAAGACCTGTCACAACTGCCGTCTTGTCTAAATTTACTTGGTAATATTCGATTCCAGAAGCATTTTGGGAACACCAGCCTCCTTGTGTTGGAGTTCCCGCAATATATTTGTAGTCAAGTCTTCCAAATTGTGCTTTGTACCCAATCGGTTCCATGTGTGAATGATAAAATGATGAGCTTGAAATTTGAAAATCCTTTATCGCCCCTGATATTAATCCCACTTCAACAGAGGATTGATATGCATTGCAAATATATTGTTGACTAGAGCTGCAATTTGAGAGCTTTTTCACACCTAACGGCGATTCCAAGGGGCAAATGTCTTTGGTGACATTTACATCGGTCCTCGTCAAGGTGCATAACTGTGCCATGGTAACACTGTGAACCCAAAAGTTGCTCGTGGACTTCTGTGTGAAATTGGATACTTGATCAGTTAAACGCCCGCCATAAAATCTGCAACTTTCTACAGCATCACAATAGTCTGTTGCATTAAAACTATGCCAACACCAGCTACTGTGGTATTTCCATCTGTGAAAGCAGTTATAGTCTAGGGACATCTTTGCAGTGCAATATGCTGCTAACAGTACAAGTATGAGAATGTCCACACAGCTGGATCTATGTAATAACATCGTGGACTTTATGCATAATACCCCTATAATACTATTTGCATTTGTGCATGCTAATGTCTAATGCAAGTAGTACTTGAGGCATGATTATCACCGCTTGAGCGTCGACTGGATATCCTATTCATCGCTACAACTGAAGCATTATAACGCGTTTGTCTTGGGTCGCACCATTCTCACCTATGAAGCACAGTAGTGAGGTTTTTGTAAGCTTTGTCGTGTGTGACATCAAATTGAATGTGTTATATTGCATCAAATTGCTTTTGCATACGTAACATTATGTTGGAACTCCAATGTGAAGGCACGATGAAGACTTAGGGAGCTGCCTCCTAGGGATGAAGTTCACTTACTTTTACATTTAAACAGAATGCATTTTTCAAGTTTCCAGGTTTTCATCTATGTCTACAATTAAACAAGCTTCTTTAGGCCAAGACAGTGATCAATGCTTGCATCTTCAAACCATTGCTGATAAGTTCTAGATTGCATAACCTTCCGGCGCTTTTATTAAAGAATCAATAGCAGGAATTTATTCTTTGCTTATAGGGTGCAGTATATAGACCTAATGCAAATTCTTCACTGAGTCATATGTCATTCATTTCATCTTTAAATTCTTTAAGCAGGGTAAAGTATGCAGCTAAAAACTGAGTTTTATACTGCCTTGCAAAAAAGTCTATATATAAATATATATAACGAAACTAAATACTCTGATTACAGTCATATAAAAAGAAGAGATTACAATAAGAACCGTATTTTTGAACTAAATTTGAGTTTTCGCATTTTTGGCATCAGCACTTATATTGTTGCAGAGTCGTGCTCGTCTATAAGAGAAGCATTTCAGACCACCAAGTTTTTAAAAGAGGCAATTAAGACCAGCCTTAGTATTTCGAAGCTCCCTATCGGTATTTTGAGACAACCTTTCGGACAAACTCGCAAGGTAACTGGGTGCTTCATTATTTATTGACCGATACACTGTCATGGCAGTTTCGATACCAATAAGTTCCCTTATTACTTTAGTAGTTCCATAGATTGCCATCCTAGTTTTTTCAGACCTGACTGAGAAGGCGCAGCGTAAGGGCTATTTGTAGCTATCCTAGCTGCACGATTTTGTAGTTTCTGTAGTTTATCAAGCGCGGTAGCACTGCAGACTCCCCACACCGAACAGCAGAATCTGAAATGTGGTTCAATAATGCTTCTATACATTGACTGAACTGTAATTAGAGGAAGATATCTTCTTCCATAGCGTAGTATTTCTATTCCTTTTGCTACAGTATATTTTTGATCAAAGCAGAAATATGCTCCTCCAAATTTATGAAATGGTCAACTACAACTTTGAGCTATTTTAACACAATAATTCAACTATTCTTGCAGTCAGTAATACAAAAACGTGCGATTTCTTGGGCACTTTTTAGCATATTAATGAGAACGTTGTCACTATGTAATGTAGCCCAATCGATTGATTTATCTGTAGCACTCCAATTGTTGATGTCCTAACTTTTAAAGCAATAGCATATCTAGCTAGTTCTGTGAAGTCCAGAGTACTTTGGTAGCTGGAATACTTTGTAACAGTAGTGTCAACATTGACATTGATTGTCTCCTGTGTAATGTTATGTTTATTAGTATTGTTTGGTATAAATAAGTCACCATTTTGAATTTCATGACTGACCCATTCTTTGCTAGAATCTTCAGCTTCAACGAGGACAGTTTTTTTCCATTCAGTTCATGACTGGAGACGCGTTTTATCATTCTTCACAACATTGTGTCAGTATTTGCTTTCATCGTCGTATCCAACGAACAATGCCAATTCGGGGGAGCATTTTGATTACAAAAAACGTGATCAGAAGTTTCATTGCGCAAAACAAAACAGCAAAAATACTACGGCTCTCTTAAGAATTAAGAATGGTCAAGCTTTCTTATGCATACTTATGCCTGCATTAAGCTAGGCTAGATATTTCTCTGTCAATGCAATTTTTGGAAGAACTACCCAAAAATCAGTTATAGTTCAGGGCTAACCTAGAATAAGAAGTAAATCTTTTGGCCTTTTTTCCCACTCTTCTGATCTGAACGTGAGAAAATAATCCGTAACCCTAACCTGCACGCATCATCATCAGAATCTCGACAAAAAGCAGGCTTTTACGACGCTGTGTGATATACATTAAAACGTGTTTTAGTTTAAGTGCTTTGCTCTTCGATGTATTTGGTTCTCATAGCGATCATAAACAAATTGACTTCAAAACAGGACTAGACATGTGATATTGAGACAACTAGAGACATTTTTCAACGATTAGTAAGTGGTTTGCTAGAAGGAAAAGTCCTTAAAATATATGATCATTATTCCATCTATCTTTGTTAATTAATTGAATATATATGATAAACTTTTAGCAACTATAATCTTACTAACATGCAAAAATAATTCAAAGAAACGACCAATCAAGGTCTTATGCAACAATCCAATACAATATTTAAATGATTAACATTGTACTCATTAGCTGCTTTTTTGCAACCTATAAGCAACTTTTTGACGGCCTCTATTTGTGACATTTCATAAAAACTTGTCTAGCTTTCCCTGCCTCAACCACCTTGCTTTCTAGGCAACTGCTATCAGTCAGAGCATATTTTTCTAGCTTTCTTCGAAAATTTTGATGCTCAATTTAAACTTCATCGACGATGATATTCAGGTCCAATATGTAATGTTTTAAACAATAAACAATATACCCTTTAAAAGCATGCTCAAACGTTAAAAGTTGTCACTCAAAATACATAAAGTTCCCTTTTACAATTCCTTAACTAGAAAGCACTAAAAAGCAAGAGACTTTGATCAAATACGGGAGAAAGGGAGATTCACCCAGAAAACGGGAGTCTCCTGGGAAAACCAAGGGACTTAGAATGTGCATGCATACAGAGGTTTTGAAAGCAAAGTATGGTTTATGAACTTAATTTGATTTCTTTTCGAAAGCCGTAATATGTTGCAATGATTCGATGCATAAGAATGAATGCAACTGCAATTAACTGGATAGCTGTGAAACTGGCAAGAATACGATAAAAGTTAGGAAGTCAAGTTTGTTTGGGCTTCACACTTCTGTCTTTTGATATGATAGCATTGCTTAATTTGTGATATTCCTTGAAACATGGTTTGTCATATTGAGATGATTCCGACACAAAAAGCCAACAAAGTGAAAAGTATATTCTTTCTTATCTTAGCTCTTTCTTGCAGGCCTATTTTCAAGTTTTTCTGACCTCGGTTTGAGCTTGGCGTATATTCGGCTGGCAACCCTGTGGCGACAATAAATGTAATCACATGATCATGAAGGTAGCCGAAGCTGATGCTGGAAGTTTACGTAAAGACATTGTATCTCCATCATAGAGATCTCCGCAGAACATTCCAGCGCAGTTAAACGGACATATAATGGTAAGTTTCAGCCCATCTTATAATAGTTTCTTTTTGGAAGAGATAAATACTTTTATTGGACTTTGGCGAAAGATGAAATGGTGTTGAGTTTGTCGATGAGAGCAGAATGCAGCTTCTGACTAGCAATCATAGTTCAAGCAGTTGTACACTATTAGTTGCAATTCAAGCAATTGCTGATTATTTAATGTAATTTTTAGGCACATTTGATGGGAATCGACAAGATTACAGACCAGCAAGGTTACTTAGTAATTAGCATCGATGGAGCAGTAATGGCGGTAAGTGATTCTCTAAGCTACCACTTTACATAGTATAGAAGTACTCGTTTAATATAGTTATAATTCTCCATCTGCCTATGTATGCCAGTGGTCTCCAAAGTTTCAATAATGTTGTGCATTGGACTAAAAGCTGGCTGCCAATTCAGGAGAAAGCTTGTTGGCTGAGACATGAAGAACTTCACAAAAATAATATCCATCAGTCATTTGTGAACAAAAATTTTCTTCACAAATGTATGTTGAGCCAATAGAGTTTATTAATCTGCTTGTGTTGCTTCACATCGGAAGGAACTTGTCATTGTGGAAGCTTTTGTCTTTATGTTGAGAAGGGAGAGAATCTAGTGTTAACAGCTCAGAAATTTATCTCACTGCAATGATAAGTTTTAACTGCAGAATCTCTTCCACTTTTTTGTCCATCCATCATTGTCAATGGGTCCATATTTAATCATATTTTGAAACTTGATATGGGCAATAAAACATGGCTGAAGACCACACTTGGCCCATTGGCCACAGATTTCACGCCCTTGATGTACCCAATACTAGGCACGACCAAATGCTTGGTATTTCATAGCTCATATCGTGGTTGTTTGGTCAATGATGTAAAAGTAAGGTGAATCAACAATCAGGCCCAATCACAATTTACAGAATTATTACCAACATAAGCATGTCCCAGTATCAACACAAACTCATCCTTTATATTGATACAAAAAGTAGAAGGCATCATGTTTGCCTTCATTTTATCTCTAATCAAAGTTTCCCAGTATTGGCTTGTTTAACCACTTTTTGATCCCTGACCAAAGTAAATTTCAATATAAGCCATTTTTCAGTGAAATTAATTGATGCATCTAGATGGCACACCTAGATGTGCCATTCCAAAGTAAACTTTAAATCATGTAGATATATTGCCATGCTGATATGTGACTTAATGGGGGCTATTTTAACAAGTACTTTGTGCCAAAATCGAGATTTTTTTGTGTTCTTTGTAAAAGGTCATGCAGTCTAAGTATATATTTGTTTTCTTCTGTAGTCTTCTGGAGACTTAGAAAATGATGAAAAGCTTGCAAACCATATTACTAATTTGGTGCATATTTCAAGTAGGATTCCTTTGCCAAAAGATGGAACTCAATGTTTTAGAAGATTGACAGGTATGCATAAAGCTAAAAGATACAGATCATTTCATCCTGTGTATTTTCAATGTGTAGCATTTTGTGCTCTTGAGGAGACTAAATGAAATGAAATAAGTCATAGTGCTGTATATGAATATTTCCTTAAATATTGTAATGAAAACTTTCCTTTTTTATGAGAAATGGCTTCTGTTAGGTTTTTTAACTCTTAATTGTTCAAAATCTATTTGGTTACTGCATATTTGCAAGCCTAATTTCCATTCTCTCCTCATGAATGATGTAATCAGATTTTCCATTCTCCTATATGCTGTGTTGTCACACTCTAGCATCAGGGGAGTGCCAAAGTATGGGGTGTGGGGGTATGACACCCCACTCTTTGTAGAAGCATGTAGTACAGTGCCTTGTTGGTGACAGTTGCCATAATGGTTGTAGCTTGTTAGTAATTATGGTGCCTTTTAGGCAGGTAGGTTACCCAGGCCTTTGCCCAGAGCAAGACAAAGGTGCTCTAAAAATTAAGCTCCTTGACCAATTTAGGGGCTCTATCTTACACCCCTTCTGCAAATGCATTCCAAATATACAGGAAGGACTTGTTGTATACAAAATTAAATGGAAGTTCCAAGTTCGGAATATTTGCTATTGTATAGAGAAGGTTGTGATTATAAAAGTATGATTTGCTCATAGGTATGCTTATCCTCACAACTGTGTGACATGTAGACTTCTGATTTCTGATTACCCTGGCATGGACACATTATTAAGGGATTCTTAATGATAGCTTGAATTGAGGCATTTTTAGTCATAATACAGGAGTTATTGTAGGAAAATCCCTTTTGATGATATGAAAAGATTTTCTTCAAGCTACAACGTTAAGCATTTTTTGCTCAATAAGTCATGCTCCATGCACACATTTGGGCTGCTTTAGATGCACTGGCTTGGTCATGTGCCTTTCTGGGCAAGGCCTGAGGTTACCCTTATCAAACATGTCAGGAAATTTATTTTGTTAGATTCCCCCCACTCAAGAGTCCTTTGACACATCACTGAGAAGCATAGCTGATCAAGTATATTCTAAGGTTTTTAGGCTATTCAACTATCTTTTTCAGTTACTTATAAAGAATTCAATCTGCTGATTACTATCAGCAATCAACGAATATATGCTGTTAAAAGACCACTGAGCCAAGCTGAATAGACTTGTAAGCATTGATGTGCTATGCAAAATATTTTGTTTTTCATATTTGACAAAATGATCTAGGAAGTTCTTTCCAGATATTTATTCACAGGGATTCAAATTTGGAACAATAATCTGCAGTTTTGTACTAGTATTCAGCACATTATGTTATAAAATTAATTCTAAGGTGATGTTTGCTCTTTAGTGAGCATAACATATTCCCTTGTCCCTCTTCTATTTCACCATCTAGTGTACATTCCATCTGCACCTCTGTTTATATACTGCCATTACCTTTTAGGTAGTTTTCAATCCACTCATTACATTATCTCTGTGCTTGATATTAATGCCATTCCTTGATCCCATTTGTTTTGACAGAAGCATCAACTTAGAAACATAGCTTCTCTGTAACCTTTGAATATAGAACCACAGTAAGCAAATGTTGGAGAGATCTTTTCCATTGGAACAAATAAGCTTAGATGCTTAACTACCAGTTGCTTAGATTTCAGCATGATTAAAATGCTCACTGGAAACCAAGGTCTTCTCATGAATTATCTTTCTACTATGATATATAAATTTAAATTCAAGAAAAATCAATCCTTTATTCACTATGCCATCTATTCTTCAATCACAACATTGTATTGAGCTTTATTTATGATTCAGTTATTGAAAGTAACTTTGTTCGACAAATGAGCTATGGATATAGTTGTAATTTGATATTTGTATCACCCAAACATATTTAGTTTTCTTTCTTAGTTCTGGTGAAGCATTTTTCATCATTCTACCAGATGCATTTTCAAATGCTGCAGCATTTATTGTACTCACTTTATTATGAATTTTGCTGTTGCTCTTTAGGTAACTGTTTTAAAAATATTTTTTTGCTCTCCATTCATCTAGCTTTTGCCAAACCACCAAAGCTAATATGAAATGAAGAACAATTTTATTTCTTAACTGAAAACAATGTGAAGTTATTTTCCTTTTTAATATAGGCTTTTTGAATTTTAATACCAATCTTAAGAGCATTTTTTTATAGCAGATAGCCTATTCCTACATAGAAAGAAATTCTATCTACATATCTGGGGAAGATACCTCATACTGACACTGCTTCTGCTAGAATATTATTGATGACCTTGATCTCACAGCGAACTAGGATTCAATTCATTATCCTCTTTTAAAAGTTTTTGCCTGGTGTGTCATGCAGGCCTTTAGTTCAGTCTAATTCTATTTCCCACATCTTTTTCTGCTGTTCAAATTTGATTAGAAAAGTAAATACAGTTGCAAGTATCGTGATAAATCTTACAGAATACTGCAGCTACCTACCTAGACCCCTATCATGAATTATATAACACACCATTGATGCCATTGCTGTGGTATACAGTTCATCTGTATTAACTTTTTATCTATATTTTCATATGTGCTAATAGGCAAGTCCAGTCCCTGAATTCAATCATAAAAAGAATAAGCAAAGAGCTTCTAGGGACAGTCACAGGTCATATATTTCAGATTGACAGATTTCATAGTGCTCTCAGAAAGATAATCACTTGTTGGCGCCAAAAAGTAATGGAAGGTTTGATAGTTCAGTTGAGCAGAATGGAAAGACAAATGGAGCAAATTTTGCTGCCTGCTGAGCCTCTACTCTTCCCAAAAATTTGCATAACTCTACTGCCTAGACCTAGGATATGTAAATCATTTGCAGATGCCTATTGAGAACTAGGCACTTTTCTATATATGATTAAACACAGGTAAATCCAATCTGTGGGTAACAAAAAGTGGAAAATGCTCTGGAAATTATCTGAGCATGCTGTTTAGTGGCAATCTAATGAGTTTGTAACAAATTTGGGAAGTAGTTTTCAGTTTTTCTATTTCTATGGCTAATTGGTCATAGCAGTCCAATAGATTTCACTCTGATAGATTTTAGTATTCATAGATCTAATTGGTTCCCTTTAGCTTCTGTCAATGTATTGTTTGCTCTCCCACATTCTCTTGATATCTCTTCTCTTACTCTGTATCAATAATATGCAGTGTCAAATTCATTGTATAAGTATTTCACCAAGCAGCTCTAAGACTGTAACAGCCTGTATTTTTAAGTTTCACACTGCACTCCATGTTGTACTTAGCACGAGATTTATCGAACAGATGCTACAATTGTTGTATCAAGATATATCTCCATGATAGCGTAATGCACCTTAAAAATAATATACAATCATAGCAATATATGAAAATATGAAAATAATAAAGGTCCAAGACTATAAAAATTTATGCAATTATTGGATATTACTGAAGAAGATAATCTGAGTGAAATTTGTCTGTGTAATTTTGAAATCGTTTGTAGTCTTCTCTCAGCTCCTATGATATGAACATTGCAAATATTAACATTGTGAAAAGAGTTATAGTGTCTGTGCCATATTTTTGCAGTAGTGGATTCCTGCGTCTAAGCCATAGCTTAAAATTAACTTTTTCTATCAACAAGGGCTTTTGTCTTATTAAAAAGCCTATTTTGAGTGATGACAATGCTCTCCTTACCATCTTTGGGACAAGACCAAAGATGCATCTTGTTTGATTTACAAGAGTTGCATTATATATTACCAAACTGATGCAGAATGATGGCTCTTTTTGATAATATATGAAGAGATAGAAAAAACCAATTGATTGTAGTAACACAAGCATATGGCAGCCAAATCATTCTTTTAAATTGCATGGGCAACCATTTTCAGTGATTACATATATGCATGAAAAATCAGTAAACATTTACTGGAGTAGATTTTCATACATACACTACCACTTGTTAATACCCTAAGATCAACAAATTAGAAGTTGCAGCAACAACTAGCAGCTATTGGTACTTACTAAAAAGTTTTGTTGTATTTCATATTTTCTTTGTTTTTCTATTTCAAGCATTTTCATGGTATAATCTCGACTGAAAATAAAAGAAGTGGGTAACAATTACTGTCTGCTAAGCCCAAAGTGCTAATCACAGATAAGTTTTAAAGTTTTTGCCTGCCTTTAATAATACCCTGATTTGCAATTATAGCAGGCATTGGAACAGCAGACTTCACATGAGACTATCTGTTCTGAGTTGCAACATCAATGATCACAACCTTGATATTTTTAGGCAATATTGTTTGGCTGCTCATTTACTGGTCAGACAATTTTATAGAATTTCATTTATGTTGCTCTTTATATCTATTTCTGTAGTATCATGTTACAAATTGTGTGAGAAATGAGCAAAATAAATCTTACATGGTTTCCGTCCCCCCCCCCCCCATTCACTAGGCAGGGCATGTCCTGTCTTTGTGTACGTATGCCACACACACCCCACCCTTTGATGAATATAGTCAAGTTTTGCCTCTGTTGCAATTGTGCATAATATGTCATGGTACTAGCCATTTTATTACTTTTGCAAGGTGTTTGCCTTGCTTGCACACATCTTTACATCCATACACATGCCATACCTCCTTGCCAATCTATCTATCTCTTCACCATATTTTTCCATTGCTTCTCTCAGAGACGTCTCTTTCTGTTTTTCACACTCTTGTCTAGTGTGGGATATTGCTTTCTCTTTTTCTTTCTGAAATTCTCCCTGTTGCAATGAGAAAGTTACCTCCTATCAATGATGCAACATAGTATTGGAAATTATGAAGAGTCTGCGCAATTTAGACTGATAGAGAAAAGGAGCCATTGTTGATGGCTCAACATTGATTTAATGAGAGCTTATTGGTTTCCCAGAGCATAGATACCTGAAGAACTTTTTCCTGCTGAAGCAACTCTTTGTCCAAGTCCAACCTTGCTTGGTGCTCCAGTTTCTGTACAATCAGTTTTATTTGATTTTCAACGAATTCATCTCTGTCTTTCCTCTCATTTTCTATTGCTCTTGTAACAGCATTTTCTTTTTCAGTTTCATATTGTACTTTTGCCTCCAAGGCCCGTTGCTCTTCTTCAGCTTTTAGTTCTATCTCCTGTTCAAGCATCTGGTGCCTGTAGTCCTGTGTTGGAACAAAAGGAGCCAAGTATTAGACACTGTTCTGCAGAACACATAGTTACCAATTTTTGGTTGTCAAATTGTGGGAGAAAATGGGTACAGTAGTGTGTCAGAGTTACAGGGTGGAGTGTGACTCACGCCATCAATTTTGGACAGTTTCAATGGAAAACATCAATACATAATATCTAGAAACAACCATGAAAAGGAAGGATTCTAAGAATGATTAGTTTGGAATAAGGGACTGATGATGAACAATGTGATATATTCAATGTAACAATGAACAGTGTGACTTGTCAAGTTTCAATATATTCTATGAGGGGCAATTTTCAAAATGAAATAAATGCTGTATATTTTACAACTTTTGCCATAGCTGGAGGTCTACTGGAGATAACACTGAATACCTTGATTCTCCAGTGAAATGTGGGAAACTTGGCAAAAATGAAACATGATAAATTTGGCTGGTAGGACTTCCAGAGTATCAATATGTAAAACTACTAATGTTTTCACAACAAACATTAAGCTAAGGGAGAATGGGAGGCATTGCACACCTAGCTAAACAATACTACCCCTTCTTTGCCCACCCAGCAAGTTGAAGATGAAAACAAATTTCACCTAAACACAGAATTATTTGGTAAGCTATTGGAGCTTTCTGTACACTTTAATACTTCCACCGCTATGGCAGAAAAATTAAAAGTAAATTGTTAGAACTAATGTAATTAGAAATTGATCAAAATAGAACCATTCGGTAGCAGGCAGCACTTGAATATCATTGCTATTACATATATGTTATTTGATGCATATCTTATCAGCAGAATATAACAAATAGAAAAATCATTTCACACCTCAGCCAAATGTTGCAATGCCATGTCCTTCTCTTTTTGTAAGATTTCTGTCACAGAGTCAATCTCACTTCTGAGTTTTGCAGCAGCTTTCTTTTCTGACAGATTCACCTATTTGAAATGATGCAGAAGGTCATACTTACATCAAGAAAAATGGAGAAAATGTTGTTCCCAGATACTAAATGCATCATTACTGCTTTATATTAGTTATACTTTTTCAGGTACAATGAGCCAGCACGTATTTCTTTGATATTCCAATCTACATCCAATACAAGGAATCGTAGACAACACCAGTATGAAGAGAAAAGTATTTTCTTCTAGCACTTATTACTTGAAGCTAAAATCAAGAGAGAACTGACTCCTTGATTATGCAAGGAAATATCTTTGAAGATTCCTGTGATTTCATTATCAATAAGTCAATTTATTGTTCCTCATAAAATGCTTATTTCATATCCAGTATTCCAAATAGGGTGATATAGGATCCACTGCAAAACAAACAACACAAAATACACTAAGGTGACCTTATACTGTCTGGTGTCTAGCAAACTGGGAGCTGAGATTAAATCAAGGGGCCAGATATTCTGCTAAAAGTTAACAAACAGGAAGATCAAACAGCAGGGAGGTCAGAATATTGAAAGAATAAGTCAAAGCTGAATCTTGGTTTAAACTCGTGTGAAAATTGCAGTTTTCAAGTATGAGTTTCCAAGAAAGAAGTTTGTGAACACAAATCACAATGGTAAGAAACACTGATCTACAGACTATAAGAATTAACCAGGGAGATCCTAATAAGTTACAAGGCACTTGAAGAAACTAAAGATGTTTAACAATCATCCCCTTTGTTTATTAGGTACCTGCAAGTATGGCTTCCAAACATGTTTTCTCCCAAATAAGCCCCTATCAATAACTGTACATAGACAACCATAATTGCCATGTCTCCCACATTCCACTGGAGACTCAAGTATTTACTATCTCCAGCTGACCTCCAGCAGTGCCAAAATGTTGTAACATCTCCAGCATATTTTATTTTGAAAAAAGCATCCACAAATTGTCTACCTGAAAATATACTGAAACTTGACAAGTCACACTGTTCAGCCATCATCAGTGCCTTTATAAATTCAAAACTAATCATTCTTAGAACCATTGATTTCCATGGTTCTGATCTATAATTTCTTTAAATTCTACTATGTACCCCAAGTCCCCCCCCCCTTAACTGCACAATACTGCCATGCCCATTTCTCCAGCATTTTAGTAATCATAACTTGGCAACTATGGACAAGAGTTTCCTACACTACACAAAAAACCTGAGGAGTTAGTATGAGATAGTAAACTGTAGAAGCATTGGAATTAGAATAGGATAATACCAAAATGAAATTGTATGAAACTTGTATGTATTGTATACTCATGCACTAGCTCTTTGTTCTCAAAACTCAAATAGTGATTCAAGTCCAGCTATCAATTTAATTGAGATTAGACTTACTGCTTCAGCTACTGCTTTTTCTTGATCTTCCTGCATGACCTTCTGGATATGTTCCAGCAACTCTGTTCCAATACCTAGTTTGAAAATGAAAAGGTATAAGTAAATTTCCCAAGGTCTACTACTAAATTCAAATCAGCCAAGATGGTCAGAAAGCAAGGTTAACACCTATGGTTCACTCCTATGGCATGATAGAATCTAACTAGGACAAAACTATTTCAAATAAGCTATAGCAAATCATTTTCAGTGCTTGTAGTGAATCTATCAGTCCATGGAATCAAACTAAAGGGGACATCTAGAAGTCAAATCACAAATATTGAGGTAAAAATCAGTAAGATTCCAAACAAAGTGTTTTTCTGAATAGGTTCTGGATAAGGTCTACATTTCTTAACTACATTTGAGCATTAGTTTAATTTCTTAACTACATTTAAGTATAGTGCCCTCCTAGGTACTGTTCAACTGAACAGAACCCAGAAGGGCATTATATTCCAATGTACAAGCAGTAAACTAATAGTGATGATGATGATATAATGTGCTGCAAAAAGCCATTGCTCAACGAGTAAAGAAAATATTATAACTACAACATGATGGTATTTGAGGTTTTGAAATTATTGACCCATAATAATGGAACATATTTCTTTTCAGTTTGATATTACAAGTTTACATAAAGAAATTATTTTGAAAATTCGAACTCAAAGAACTTTAGAGGAAGACCCACAACTACACTGCCAAACTCACTACACAATGACATAATAAGGCTTACGAACTACACACACAACAACAAGTATAATTTCACCCAGCTTAACTCTATAGACGATATAAGAAATCTCAGATTACTGGCACAAGACAGAAAAAGATGGAGCACATTGGTAAAAGACATTTATGAAGCTGCTAAAGCAGAAAGGGATTTCTAAGTTCTTAATGCGAAATAGCTATTATATATATATATATAAAGAAATTCAACCACTCTTCTAGATTTCTTAATATGCGAAAGCCAATATATTTTAGAAGAAAAACAGAAATATGTCTTCCTTATAATGCTTAATGTTTCTGTCCAAGTTTAGCTGCCCACAGCTGCATTGGTCCAAATACTTACTATTTCAAAGTAACATGTACAAAACTTCAAACCATTGCACTTTCAAAATTAAACTATAAAAACTTAGATTGAGGTCCCAAGCTGTAAGTTTTATAACGTGTTTTGAAAATACCACTTTGGGATGTTTGTCTAAATCAATGTACATACTTGCATAAAGGGCATATAAAGGAAGCCTCTTCAGTCACTAAGCAAGACCTGATGACTCTGGGGAGACAGCAATTTTTAAATATAGACATGTGCTTTCTAGTGGCCATACCCACGTTAAATACATTCGAACGGATGGCGCACATTTACACTATCATGATCATTGTCATTATTACTATCTACCTGATGTGATAATAGGTAGATCCTCACATGATATTCATACTTGTGTAATGCTCAAAGTGAGCCAATCTGAAATCAATGGGGGTTATGACACAAATATATAATGCCCAAAATTCCTGAGTTTACTATACGCCGGCATATTTTAGTAAGAGTACAGAGATCATGTAGGGAAACAAATATGCAAATAGAATACGGTAAGATCTTGAGTCTACAGTACTTAGATAGTGAAAGTTCATAGGCTTGCAGTTCGATAATAATGGTCAACACTTTGGTCAACATGGTCAACATCATGTTCATCATACGGTCGAAATCAAATCCACGAAAAAGTGCTTATAATTCTTACATATTATGTTCGAGTGTGATATTCTCTGAGTCTTCAGTGTGGTTTTTCCTTCCAAAATTCTTTCTATAGTTGCTAAGGCACTAGAAGAGGCCATCTTGTTGTCAATAAGTTACTATGTTACCATAACAGCCTCGTTATTGGTTTTGCATTTGCATCAACTCGAGGGTGAAACATAAGCAAGGAAAATATGGCGGTTTCAGGCCGAATAATGAGTATAGAAGAAATTGTTAATGAATGCCACAGCTCAGTCAATATCTCTGTACGAACGTGGGGAACGTAAGTCTTCAGGTTTTGCTACCTTTGAGTGTTTCACTCTGCTTGTACAATACTTTATTGCTGTCTTTCCTACAATATGGCCAGGGGTGTACTTCTAAAGTTTTAACAAGGGGGGGGGGGGCTCATAACAGAATTTTGGACACCATGCCAATTCGTGGTCTCCAAACTTCTGCTTTGAGTTCCAAATTTAGCTTTAGAAAGTCTAGGAAATTTGCAAATATTGAGTCTGATAGAAAATTAAGGATAATTTTTCAAACAACTGGAGATTCATGCAGGGGGTGAGCCCCCAAAAATCTCGTATTTATAACAACATTTACATTCAGATTCGTGAACAACACTCGGATTCGACAATAATCACCCCGTAACTTTCACAAGCTTGTCGGATATATTATATCGAAGCATGTAATCAGGGACCGCGGAGCAGTCTGAAAGTGGGGGGGGGGGGGCTAAAATTTAGCGAAGTCACTAAATCACTCTATTATTGACGTCACGATTTAACAAAAAAGTAATCCATGCAGCACAATAGTAGTGCTCAATTCAGATGCCGTCTTTGAGTACCGGAAAAACTACAGTAATCAATCATTTTTGCGAATTCTTTTGATCTCTTTAAAACATTATTATTTATTTTCGAAAAAAGTGGGGGGCTATAGCCCCCCAGCCCCCATGTTCCGCGGTGCCTGCTGTAATTCAATGAACATTCAAGCAAACATGTCAAGCTACATTTTGTATATTTTTCCATAATTTTAACTCAGGGGGGTTGATCAACTCAATGGAACGTTACGTTACATTACGCTAACGTTATGTTACGTTCAAGTCCGTCATATTCTCAGTCCGATGCCCTTTGAAATTAATTTGAAATTTCAATGACTCATTAAAAATGATATACACCTACCGATAGGGACGGGAGGCACTGGTATCAAATGTTAGTGAGATTGTCTTCAACAAAGCTGACATTATAGAGAAAGAGAGTGACTTTCTCACGTTGAGAAAAACTGAGTATTGTATGCCAGCGCCCTACACGTAAACGTTGTTGAAATAAATGAATAGAAACGCTAGAACCTCGGCGTTCTATGTAAAGAAATAAAGAGTATTGCAACGTGCGCTCAAAACTGATGCTAGCGACGTAGCATCTTAGCAACATTTAGCACCTTCCGTTCTCATGATCCCACTCTGTTTAAAGACAGGATAACGGAGCCTTTTAGGAAAGTTGGCAAATCCTGAAAGGTTGAATATTTGTGAGTGAAATAAAGTAGTTAGATTGCAACTATTTTTAAAAAAGAAAAGGGTAGCGGTCGTGATTGTTTACTCATATTTTAATTGCAAGTGCGCCATCGCCCATACCCAGTAGCTGTGATAATATGGGCAGAGCTAGCAGAAGAGGTGAAATGGTCGAAGGTTACCGGCTAAAGTGCGCTATATCTAATATCACGTGTCTCAAAAGTCAAATTAATGATATAACGCTGCTGACTCGAATTGCAAGGGAATTATTTTGGAAATTCAAAGCCCACCAGGGTTTCAAAGAAATGTTTAACTCTTATCAGAAATAGATGTAAAAGGTTGATTTTTGGTACTGATTCTGAAATTGACCACATTCAGCAAGATTCCATGGAGAGCATGGAAGATACGACCAAGGAAAAATAAAGATAAAGATAAAGAAAAGGAAAGAGAAAGGCATCTGAAGATGCAGAGCGGGACGTAGGCCAACATCTATCTGATTGCGACAGGCAATCATGGTAGATGTTTGCTCCAGTTACCTCGCTGTCTTCATTACCAGGTATATTTTCTATTTCTTTCATTATTGCAATTCTCAATGATAGTTTTTTCAAACGAAACATGATTCATCTTCCTCTTCATTATTGACGATCATATTGACGATCAAGAACAAAACCCAGGCGGTGTGTTGTATTGAAAGAAACACTCTTCGAGATAGACTGGATTAATCAATCAGTCAATACCCTCTAGCCTGTGGCCTCCCTAGCTGTTTTTAGAAAATTAAATTGCAGATGGGAGAATCATGTTTTGATTGGGAGAAGCAGTGGCGCCACTTCATGAAAATTGCTAAAGGAAGGTGTGGGGATTCTGCTCTGCCAAGAACTAATCTCATGACAAAAGCAAATTTTACCACCCAGATACTTTTGTTTTTACAGAAAGCATTGTCACTTTTTGTTTATTTGACAGTCTTCTCATTCTTTTCAAAGTTAGTTTTGTAGAACATCATGAAGGGCATTTTGCTTAAAGCAAAATTCTATAAACTTTGCCCTGTACAACGGCTTCAAAGGCATCTCACACAGACTAAAATGTGAGTAGCATTAGCTCAGTCGTAGATCCGAGATAAATCTACAATTAAAAGTGATATAGAGAAGAAAAACTCTCTTTCGTAAAAAAATATGAGGGCCTTTAGCCACCATTCCTTCCAGAGGTGCGTGCTATCGGCAATTCACAAACACACACTTAAATACGACTGTCTTACGCTAAGTGCAAAATATTTTGTACGTGACACACTTTCGGACAAAGTTTTCTTCGAGAGTTTATTTCGAATAAAATTATTCGAAAATTATTTGCGGATCACAGAAAGCTGCCCTTCTTCCTTTGAAGGTAAATACTGCACTTAAATTGGAATACATGTTTCAAGACGTTGCAGAAGAAATGACATTGGCTAATAGATCGCCCATACCCGTATAAAATACCATTGAAACAATATCGCAGATGCTAGACATAGATCCAGCCAACAAGCAGCACGTGGATGTGGAATATGCTGTCCAGCGTATTATGTTGCAATTGTGCCAGGAAATAAATTGCTCTGCCAGGTCAAGCATTCATTTGAGAACCGTTGATAGAATGTATCGTTGAAAGTGTATGAATATAAATGGAACAATTGCTGAAGGTTTCAATTACGATGTCCAAGTACTCCCAGCCGCAAGTTAATGTGTGTACGAACTAGCCAATCTTCCCTGGAACACTTTGGTATGCACTTCTAGAACCAACTCCGATTTTAGTGATAACATTAAAGTGGTTGAACGTAGATAGCGTCTCGTTGAAGAGTAGAATTAGCGTACCCCTAGATGTGAACCTCCGTGCTTTTGTGGCTGGTTGTAAGGAATAAGATGCTGTGAATTACAGATTCCACTTGACTATCAAATGGAGCGGTAAAAGGACTACCTCGGGCAATTGTACAGTATTTATTCGCCAAGATGAAAATGAAATAATGGAATTTGGTTATTGAAAGCGTTGGGTTTTTTTGATCGCAGGACAATTAAGGTATTCAATGATCTGGAGGTGCAGCGTATAGCATTGACGATGAAATCGATGGGTATCTACAATGAGATAGCCAAGAAAGCCTGGTAAGTAAAGAATACTTGGAACAACCCAACGTGATTGAAGAACCATGTCGTCTTGCAGATAAGATTAGATTGCTTGTAATTGCCCCTGAACTTTTCAGTCGTTGCATTGCAGAGAAGTACCACCTAAAGAGAAGAAGCCAATGGCAGGAAATAAGGCATGTGACACTGTCTCAATCAAATGTTCACTAGCTTCTGAAAACGAAGGTAAATTTATATGATTTACGACATTGCATCAAAAAGCAGCTGTTGCGTATATTACATACAACATAATATAAAAATACTATATAATACAGGATTTACGTGTGTTTTTTCTAGGATGGCGTAATGATGACC
Source organism: Mastigias papua (assembly GCA_964019165.1). Classification (NCBI taxonomy): domain Eukaryota; kingdom Metazoa; phylum Cnidaria; class Scyphozoa; order Rhizostomeae; family Mastigiidae; genus Mastigias; species Mastigias papua. The sequence goes on along the minus strand of OZ025270.1, from coordinate 6,738,526 downwards.
AAGACGATCATGGAAGGATAGACATTTGCCAATTATGCAGGGTGAGGACTTGTTAAAGTCCATTGTTACTGGCAACGGGCAACTAGTTCTTGCGTGAGAATGTAGACTATCATTTGCCAAAGAACTCTTGTCATGTATTGTAAAGACAGTTGAGATGTAGTTAACTAAAGTTGGGTCAGTTTACTTTGGATTTATTCAGAATTTTCATAAGATACAAAACTGTGTGTGGAAAGCAACATTTAAGCAAAATGATAACAAGTAACAGACTGTGAAGTATGTCACAAAGTACTTGATTTGACTTAATGAACTTTTCTGTCTTGCCTCCCTGTGCCAATCGGGGCAACGATGATGGATTTAGAGAACTTTGGCATTAACTCCTGAAGGCGGTATGGGAGACAAAATGAGGAAGGGACAATGAGGCAGAAATATGACCGTTATGATCGGTATCGGCACAACTGGGGGAAAAAGAACTTAAATTCTTCATGTATGCGTCTTAGAGACTCCTTTCAGTTATGTCATATGAGTTTATTTTAGTCCATTTACGGGGAAAAGATACAGTATAACCTTATATTTAAATAACTTTTTGATAGATAATGTCTTTTCTCAATGGAAAACATGGATGGCTTACAGAGAAAGAAAGGAAAGGGTACGTTGCTCGAAATACAGTTGGACGAATGGAACCTGGCAGTGTTCATTATATGGGAAATCCTTTGAAGTTTTACTGGTACATTTTTTATGCAATTGGTGAGCTGCATGCATTAAGCTGCGTCTATTGTAATGTATTCAAATTACAACATAACAGTATTTGAAACCTTTTCCCCGTACGCAATGTATTAAGTCCTATTTGATAAACTTACAAACATATTAATTGGCGTAGCATGATGTGGCAGGCTTGCAAAATTGATTATGTATTCATACAACAATATAACTCCATCGAGTGTGGATTATGGTTATTATGCCTGTATTGACTGAAGGCCGTTGGCTCAATAAATATTGTAGCACTAGTCAGCTGAGTTTGTTTATATTAAGAACAGATAATAATAATTTCACAATCTCCATGAACGTTTTTCATATTCAAGAAAGTTAATTATTTTTTGACATTTGCCTGAAGACCTATCACACCAGCTCATTTTTTTATACATTGCCAATCTATGACGAACTGCAGCACGAAAACAGCATCGGGATTTCGGAGGAGACTATTAAGATATGTTTGGAAAAAGCTGGTGCTCTGAAATCAAACTCCTTATCAATTCCTCTATGGTCGTTCCCATGTAAGAACTGGCCTTCTAGCTTTTCTGAGAAAGTCGAAATATCATCGCTTATAACTAACATCAAGAGGGCGAACTATGTAAGTTGTGTTGAAAATTATGAAAAAGTGTTCAAAATGTAGCTTAGCGTGCCTTCTTGGATGCGCATTGAGTTCGATGCTTCGATATCCTATACCTGGCATGATTTTGACAGTTACAGGGTGATTATTATCGAATCTGGATGTTGTTCTTGAATCATAATGTGAATCTTGTTCCCAGGACACTAAAGTAAATGTTACATAGAACCAATTTCCAGGTTTCAGAAAAAGTAAGAGCAATCCTTCAAGCATCTTAAACTACTCAGACTTTCGGATGCCTTTGACTTTCCGATACCTCATAGCATTTATGTACTACATTGTCAACAAGACTTCACCCCAATAGTTCCATAATTTCTTTGTATTCACTTCATCTATTCATGATTATTCCAGTAGACAGGCAAGACAAGGTGATTTATACCTGACTCGACAAAACAGCCTCAAATATGGTCTCATATCCCTATGTTATCTTGGCGCCAAAAGTTTGGAATACACTGCCTGTAGAACTAACAAATGCCCCTTCAAAAATATCCTTCAAAGGGAAATTTAAAACTTACTTTATTAATAAAGGCTAACTAATTCCTGAACTACATTTATTTCTTGCCCGCATTTCTATAAAAATTCCTGAAGTGTCTACATTTTAAACTATTGAAATTTACCAGATATCATTCAATAACTATATAGGAGAGGGGGGCTTCCTCCTCAATTAGTTCACCTATTGAGGGAGTTCCTCGTTTCAAGTAATTTCCTACATACAATTCTTTTTCTTTGTTCACTTCCCTTTTGTTAGTATTGGTTTAGTGTACTGATTGCAAGTTAATTTTGTCTCTTTGTATTGTAATTACTCTTGAATTGTATGTAATGGAATTTGGAATAAACTGAACTTAATTGAGTTGGTTTTACTGTACGATCAACTACCCTGCTTCTATGATTTATTTTTCTTAGTTTTGAGCTACATAGCCACTCTATTTTAAGTGCAGATATGTACCTCCACTCCACTATGGAATTGAACACTTTTGTCCGCCACAGGTCTGTGCCAAATTTTCAAAGTGGTTGTGCCAATATACTCTTTACATATTTAATTCCATACCTGGCCTCTTCTACAGCACGAAAAAGCGGCAACATTTTTAGGCATACTGAAAAGCTTGTAATCGTCCCACATTCGTTAGAGTATGAAACGTCGGATAACGACTGAAAGGTGAACCCAAATATATAGCCAGATGTGGGTACAAGTGATATGTTGAATAGTACGTCCAGTTAGCCCTATGATTGGCCACTCGACACCTATTCGCCATTGTTTACTTGAAGAGTCCAAATGAGAAAATGAACTCTTTTTGTTTACACAAACTGGATTTTGAGCCTTATGTAAACTGATTCCAAAACACTTAAATGAAAGGAAGACCTTGCTTGACCTATGATCCTAAAATTATTTTATGAATATATCCTCTTTTGTCTTATTTAAATATGCCTGTGTACAACAAACTCGTGATTTCTGCGCGCCGCGTATCTCTGTGGCGTGACCCCCCTGGATTCTAGATGGAATGTATCTCTCCTAGAAATAGAAGGTTGGCCCACCCTTTAATGCCTATCCCTTGGTAGATCCCAAAAATTTGAGCTATTCTACTCATTGAGGGTTATCGAATGATATATACTTCATTGGGGTAGGTCTTCTTTCTTTTTTGAGAGGTACCTATCTGCAATAGTGCCAGATAACCCTCCTATATGCAAAAATACATATACTCCTCGATTTTTGTACAAAATGGGAGGTAGAAATTGAAGTGAGCTATAGCCAGTTTGCATTCCGTGTAATCTATGCTACAGAAACCCAGTATAGACATGGTATAAGTAGATGTATCCCAAAATCCCATTTTTATGACACGTTTTGAATTTTATGAAAACACCCTTCTTCCAAATAGAGATGTACCTTTTCTAGATAGAAAATGGTAGATCAGATCATCGATATTTCAATAAAACTCTCACTCTTTCTGGATGGAACTAAATTTTTATACTTTATCCACATCTTCAAAAACGTGGGGTATTTACCCATCAGACCACCCCACCTGGCGACCCATGCACCCCTGTGGCTCTACTATCTGGATCTTGTGAGTTGCACCTTGGAAAAATAACTATTTCTACTTTTTTGTACAATAGTCAATTTCTGCACTGCCAAGAGACTAGGCATGGACATATATTATGGAAGGGTTATACCCATTGCAAGGATACGTGTGGAGCTGCCAATCCCTTTTCTTTTCACTGTATTGTGTTATCTGTTGTGTATATTTCTTTTCTTTAGCTTTTTTTCACATGAATAATAGATTTCTGAAAGTTGTAAGTGTCGTTCTTGGTGGAGGCCAGATGACCTTGTGTCTTCCTACGCCAGGAACGGCACAGTATATAAGTATTGTTAGTTTATGTTAATTTTAATTGAGGTATATATAAAAATATATATATATATATATATATATATATATATATATATATATATATATATATATATATATATATATATATATATATATATATATATATATATATATGTTACACATTTTTTACAAGAAACTAGTTTTCTTCCTTCAGCCTTGATGGTCCTGATACTTTTTAAATTCAACCTTTAATATTTCTTAAGTGTTTCTTAAAATTTCTGATTTCCAATAGCAACAAAAACCTAGATAGGACAATTGCGAGACAAGAAATAGAATATTCAGGTTCTTTGAAGTATTTATGTATTTTGTGTATTTGGTTTCCAGTTTTGATAAAGAATTTTCCTACAAAAGCAGTGTGTTTGAACCTACTTTTGAAGCTCAGCCTGACTGTGTTTCTTAACTTTTTCCTCATTTAAGCCTCATTTGTCTTATATACTTATTTTTTATTTAAAAAAATGTCGATACGACATACTAATATTTAATAAAGCTTGGGTGTTCTAGAATAAGCTTTGTGAATTGTTCAAATGGATAATTTCTTTATGGTACAGTTTCTTTGTGGTCTTAAGATGATCATTGTTTTAAGAAGTGTTTTTTAATTGATTTTATAGTTAGCTTCATGACAATGTTTTCACTCTACACTTACTACCCTGTTATTGATTCAAGAGCAGTTTCACAGCAAAATGATGATAGTGAGTATAGATGATGTTAAACTGCATTGTTGTAACCATTTGATTTCATATCCAGGGTGAAAGGTTTCAATGCAGACAGATGTCACATTTTGATGACAGATGGTGAAAACGTACTGCCTGTTGATACACAACTAATAGAGCCTTGTAGTGCAACTGTTGATTCAAAATGGATGATGATTGGAGAAATGGTTATGAGTGATGACTCTACAATTTATCTGAAAGCAAGAGTGGCTGCTTGCATGGATTTGTTAGATTTTGCATCTTTTAAAAATTCCCTAGAGATGCAAAGAAACTTCTTGTCTCAAAACTGTGACAATCCCTCGTCAGTAAAATGACTTGATGGTATGTAATAGACAGAGGTATAAAACTAAATAAATGAATATGGCAGAAGATGCCAAGTTTGAAATGTCATGCTGCATAAATTGCATTGATAGGTGCAACATATATGGCTATTACTATGGCGGATAACAATCTCAATTCATGATGGCCTCTTTGCAACAGAGCCTCCAACAGCCGACTAATATTGAGGAAGCCCAAATTGGGAGTGAAGAATTTGTGCGTTGATAGCTCATACAACTAGGCCTTAATTCCTTATTATTGTTAAGATACACTCTTAATTCCATTCTAGAATTCTACAGAATTTTTTCTAACGTGTCACCCTTTTCTTAGTGCTTTAAAGCATGTATATATAAATGAAAAGTAAATTAAAACTCACAAAGTTCTAGAGAAACTAGTTCCGTTGAATTGTAGAAGTGTGCTTTTGTTAAATTAAGAGACCAAAAATCTTAGTATTTCTTATAGGAATACCAACTTCACTTACAGAAGGACCAATCGTAAAACCAATGTTGCCATATATAAGGCACACCTTCAAACAAAGCCAATAAAACTGTGTAAAAAGTTACGTTTTATACAGGGGAACTTACAATGCTTTTTAATATTTATTCATAATTATTTGTTTGATAAAATTATACAAATCCATACAGAACTTTTTTTGCATTTTCTTGCTCAAAAAACCAAGTTCGTTTTTCAACAGATCCAATCAGTTTACTATAAAAATCAATGAGCTTATAATTAAAATACTTGATACACCTATCAATGGGCCCGGAAACAGTCAAGACGTTACGAAGTGTAGGAATACATTGTTTCACCCAAGAAGCTGAAGAGTCTCTACTCACTCTGGACAGTATCGGTCTTCCTTCCACCGCTTATTTGTGGTACCTTTAATTATTTTCAGCTATGTACTACACTCAGTAGTCTATCTTTTTATAGATGAAAACCTGAGTCTCGATGGAAAGTTGCAATACTGTACAGATAGTCCATACCCTTTGCAAGTTTAATGTAAATATCTAGCTCCTATACTTACTTTTCTACGTCAGCTGTACCATGATGAATTTCCTGCTCTCGTGTATCCCCTTAAAAGTGTGGCTACCCTCACATACGAGAAGTCAGATCAATATGAGCTTTTTTTTAGTATGTAATGTCAGGGAAAGACCAATAGAGCCTATAATAAAGCCCTGACAAAGGAAGAAAGAGAAAGGAAAGTTAATTAGATAGGGAGATGAGATCCCGTTTGTTGATGTTAGATTTGAAGGAAGATAGGTTGTAGGATTCAGGAAAGGAAGTGGAAGGTAAGGTGTTCCAAAGTTTACAAGTTCTTGGAATGAAAGAAGATTTGTGGGAAAGAGTTCGTGGATTGGATAGTATGACTTGGAAAGGGTCTGATTGACTAGAGCTTCTTGTGGGTCGAACATGCTTCAAGGGATCAAGAATAATACTCTTGATTTCCATTGAGCAATGTCCATGAAAATATCGATAGAAAATGGACAGATCTGCAACCAGACGACGGTGAGAGAGAGATTGGAGAGATTTGGTGAGGCTTGGATTATTTATGAGACGAATAGCTTTGGACTGGACTTTGTCAAGAAGATGTAGAGAAGATCTGGGAGCACAACCCCAAACATGGGAGCAGTACTCCAGAGAAGGACGAATCTGAGATTTGTATATAGTGTTTGTTTCAGATGGGGTTGAAATTTCGCAGCGTCTGCTAATTTGCCATGCCCTCACGTGTACCTTCTCAAACCTTCCACTCTCAATTCTATGGTCCACCACACTTAGTTTACCCATCAGTATTCTACACTACCCATCCCACAATGCTATTTACTGCTGCCTTGACATTAGTCGCTCCGAAATGACACACGTTTCTTTCACATGAAAGTTAAGTCCAGGTTGAGGCTAGGTCGATCTGAGATTCACGTGAGCACTTTAAAGGTCACGACCGGAGACCGTCATTCGGAAGGGATCCGTCCTTCGGAAGGGACGTTAAGCAATTATTATTTATTTTTTATTATTACTATAACATTCTTTAAAGTTGGTTTTTACAGGTAGTTATAAATAATTAATAAACTAATTAAAACCAACTATTTACAGCAAAAGGAATACATTACATTACATAATAATTAACAAAAAATACCCTATTTACAAAGCATGATCATAAAAAGATAAAAAAATATTAATCGTTAATTACAAATTTTGCACCGGCATTTCTCTCCTTGCCATGTTTTTATAGATTTCTTGAAGGAACAAAAAGAGGTGACAATTTTTATATCAATTGGCAGGGAATTCCATAAGATGCTGCCTCGAAAAGATTGACTTTCGTTACCATAAGTAGTTGTTTTTGCTTGAGGTAATAACAGACTCTTTGACCTTAGATTATAATCATTGTTCTTTTCTCGAAACATGTCCCATAAAAATGAAGGATTTTGTAGCGCTAGACTGCAATAAACCTCGACTATTAACTTTTGCAAGTTTTTTCGATGAATAGTACATTGATTTGCTTTCAATAGCAACTCCTCAAATGACGATGTAAAATCGTTGTAAAGAATATGCAGTGCTCTCTTATGGGTGCCAAATACATCATTGTTGGCAATTTTTTCACAAAACATCTATATCAGTGAACGGTAATTGAACTGAGACATTATGAATGAGTTGTACAATAACGATGATTGTTTCTGATTTGAATAATTTGAGATTCTAGAGAAAGCACTTATTTTATTGTTTGCTTTTTGAAATAAATTTGCCACATGCCTGGATGCGGCATGCACAATAGTCCTAAATTAGCTGAAAACGCTAGATATAACAGCCTATTCCTATTTCTATATTTCTGTTTAATTTAGAATAAGGTATATGCTTATATGCTTCTAATCGACAGTCTGCTCAGATTCTAGTTTAGGATAATTATCGTTAAGTTATTCTTTAAACATACTTCATCAATATGCAATGAAATATTTTCATTTATTCATTCATCAGGGTTGAAAATGTGTGGATAAATTTGGATGGAACATCAATTTTGGAATTTTGACCATTTTTTTGTATTACATTATAGGGCAACATTATGCATAATGTTCTGCTTGATTTTGTTTTCAATTTTCCCTAAGTATGCTTCTGACCGTTATACTTATAAGCAATTAGTATTGTTGATACACTCAGGTTTTATTGGCATTCTATATCTCACTATAGATTTATTATGTTTGCAGTTAAATTTTGTTGTCGACACTACCAAATATGAAGACATTTTGTTAACAGTCTAGCCAGTTGTACATTGCCATAAAATAGAAGTCATAATAACAGTGTAGGAGACCTGGTTAATACTAAGTATTAAGTAGTTTTCTTGGCATTCTTTTATTTGATTTTTGATTACATAACTGATAGCTCTGAGCTGCGGACTGATTATGATCAACTTTTTCTCATATGAAAATATTTAAAGATATCAAAAACATTGCCCTGAGCTATTGCTCCTATACTTTTCTTTTGTAAATGTCCTGAAGTTAGACTACTTTCGAACTAGAAAACTTTTTTTTCTTATAGAAGTAAACCTGCTTTCCAGTACATTATTCTCGTTACAGAACATTAAACTGTCTAATTAAGAGTGATCTTAGCCACTAGCAGTGATCTTGGAAATTCAAGTAGTGTTCTTGGAAGAAAGAATCAGTGGAAGAAACAGGACACTTTGATAAGTGTCCTATTCACAAGAGTCCTTTTGGGTTGAGTTGCTTGCCACTTTTCATTATGCCACTCAGGTATTTATCATATTTTGCTGTCCGTTAACAGGGAAGCCCCCATACATACAGAGCAACAGAAACTTTACTCAGATAAAAATGATCATGGCAATTTGACGTTTTAAGCGAGGTATTGTGTTTGGTTTTAACATGATATCTAAGCATGGTATAATTTTCCTGAAAATTAAAGACAGTGGTTAGCGGATATTTTTGCTCCAGGTGTAAACTCCGAACCCCCACTTTTACCTTTATCCAGAAATAGTGGCACTAAATCAGGCACAGGAAGGATGTGCCTGGAAACTGTTTATGAGCATTATTAACTGCACTTTATCTCTTAGAATACACGCTTTTTTATAAGGAACCTAGCTAAAAGCCTAGTTCTAAAAGTTCCTTATTTTCCGACCTCTTTTTATCAAATTTTAGTACTAAAAGTTCCTTAATAGCTCCTTAATTTTCATTGCACATAGAGTGCCACAAAATGGCACAGACACTAGAAAAGCATTGAAATTCTGAATTTTACCTTTAATTATGGCTAGAACTCAACCTCAAAGCACAAATGCGACAGGAAATAAGTTCTATATATGCAAAAGCATAATTTCAATCAAGAAGTATCATGTCTGTTCGATTGATATTATACAATGTAATGTAATCTTCACTTGCATCTGAGTACAGCACTCGGAATTTGAAAATGAAAAGTTCCTTAGGGATTTTTCCTTTAGTAGTATAAGTTCTTTAAATATTTCGGCCTTCTACATGTAGGTTCCTTATAAAGTGGTTCCTTATAAAAAAAATGCGTGTGCTATCACAATGTGACATAGAACCTTCAAAACAACCACTTACTAATAGCTTTTTTATTATTCCTTTCATTACTATGGCATTATGCTTTGTATCTTTTGTGTCTGGCTGTAGCATTCTTTGGCTTTGTGCAATAAAGTCAGTGGCGGTTTTAGGGGGGCCAGGGGAGCCATGGTCCCAGGCCCCACGCTTTTGGTAATCCAGAAAAGACCCTGCGTATAAAAAGAAATTGAAAAGAAATCTCAGACACTTTCAAACAAGAGCCCCATGGATGACTTCGACCCCGGGCCCCGCGATCCCTAAAACCGCCACTGAATAAAATAGGTTGCAAATAGTGGTTCTCCCATGGCGTACTGGGGAGGGCATGCTGCATATTTCTTGTACATTAAAACCGAAAACTTTCGGACTTAAAACTTTCGGACAAAATATTTCGGACAAAAAACTTTCGGACTGTTTTTTGATAGTTTCGGACAAAACAACTTTCGGACAAGCAAAGTTTTCGGACAAAAGGCACCTTGACAGGATTACCAAAGAAGTAAATGAAACAAAGCCCAGATAATAGTTTAGCTTATAATTAGTGCAATATCTAATCTAGATCTTCAAAAGGGTCTTCTGGCTCCAGTTCAGTGGTCAATGCATCATTGATCCCTGCCAATTCAAACCCTTTCTTGATCATTTCAGGGTTGTTCCTCATGTGGTCATACAACCCAATCAGCCAATGTGCATGCAGAGGCTTTATTGTGGAAAGCTTTCTTGAAACCTCCACAGAATAGACATCAATCCCACTATTGAGCTGTGCCTCGATATTCCTAGCATACCACTCCTTAAACTTTGATTTCAGGAACTTTTTTGCAGGGCCGTTGACCGTAAGATCCAGTGGCTGAAAATAATGTGTTAAATTAGCTGGTACAAACACACTTATACAATTATTGTCTTCAATTAATTTAAGGACTGCATTGGTTGTTTGCCCCTTAAACACATCGAAGATGAGCATTGCCTTTTGTTCCACTGGTAGCTCCAATTCTTCGCGCTGTTTTGCCACGAAAGGAAAGATCACTGAATTCAGCAACTGAATAACTTTCTCTTCGTTGCTCCAGTGGTTTGGTGTATGTGTCACATCGAAGCCATCTGGAAATTTGATCCCTTGCGGGAGACAACGATTTGTTTTCCCCTCGTAGATCAGCTGCATGGGTAGAAAAACTCCGCTCTTGGAGACTGTAAATGTACCTGTTATTTGCTTTTGTTTTCCTTTTCCAAGCAGAGGCACGCTTGAAGCACCTTTCTCATGCAACGTGTGATTGGATGTGCACACATATGATAGTGGTGTTTGGTCGAAGTTCAAAATTAATTCGTCTGGAATGCTGTGGCGAGATTGAATTCCTTTAATTTTTCTCTGGAAGTCCAGTTTTGTTTCCTTTAGTAATCCAGGCGAAACAGGAATTTTCGATGTTGTAGCCATTCGTCTTGTCATTTTTCTTCCTTCCTTATCCATACGGTACAAAATGTTTCTTGCCCAATCATTACTTAAGGATATGGGTCCACCGTTTTCTGTCAGCAAAGAACTGTCGTTTGCCAAAATTATTCCTTTCGCTACAGAGTTTATTACTGATGCGGACACTGGTGCACCTTTTAAACGCAGAGCATTTACAGTTTCAATCGTTTTCTTCATCAGTTCTTCTGGCAACAAAGTAGGTCTGCCTATCTTTTTTTTCTTGATAACTAGGACTTCATCTTCATTGCTCTTTAAGGCAAGGTAGGCGTTTTTGAAATCACTTAAAGTCTGCTTTGTCAGCCTTGGATACCTTCCTATCAACATGTTCAGAGCAATGGCATTTCCATGCTTGTGAGCAAGTCTTCCAATTTCTGCTCGTTCTTCCCCTGTCCATATTCTGTATTTCTTTCTTTTCCCCCCTTCACTTTCTTTTTCAATCAATTTCTTTCTTACTTCTTCCGTTTCTCTAGATGACAACGATGTGCTGGATTTGTTTAAAACTTGTGAAGTTTGATCTGGACCAAGTTTTTTAAAGTAGTTAAAGATAGACATTTCATTCAACGCTGTTAGTTCAATGATTCTGAACAAGTCTGTCTAAAATTCATATACAGTGCTCTTAAACAACCACACGTGCTTTCAGTTTTTCAAATATATTTGTCACTGTGTGGAAGTGGGGAAATCACAGTGAGAAGAAAACACGACACCGTAGGTTGAGAGAGAAACTGACCCTAGGACCCAGGATGCGCCTTCAGAAGACAATAGCTGAAAGCAACGTGAAGAGGTGCTTCAGTGGCGCAAAACTATTGTTCTTACAATTTGCCCCTTGAGGCAAGTAACATCATTTTGCATAAAATGGAAAGTATTTACACTCAAACTATTGCCAGTAGAGGATGGCACGTTTATGGGAAAACTTCATGGAAAAACCCAAAAAAAGGCCAGACAGTTTTTGCTGAAAAAGAACAAGAAAAAATTGCGTTGCTCTCAGATCCTTACGCCGTCGCTTGGAAGCTAAAGCATAGCGAGAAATTAACGGCCTCTGTTGTTGGACATGTGCCAAGAGAAATTTCAAGAGCTGTGTCATTTTTTCTCGATAGAGGTGGTATTGTTCAAGGCACTGTAATCAACGAAAAATATCAACCATCTCCTATTCCACGAGGGGGGTTGGAGATCCTTTTGAAAGTCACCATGAAGATTGGCGACGAAAAGAGACGATATTTAAATCGTTTAAGAGAGATTATTAAAGCTAACTACGAAATCGGAACAGAAATGGAATGCGAAATAAGTACAGCAAGCATATCATCCTTTGAAATCGCAAGCAGTGAATGTGTAGAAAATAGAGAAGAGCTGGTTATGTTTTTGGAAAATGATGAAAATGAGGAAGAACAATGGGAAACTGCTGACGAAGGACGCAAAGAACAATGCGAAATTATATGCTTAGACGACTAATGTTTATTTATATGCTTTAAGAAGCCCATATTTGTGTCTTTCTTTATTTTCAAGAAAAACAAACTTTCGGACGATAAAACTTTCGGACGAAAAAGCATTTCGGACCATTAAATTTTCGGACACGATTTTGTCCGAAAGTTTGATCGTCCGAAAGTTTTCGATTTTAATGTAGGCTGCACTGAAGGCCGTGATCCAAAAGGAAATGGCGTGTTTAATTTCCCCCTGCCCAGTCAATGTTGGCTGGCCGCCCCGGTTTATATAAGGTTGCCACGTGCTTCTTTGTCCTAAGTTCTCCTCCGCAACATTAATTTCTCTGCGCCATTGAAGCTTTGGACTTATCAGTGGTTTCTTTCGTTATGAGTTTGTTTCCCTGTGGTTTCCAGACTCTGTCCAATCAAATGCTACGAATTTCAAATTTTCACCCTCTAGAGAGGACTGAGAATTTTATGTGAACCGTCGCTTGTTACTGCTGTCCAACTCAAAGCGTTACAGTTTCAGTTGGAATTTGGATGCTGTGAAGAGCATTGCCACCAATGTGACTGTTGCATTTAAGTTTTGATGCAGAATAGTTTTACTCATTGAGAAACCGAGAAAACTTGCAACGAAACATTCCGGTATACACTTGTGCACTCGCAGTAAATAGCTCAAGTTCGACTTCCTGCAGTTCTCTCGGGAACGTGCGCTTGATGCAAATATGGGAAGCTCAAAGCCTGTTGGAAACGTGTACAACGGAATAGATGAATCAATAACTTCATCTGCAACGTCAATTTATTCAGAGTCTGGTAGGGGTATTTTCTTTACTCACGACCTAACAGCTCTTTATTCGTTTGTTGGTTATCAATTTATGCCCTTGCTCTTTGTTCTGATCAATGCATTTTAAGATTTGTTGATCCTCAAGGCTACATTTTTGGAATGAATGTGAAGAGTCTACAATAATGAACTTCTTTTTCTGATGACTGTACAGTGAATGATGAAATGTAAAGTTTTTTTTTTGGCTGGCTCACCGTGCCCCGAGAGGTAGTATCGAAAAGAACACAAACTAACCCAACGTACTTGATCTTTTATTTTAGATTCCATTGAAAAAGCCAGTTTCTATTTAACAAGTGGAATATTCCTGAATGATAAACTTCTTCTCGAGGCCATCAGGGTACGTATTTGCTACAAAACCACATCATTCTTTATTTGGCCTATTCATAATCGGCATCAGTCATTTCCAAAATGACCTAACGTAGGTTACAATTACATGCAGACATAACAGTATCATTCTAATGAGGTAGGTTCAATTGAGTCAACTAAGAATTGGTTTGTGTGGACCTAGCATTCAGAAAGAAAACAGATTGTACACAAATTTGAATTATATTAGACTTTGTCTTAAACAGAAGTATAGGTAAGCAAATAAACAAGTAATAAATGATGCATAAAATCTTAAAAGTATATATTAGATCATTGTTTCTAGTGGTTGTAGTACATGCCCCTTTCTGAAATTGGACTTTTTCTATGTTGGACTGATCTTTCTTTTGCTTTGCCCAGAAACCTGAAACCATTCATGACAAGGGGTTTCTTTAACTTTGGTCGAAAAGGTCTTCCACATGTTAGAGTTCATTTTCAAATGTTAATAATTGAACTCATGTATATAGATTATCTCTATGAGTAGCATTATTGAACTTTTTATCACTAACTTACTCTGTGCCTATGGACACTTTTTTTTAAGCCTTACTGCTTTGATTTCATCTTGCCCTCTTATATTTGTCCTAGGCAAGGACGTATTTAAATTTAGCAAATTTTGCACTCCAGTGATGAGTACTCATTAGCTCAAATCTTTCCATTTTGCCTTATAGCATGAATGTAATGGCAGGAATGAGGGTATTGCTTCATCAAAACTATTCATTAGGTAGCACCCTTTGTCTATATATAACAGCATGTTCTTTAATGAAAGACCAAATTGTTACACAAGGATATTGCTCTCTTCAAATTCAGCTTTTGTAAGTTCTATGAATTCTTCAGAGATTCTTCTGAATATCTACCATCATTTGCAGGGTTTAAATGGTGAATTTAAATGTATCTTGCCTGATGAGCTTGATGAATATTCAAATAGAAAGGACAAGCACTACTTTGTTTGTGAGGACTTTTCAAATGATATCTATGCAAAACTTCACAAGAAAAGATGCAAAATTGTGGGTGCCCCATATGTAATTTCCATGTGCAGAATAGGGAAGGAGTTACCTGAAATTCACAGACCAGTATATAACAGAGCAATGTTTGGTGTTTGTCTTTGCTTCACTGGATTCAGGAACAAAGAAGAAATGAGCAGACTTTGTAGACTTGTCCATCACATGGGTGGAAGTGTGAAGAAAGAATTTAGTGGACAAATTACTCACTTGGTGGCAAGTTGTATATATCAGGGCTCTGTCAAGTACAAGGTAATCAATCAATTTTTGTGTTTTCAATATGTAGTCGACTGTTTTGTGTGACTCGTGCATTACTCAATCTTGGATAATATTGTAGTAAATGGCCACTCCCTTCACCCTTTGCCTAATATCAGAATTAAATGCGATTTCAATACCAGTCTACTTCATGTTTGTTGCCAATTCCTTGTTGATTGTGTGGGGCACAGAATGGAAGATTGAAATGAGCTTTTGTCATAGATTTCACATACATTGGCTGTATCATCATTCTGACAAAATGCATTATTTGAACTTTTACCATTAGATGATGGACATTTCATTCTTTGAAACATTTTTATCATTTTCCAATTTACAGTCTGCCCTGAGTTTTGGTACACATATTATGAGTGGTGACTGGATAGAAAAATCCTGGGAGCAGAGGAGTGACATGTAAGGGCTTTTTAAAGTTTTTAATCTAGCTCATGGTAGATGGTCAATCCAGCATCAGTCTTTTGTTTTACCTAAGTTATCTTTGGATTTTGGTCCTAAAACATATGAAAATGAAATGAGATGGAAATTTTGCTACAGGCTTTAAGCCAATGCAAAAAGTTCTAGTATATATAAGTATAGGTATACTAGTATAAGTATAAGTATAAATATAATCTAGAATGGGCAAATATTTCCTTTGTGACTTCCCTGTGTCCTCCCCCTCCCCTCTCTTTCAATACCAACATTTTCTACAACTCATACGCATTTCTCATTGAGAGACATTCTATGGTAAATTTGAGACAAGCTGGCATAGACCAAGTGAATTAAAGGAAGCAGCTTTTAAAAATGCTTAGTGTTTTTAATTGTGGTTCCTCCTTGGTTATTATTTAAAGCTCCTATTTTCTATCTTATAAATTTATCTTAAGCTCGTATGGGATTTAATAAGAACTTAATTCTTATTTTGTATAATTGTTATTGCTAACCATTACCCTGGTTAATATAGTCATATAGGCATTATGGCACTTGAAAACATTTAAAATATTCTCATGGTAAACGCCCAGTTCAAACGCCTATGTTTAACCGTCAACTGTGCATTCTTTCGTTTGCTGTCGAGAACACCTGCCTTTGGTAAATAATGTTGAGAAAATTTTAAATTCTTGTGATTCTTAGACTTAAATTCCCCTTAATCCGTCTTGTGTTTCTTGTTTCCCCGACCTTTGTTCCGTTTGTCTCCAAATGGTACCCCAGTAATCAAATATAGTTGGCGCGTGCCTATAATCGCCTCAAAATACCACAGACCATTTAAGTATTCAAATGCTCCTCTTTGCTAACAATGCACCCACCTTGGCATGCAGTTCTACTCTATACTTCAACAGTTTCTCTAGTTAACGTATATTTTGAATTTGAATTTGTCCTGAACAAAACCCTTCAGCCACGTATACCATTGCTTTGAACCAAGCATTCAAAGCGCCTTGATTTCTGTATTTCTTACAATTGTAGTGAAGGAGCTTGCGCAACGCAAAAGCCTTTCTTCGTTGCAAATTTTTCTTCATTTTTATTTCATTTTAGCAATTACTTTGTTTTTGACTACTTTGCAACTGACCATTCTCTAAAAAGCGACATAGTGGAAACTATCAAAACTCAGGGTTGTTGCACCGCTTCTGATACCCAGTATCAAACCGATGTAATATGAATATAAAGACTGGGATAAAATAGAAATTGAATTCATCAAGGTAAAGTGCGACTTGAAAATACATATCAAGGTTGTGTAAGCTCCTCATTTGAACTGAAAGTAGAAACTGTTCAATTATTTTACACCTAGAAACATTCATTATACCTTATCACGAAGCATGTTATCTAAGAAAACCTACTAATGATAAGGCACCATTTTTTATATTCTGTTTGGCTATCATTGGCAGCCATGCTTTTACAGAAAATGAATAACATTGGTAGTCTGACTGGTCATAGCATTTTTAAGGAATTTCGATTGGGGGGGGGGGGTTCTCAAATGGACCACAAAGATAGGGGAAAATCTGCAACCACGCGCTTTTGGACACATTGGTAGAAAGCAGGCAACACATTTTTCATGTTTACACTGGTAAAAACACACTATATTTTTTGCATGATGCTACAGCAACCCTAAAGACTACCAATCGCTCCTTGGAGAAGCGGCCCCGAACAGCAAGGCAAATTCTTTGGTTTTACCGACAACTACTGGGGAAAGCGATAGGCCTCACCGGGACTTTTCCCCTTTGGTTAGTACATTAAAAAATGCCCTGCTAACGATTTGTTTGGCTGCAAAGAGATCGAGTCAGAAAGGGTGACTGAGGGAGGGAGAAATGCTAGATTTTTCGACGATAATACCTTCACTTTTTTGCACATTTTGCTACTGATATGGATTCTGGTTTGGTTTATTTTCTCGCAAGATACTAAATTGAACTCTTGTTCATAATATTGTCATTGGTAATTTTTGTGCAATAAGCACAAAGTAATATTAACTTCCAAGAGTCTTTCTTAGATAGTTGATTATCGACTGCATAGCACCACCTGAAGCTACAGTGCTTCCCAATTGCTAGATCATCAAATAGTACGGAATGTAGGAGTGACGACTACCGCCTTTCAGAACAAAATAATGAAGCTTTTCGCATTGGCTTTGATCTGCGTGGGTTCTTGCAACGAGCTGTACCAATATCATTCAAAAAATGGTCATCATAAACACCATATCATTAAGGGGCCTTTTAAGAAGTGCATACACCCTGAAATGTGGGGAAGGGTACCTTATAGCCCAAAACAATACATGCTTGCGCAGCGTCCTAAATAGATAAAACTATTTTTTTAAAATTATGCACGCGAGATCGTTCTAACCATGAAAACCTTAATTTCATATTTGTCGATTGTGCATTACATTTTGCGACTTTGAAATTAGTGAGATAAATGTTTAGGCGGAGGGATGCTGATTTAAAGAGTATGTACACTCGGGGAAGGGGGTATCTTTGAAACTTACAAAAGCGTACAAGGGGGGGATCCAGAATCACTAATTATTGAATGCGCATACTTTTTGATTGGTCTCAATGGCAATTTTAGCTTTCCATAGAAAGACACAATATAGATAAATTTTAATACTACAACTTAAAGCCGGTCATATAAAATTAAAGAAACTGTTAGTATCTTATAAAAACTAAACCTACCACAGATGGTGTTATAGGCCCTTTACATGACAAAAGTTAACTTAAATTGAAAAGTAAGAGTTTGTCTTGTGTTTAAACTGAGATTTTTCAACCTAGGGTGAGTTTCGCATATTGTTGCCGGTGTTAAACTCAACAATTACGAGAGACTCATCAGCTAATTAAAACCAAATAAATGCACCCCGTCTCGAAAGGACTTTCAGAAATTACATTAGTTTTCTCTCAGTTCGCTGAGTTGAAACTCAACCCTGATTAAAGTACACCCACCCTGGTTGCTTTTTCCTGCTATTGTTTTTGAGTATACAAGCATTACTCATACCATCCCCACGCGTAAACAATAGAAGGAATTTCGCTCGTGGGGGCTTGTGTCACACCCACCTTCATTAAAGAGAGACTTATACCACAGTCTTATTTGGTATCAACTTTTAAATTATTGTTTTATTGTATACTAATGGCAGTCTTAAAATTTTAACGACAATCTTCGGCACACTCTCTCTTCTAATCACTTCAATGCAATGTTGCACGAAAATCCAATGACGATTCTGTCGTTTCTGTTTAGAGATTTCAAGGCCACAGATGACAGTTTTGTACGTATAGCTATGATTTTACTGCTTATCAGTGTTTTGCTAATTAATTGTTCTGAGTTTGTGTTGTATAATTATATCCCCGGTATCACACGTCATCTTAGTTGTTGCTTGATAGCTTTGTGGACAGTGACGTAATGAATTCAATGAACTGTCAGTCATTTCTGTTAATGAAGCTCCAAAGCAGAGATCACAAACTGGAAAACAGGGTGCATTTTAGGGAACACTTATGACTGTATCTCAATTACTACAATGCCGGCAATTTGTTTCGGCCATCATAGATATTCTATCATGTCTGATAAAATGTTTTGCACTCTTATAAAAATCAGATAATCTTTACCGTGGCTCGATGTTGTTGATTTTTGAAAATTTAAACTCAGCATTCTTGAGCTTGTACTTATTTCAAAAATGACTTTTGCAAATATTTGAGAAGCTCCAAGCAGTATAAAATTTTGAACACATTCGGCTAGGCTACTTTTGAAACGAAAGCAACGAATGCAAATGTTTACTTACAACATCGTCAGAATTTGTTTACCATAAGAAAGTTGAGAGTAATCATGGAATTTCTCATCTGAGGCTAAATATGTTCCAGCATTGTTCTTATGTTTTCTGCAAGTTGAACCTCGGGTTTCTTTTTTAAAGTGTATTCCTATGAGAAAGAATATATCATTTACTTTCAAATAAAGTAAGAAATTAAGCTACTGTATCGTATTTCCTGTATAAGCTTCTTTCGCTCAGAACGTTTGCTTCTCTCCAAAATTCCATATTGCTGTTATATAGTTTGTTCTTGTCTGCTTGTGCGTGTGTGCACGCGCGTGTGTGTGTGTTCAGAAAAATAACTTTGAAAAAATGATTTTGTTTTCCAACCGAAGTTTGTGCTTCCTGCCCCTTGCATACATGATTCGAAATGCAGTGACCGTGCCTTGACTGTTTTTTGGATATGAACCATCGAATGACTTTTGTCACCAGGTTTGGGCACGCACAAAACCACAACCAGCAAAGTGGTGTTTGACTTCTTTTGTTGTTTGCATTGTCTCTTGAGTTCGAACTTAAATGTGATCTGTGGTAAGAGCCACTCTTCGAAGACAGAACACGTGGAACAGGTGTAAGAAGAGGGGAAGAGATGTAACCTCTGAACACAAACATGTCTAGATCGATTGTGTTCAGACTTTGTTGTAGATGATCCAATTTATGATTTTCATATTCCGTCGCCAGATTGAGAAATGGAAACTGAGGCCCTTTCAGGGTCTACGGTTGAGTTTTATTGGCTTTCCTGGTGATGAAAAGAATCATATGGAGGAAATGTCTATTGAAAATGGTATGCAATTTCAAACAGCTTTTGTATTCATATTTCCTGGTTAATTGTGCTACACTCCCTGCCCTCGTAGTTGCAAGGTTCTCTCTCCTGTGCCCTAGGGAAAAAGTACATACGTGTCTTGTCCAACACAAATCCTACACCGCTCTATACAGTTCGGCGGCTTGCAGCCTGCCTAAATTCTATGCTCATGAGTTTGATTATATTATTCGCTAGGAGGAAATAAATACACTCGTCAAATCAAGCAGTTTTCAAGCCAATCGGTATGTTTTACTGGGAGGAGTTTGACTCATAGCTGTACTTGCTCCAAGTACCCGCATCTCCTGGTCTTTGTGTATACGCATTTTTTATAAGGAGCCAGTTTACAAGGAAATTACACATAGAAGGCCAAAAAATGTAAGGAACTTTAGTTACTATCGACAAAGTCCTTAGAGTAACTTTCAATTTCGACTATTTTTGTCACAGCAAGCAATCTAGAATTACAAACCGAATTCGCATACTTTGTGTGTAACCCTTGCAGCAAGTGTTTCACAGGCAAGTTTCTTTTGAAACTTGCAGTCTTCATAGATACACATTTTTCTTTATAAGGAACCACATTATAAGGGACCTGCATAAAGAATGCCGAAATATTTAAAGAACTTATGCTACTAAACGAAAATTCCCTGTGTAACTTTCAAATTTGAAAAAAAATTTATAACAGCAAACAATATGGAAGCTGGTTCCATTCATTTGCAGCCAAAGTCAATATGGATTGTTTGCTGTGCTTTGTATCAAGTGTTTCATGTTTCACTAGCCTCTGTTTCCAAGTGATAACTACCTTTGCTACCTTTCAGGTGCCAACTTTCTTCCAGTTGGCGATCCAAAATGTACTCACTTGATAGTAGAGCATTCTGTGACAGAACTGCCCACCGAAGGATCATTTGAACATGTGCAAATTGTTAAGCAAGAGGTTTGTTTTTTCAATTAATTATTTTTTTGCAGAAATGAAATTATTGGGAATCGAGCAAAATACTCTCAGTTGTCTACGAATGAATTACTCCTAAAGACTGCAATTTCCAGTTTCACAACAATGCAGGCACTGTCTTCGAGTATTCTGAATTGACATTTCTGTCGATGATGACAGTTCTGGGTTAATGTAAATTCAACCACACTTTTTTTATACGAAAAAGTTTATAAGAAAATGGGGCTCAGAAATATAAAATCTTAGGAAAATCACTAGGCTCAAATTCAAAAATTCACCTTTTCTACGTGCCAGAGATCAATATCAGCTCATTCTTTGCAAGCTCCTTTACAAAGATCAAAACTTTTCTTTGATAATCTTGGTTAACAGAGACCAAACTTTTGTATAACAAATAATGGTAACCTCTTTTAGCCAGTTTACTCCAATAAAAGTTAGGAAAATCCAAAGAAAATCTCAGGCTCAATTTTAGGAAAAGGTAGGAAAATTAATAGAGTCTTTTTGGCTCAACCCTCTAAATGGTCTTCCCATCTTCACTTTTTTCTTGATTTGTTTTACAGTGGTTTTGGGCTAGTATACAGATTGACGCCCGAGCGGATGAGAGCATGTATTTGTTCAAGGTGGGCCTAGTTATCAATTATGTATTTGACTTCAAATATAATTTCACCTATTCGCCTTAGATTATAATTTTTCAGAAATTACTTGAAGGTATTTAACAGCGAATTCTGCCGGTTTCGAAGCAAGCTACTCTTAGGTCCCGAATAAGTGCTCTCTCCTTATTTTTTTGGAAGAACTCCTCCCGTCCCTCTTTTTAGAACCCCACCCCACTTATTACATTCTCACTTGTCTATAGATAAGCCTGCAAGAAGATAAGTTAATGAGTTTGAATTTTTATAATTAATTGTTATGTGTACGCCGTTTTCATAATTAGCTTGCGAATGTTCTAGTCATGCCCAAATAGTGAGTTATGTCCCAGAATTGTCAGACGAAAGAAATCCATGACCACTATCTGTTATTTTGAAAAAATGTTTACATGCATGAAATGAGTAATTCTGAAGTACTGATGACGCAGCTGAAAATCATATTGATGACGATAGAAAAATGAACGAGGACGATTGATACATTTGTAGTGCGTTCTTTTTCAAAAATTTGAAGCTTGTTATCCAATGCAGATTTTGACCTTCTCTCCCCCCGATAAATTACAGCCCACTCCCTAGACATTCACCTTGGGAGTTCTTAACCCCCCACGTTTATTGCCACCCCTTTCTTTTCTGGACTGGGAAGTATACACTTTGTAAAAAAAAGTCATATATCTAAATTAGCATTATAATGATGATTTTCATAAAATGTTATATTTTATATGCGGTCCTACTTCAATACAAGGATCACGTAACAGTCTGAATTCAATCTACGTTTGAAACTTCTCTCAGTCCTGAAATGGTATCAGCTTTCTTTTGCAAATGTATTCTCCTCCATGTATTCGTCTCAAAAGGCATCAGTTATAAGCTTTTCTCCTTTGCCAATCGCTTTCTCCTGCCACACTCCCTTACGGGCAGCTTAATTAGTAAATGTTCTTTCTAGTTTCAGAAACCATAGCAACTGGATTGTCACTACCTTTTCAACTAGATTGTCTTTTCCCCTCTTGTAAAGTCTTAATTATAGTTTTGCCTCTAAGGATCACGCAGATTGATCCCATGGGCACTTCCCCGTTATTGATAACTTGATAACGTCGATGTCAATGTTGCGAGTGAAAATATTTATTATTTATTTGTTAGTCAATGACATATTTCACTTCCTGTAAGTCTGTCCTTCCTTATATTCTGAGCATCATAAATGAAGTGGTTCCACCCTGCCCCCAGTCAAATTTATTGACACGTCCTCTTCCTACAGATTTTATCAATACATATTGAATTCCATAGTCATCAATATAGAAGCAACAGGTACCGAGGCAACAAGCACAGTAGCAACCGACATTCATCTGTCCCACCCCTCCCCACCCTTCAACTAGATTCCTCACTTAGAGGGGATACAACTTAAATAAATCTCTTATTAGGCTTTCTCGTATAATTTGGGAATACATTGGCTATGCATTGCACCACAGAATATTAAAATCCCCAGCATGTGATCGTGGCCTACGCTATTTTTTAGGATGCAAACTCATCTCCGTGCGTTAATTCTGCGAGTCGACGAAGCCAGAAAAGAAAGCTACGAAACCTGGAGATAAGTGAGCTTCTGTCACCAGATTCTCCTTTGTACTCTAACAAGAAGAGGAGTAGGGACAGGCTGTCAGCCATTTCATCAACAACTTTAGATTCTTCCCTCGGATCTATGGTCGGTAGGTGGTTTTTTGGTAATTGAAGAAATGGTGCTTTTCATTTTACTGTAGCCTGCTCGCATGGGATGTTCCCATGATTGCAACATGAACTTTGACCTGATATATCTGATGTTGTTGTTATTGCCTTTGTAGAAATTTCACGTGAAGGTGACATAGCGGAAGAAGAAACATTAAAACCTGCCTCTGTGCCACTAACCGCTAGACACCAAATTTTTTCAGAGCTGCAGCAAACTGAGAAAAATTACTGTGATACACTAAGCACATTAATCAAGGTAAAGTCGCATGCGTATTGTCCTTGTAAATTAAGGTCCGTTTCTTATAAACTGTATATGCTTCGCATGCATTTGTATTGCGTAGGTAATGTGCTGATTTCAAATCTACTGCGAAATTAGTTTTAGCATCTAGTACTAATCAATCCTGTCTCAAGGTTTGAGACAGATAAGTATATTTTATTGTATAGAAATAATAATTGTAAATTAATTATACGCATGAAGCTTACTTCCTTACTCTTGGGAGCCTTATAGAACGGGGGTTGGAAAAACCCCAAAAACCTAATAAACGAGGATCGGAATAAAGCGGGGATTGGAAATGACCAAAAATATAATAGAAATGACAATGAAGTCACGGAATGACATAATACTAAACAATACAACTTGTGTGATAAGCGAGATTTTCGTATTAATATAATCTATACTTACATGCCAAAGTACCTCCTCTTTAACTTGTTTCTGGTGAGAGCACTTAAAAATCAATAGATGGGTGGTTGGAATACAAATGTCCTGAGTAGAAAAGTTTTGAAAATTTAATTAGTATGAGACATCTATTTGGCATACAAGAGTACTTACTGCGCCTACTTACTTGCTTGTTTAATTACTTCTTATTCTCAAGGCTTTTCGTAGCCTCAATTAACTAAACATATCGCCCAACGGCGACAATATGCTTTTCTCCATTATCGTGTACAAGTGCGTAATATCATTTTCCTAGCTTTCCCTAGGATCAAAACTCTACTTCCATAATATCCCTTATCTTACGCTGATATTAGAGATGGCATATGTTTTCCTCATTTCCATGTTCACAGAGTTGTAATGATGATATTTATCAATAACAGATATTTAAGGAGCCTTTGGAACAGTCATTTGATCAAAGGGGTGGGCCCCTTCTTGTTGCCGAAGAGATCAAGACAATATTTGGTTCGTTGCCAGATATCATGGATGTCCATCAGAGTATTCTGGTATGGGGATTTTTCGACCCAACTCTTTTCGATTGCCATTCTTACTAAATAAGATTAAACTCATGCATATGAACTGAATTTTCATAAAAAGGTTTATGTAATTTTTAGCTGGCTGGAAGTATGCTAGGGATCATAAATTGTGGAATTTCTCTGCGAACTTTTATCCACAACTTATTCATGTTCTAAGTACTGTAAGTTATGTGAACTGTATGGCAGTTAAGTTCTAATTTTCTTTCTTGCTATGATTCATTCTATTTCCAGCTGACCAAAATTACTGTCTAGATTTACTGCCGTATTGTTTTTAGAATGACATCAATGCGCTGATGGAGAACTGGACCGAAGAGAGTTTGATAGGAAAAATTATAGTAGACCACGTGAGTCTTTTTAGGTTTTCAACTTTGCCATCAAAACTGCACGCAATTTCGTTGCATCCATTTGTTTTATGATGATTATATTTGCTATAAATATGTGTTAATTTTTAACAGGAAGCTGGTCTTTGTTCCATTTGTGTTCAAATAATTTTAGTGTCACGAGTGTAATCTATTGCTTTATTTGGCTTCTTCATTATATTTATTGTTAAATTTTGACAAGGCAACGACAGTTTCCGCTGCAATTTATATTTAGCAATACTTATTTTGTGACTTTGTTGGTAGCAAGAGAAATAGTTCCGTAATAATGACAGGTTACATTCTCCTTATAACGTGATCCCTTTTGTTTCCAGGCAGATAAAATGGCCAAGGCATATCCACAATTTGTTAATTACTTTGATATGGCGAAAGAGACGGTTGTAAGATGCGATGAAGAGCGGCCTCGTTTCCATGCTTTTCTTAAGGTACTTATAAAAAACCCCTGCTTTTCATTTACAGCCGTAGCTAGTGCTTTTTCCTTTGTAATTGATTTCAAGCAATTCATTCACTCTCAAGCATTGCCGTTAGAGCTAAATGACGATTTCTTGTCAATGTGAACATTGTTGGCCGCCTTAAGGCTGTAATGTAAAACGTATGCCCTAACAGATAATTAGCTGAGGTGCACAGTTTTGTAATGTATGTTGCCTACATTTTCACACGGTTCTCTATTCTCAGGTTATTTCCTTATTACGACTTCACATACTATCTTATCAATCTTTGCTCATGTTTTGCTCATATTTTGTTACATAAGTTTCCTTCTTTATTACAGAAGACCCTTCTAGCAAATTTGTTTGTTTTTGCTCCCTTTTCTTGCAAAATAACGTTCTAGGAATTTCAGTTCATTTTAAATTGTTTTTTCGCCGTAACCTCATCAATCAAATTAAACTGGTGTCAGGGGGGTTGTGATATAATACATACATACCTACAAAACTAAAATATTAGAGTGAAATTTACTTACAATAAACACATGAAAATAATGAAAGAAATATTAGAAAAAGAAAGAATCATCCATACAGAACACTTGCAGGAAGACTTGCCGACTGCATATCCTCACACATGATCGACTGGATGATCCTTCTGTGCTTGTATAAAGCCAGGCCATTCACAAGATCAATTTTTACATATTCCTGGTACCAGTTCTCATTGTAGTCGCAGTCCAATTTCCACCTAGTATAGAATTCGCAATGTATCTACCAAGTGTTGTAAAGATTTAGATATCAAACCACCACAAAGTTTTTTCGATACAAAGAACATGTTTAGAGTTAAAGACTCAATGCCCAAGTGCTTCCAATCCCTTATGATGCATCAGTCCCCCCCCCCCATGCCGTCTGCAACACATCCCATGCTAGTTCTAAGAAACTACCCAAAAAAGATTGCCATATGGATTAGGGAGTATTTGAATACCGAAAAAGGTCCAAACATTTTGAAGCATTTGGATTCTCCAAAGTACTGTAAGCAGTTCTATTATGATTATTGATCAAGCAAGCACCAATTTTCAGTCCAAAGTTTAGTATACCTTACGTTACTTTTGTCTTTAAGCTCTCTTTTCAACTTTTCAGCAAGTTCATAAGTAAAGTCTAGTTTCTATTGAGTCTCTGCGTCCCTGTGTCAAGAAAGTCTTTTGAATCTCTGTGATACGGGTGGAGAATGTCAAAGTGTCACTTCGCTGCAACAGTTTCTACTGGTCACTTTAGGCCACCCTGAAACTCAATTGAAACCAGTCTTTACTTATGAATATGCCTGGTTCCAATCGAGGTTTTATGCATCAGTATTAGTATATTTGTATGTGCGTGTACTGAACAGTCTATAAAGGTTGATAAATGGTAATTTTAGATTTGCTTGACGAAGCCTGAATGTGGTAGGCAAAGTCTCACTGAATTGCTAATTCGTCCAGTTCAAAGATTGCCAAGCATGAGTCTGCTCATTAACGGTAAGGGCTTTTGATTTCACATACTTGTGCATGCTTATTGAAACATAAATATCCATTATGTTTCGAAGGTATCTTTGCAAACATTTAAAGGACAGTGAGATTGCATAAATTGTATAAATTTCATTCCTACCTTATTAGATTCTTCAATTTGCCTTGATATTGAAAGAGATTACAACCAAAATCCAGCCATGAAGATTTAATTCTTTTAGTGAAAATCTGCTGTTCATCTTTGTTTCTACTCTTCCTAGCCTTTCTTAGTCTTACGTCATAAGCTGCTATGACTCTGTTGCAACAGTGTGTTTCTGCTGAGACAGCCACCACTGCAATACTTCGTAAAATATGTCTGCTTTTGATAAAAAGTGTTTAAGGCTGCTAAAAAGATTCA
The DNA here is from genome assembly GCA_964019165.1 of Mastigias papua. Lineage (NCBI taxonomy): Eukaryota > Metazoa > Cnidaria > Scyphozoa > Rhizostomeae > Mastigiidae > Mastigias > Mastigias papua. Next base: position 6,711,582 of record OZ025270.1, on the reverse strand, counting down.
AATTTTTTAAAGCCATATTCAACTGATATTCTTGTAGACCTTTTAAAGAAGACTCTAACGTCTAATCCTGACCATGCACAGTTAACAAAAGCTGCAGAGACTATCAAAAGAGTGTTAACGTAAGTTGATGATACAAGATGTTATTGCAAACGTGCTGCTTTAGTTTTCAGCTGATGTTATCGCAAACGTGCTGCTGTACCTGGGAGGTACCAACCCTCCCACGGCAATATGTACCTAAATAAAGTAGAACCTCCATATCTTGAATTCGCATTAATTCCAACTTTCTATAACTCGAGCAAAGTTCCCTAAGTTCTTTGTAAAATCTGGCCTCTATAACTCGAATTTTTCCTCCAAAGAAACAATTAAATGACAAATTTTATGCTTAAACTCCTTTTTTACCAGCATTTTTAGGAAGCTTGTTAGGTTATATAGTGCTCCCAATAACTTAACATCACAGGAGAGGGAAAAAGCAAGTGGCGTTGACTATGCTAGGGTCAATTCCATATTGGACAGAGTTTGGATTTGATTACAGAAAATTATGCTGTGCACTCGCGGGTGTAGCAACAGTGTGTAAACAATAAATATTCTAGCATTTCTATAATACGTTTGTTTTTATCCGTACATTCTGATGTAGCTTTGTGCTGCTACGTAATTTTACTCTCCTGCAACACACCACTATCCTCAATTCCCAACTTTATTCTTCATGGTCCTCAATTTCTTGCATATTGCTTGAATTGCCACTCAAACTTTCTATGAGTCAAACAAATATGTATGGCACCATGTTTGTCCGAGTTAGGGAGGTTCTGCTGTAACTGTCGACCTTGATATCCGGTTGCACTTTAATACAGATTGTCTCTCGAGCAAACTTCTTGAATCTCAAAGCAGGGGGACGTCACAAGTTCAACTGCTACTTTTAACCTTTGTGTATTTACAGGTATGTCAACGAAGACAGACGCAAAACTGAGGGACAATTCCAAATGTTTGAAATCATACGTGAAGTTGAAGGATGCCCGGTAATTTCCAATATTTCTCATACGTTGCAGAACATTTCTTTGTTCCCGAAAGCAATAGCTGCAATCAGGGCTCATGAAAAGTGCTTTTTGCCTGCGTGTACATATCTGGGTACAAAATGTGCCTGCAAGGTATGTGCGGATGCTACGTATAGTTGTGTGCAAATAACTTGCAAGCCTGTGCAGCACTGGATTCCCCGCTGCGCTGTGCCAAGTGCAGCTACACTGTCGTATGTAAGTAGCAACATTCAATGGATAGGTCTGGATTAATAATGTCTACAGAAATTCGAAATGTGCCATTTTGTGGCGCTCGCATGTTCGTGCACAATGACGAGCCCTGCCTGTTAATGATTTTGTGGGACAAATGAATAAAACAGATTTGAGGAAATGGATCAGTGATATGATGATGATGATGATGATGATGATGATGATGATGATGATGATGATGATGATGATGATGATGATGATGATGATGATGATGATGATGATGATGATGATGATGATGATGATGATGATGATGATGATGATGATGATGATGATGATGATGGCTAGCCTATGGTTGGAGACCTCCTCGTGGTGGCACAGAGAGACTCTGCCCTTAAATTGATAGTGATTCATTTCGCGAAGATTCAGAATCGGGGCAGATGTTGACGACCTGTGGCAAACTGTCCAACCAGGCCCCTTCAGTGAAAGTCAGGCACAGCAGCTTCAGGCTGCAACTCTGATAAGTAACTGTTGGGGTAACAGAGTTGATTGAGTGTAGCCGACTCAATCACCTCTTCTAAACAATTTGAAGGCGACACTGACCTCAGGGTCAGCCTAGGCCCCGTAAGGGGCGTACAGGAAAAAGACGTGATGATGATGATGATGATGATGATGATGATGATGATGATGATGATGATGATGATGATGATGATGATGATGATGATGATGATGATGATGATGATGATGATGATGATGATGATGATGATGATGATGATGATGATGATGGCAGAATTGAATTTTGTCTGCATGAGAGAATATTTCACCACGTATAATATACCATTTTTATCTTCATAATACCGAAATGTTCGTCCCGAAGGAAAATGAATTTATTTTGTTCCAAGGCTTATGTATTGTCATCTCAAAGACGCTTGGTTGCGAAAGCCAACATGTCGGAAGTATCTGATCTGCTCAGTGGAAAGGGAGATAATTTAACGATGTTCTTGTTCACAGACAGCATTGAGGTGAGCACATTATGTATCCCTGAGGATAATGCTGACATGTTAAGTTCTTTTAATATCAAAATATTGTACTTTTCATAATGCTTTTGAAATTGGCACTTTTTTATCCGTGCATGTTTTTCCTTGCCTTAATTGGATTCTGCCTTGCTGTATCCATGGTGTTATTTTTCCATTTCCAGCAGTTTTGTATTTAGCATTGCGCTCCAGGTTAAGTAGGCAGTAGCCTATGCTTGTAGCAGATATGCATTGTTTATATGGACGAGTAGCCGAGTGCTTAGGGTAACCGGCGCTGCGTGGAAGATCTATGGTTCGTGACAAATTCTCAGATTTCATACAGTAAATCCCCACATATAAGAACCTGCTTTTGTGAAAGTCAGACTGAGTAAGGTGCTTATTCAAAAGGAACTTAGATTATTGTAGGGTAGCGAAGTTTGCACCTCTAGCTTCATTTTATTTTCCATGTATGAAAAAGAAAACTATGAATTCTAGTGGTTTCTACAGACACCTAAAATCCTCCCTAGTACAGTGGTCTCAGAAACTTTTTTATTGAAAATGCATAATGTGCTGACCATGTGCAACTGACATTTTCTATAGTGAGTGAGCCTTGTCTTTAAAAATCTGGCAGTCTTAAGCATCAAAAGCCAACTTTGTCAACTTGCAATATGAACCTACGTGTTTATCAAACTGGAATAGGATCTTATTTTCAAGGAGCATACTACACCAGAAACAGCCTATAGGTTCTTATTTTTGTAGGTCCTTATATGCGGGGATTTACTGTAATTTCAATGCTCGCCCTCTGCCTACTCAGCAGCAAATTGGGCACCTGATGGCAACACTGGGGAGTTAAAGGCGGCGAAAAAAGAAACTGGTCACCCTTTGTCACTAAGAAGGTGGCCCAGGAAACGTTTCCCCCTCTAACAGGCACCCCCTGACGTACGGGATCGTGTACCGAACTAACTTTTACCTTTACTTTATACAATGTTTCATGGCTTGAGGCAGTGTCTCATCCTATTAATTTCTTCCTTGATTGTTGAACAAAGAGAACGTCTATTGCAGGTGACAAAAAGGAAAGGAATTAAAAGCATGAAATCAACGACAAACATTCCAATGAAAAGCCCTGGTCCTTCAAAGACTCCACATCGGAATTATAAGCATGTCGAGTTCTTGCCTTTCTCGCACATCAGATCGCTTGTCGATATCAGTGACCGTGGAGGTAGGAAATTACTACACATTAATTGCAAGTTAACGCATCTGCTTGTTTACTGCTGGCTTCAGTTTGAAACTGCTATAAAATGGTTTTGATTATTTATATTTATCATACTTAAGATACGAATACTGTCAAACTGAAAATAGCTTATATTTCCCTGAAATTCCCTATTACATATCTTTTGGACACCATTTTACACAGTAAGGGAGCGGTCGTTATTTATGGCTGTGGTGGGGATTGAAGAGAAAGGACTATGTGCCGTCAGAAAATTTTACATCACCATTTGCTGAAGTCAAATTTTCTTTACCCGAACGAAGGGAAACAGAAAAACAAGACTACATTTATGCTTAAATATGGTATATGCTTTTACACTACCCCTGTATTCAAAAATTATTCTGCTACCCCACATATCGCAGCATAGTTTTTTCAGTTACCCCACCATTTCCTCTACAGTCCCGACCCCTGTCATAAATAATGACCGCTCCCTAATAGCGAAAGGTCGCAACTGAGGGAGTCTGTTCACCTTACATTATGGATTGTTCATAGAAATTTGTTAGTACTCGCTTTCATACCCAAATTATCACTGCATGTGATATATACAAAGTTTTTATTCTAAGAAATAACCTTCTGCTTTCATCCTTGATGTTTCTTGATATTTAGTGACATATAGCCTTAGATATGTCTTACAATTCATAAAATTTCAAATAACAGCAACAACCCAAATAAGGCAACTTTGCGGCGAGAAGTAACATATTCAGGTTCTGTGAAGTATGTGCGTATTTTGTTTGTGCTTTGTTTCCAGTTTGATGAAAAATTATCCTGCAAAAGTATTTTTTGAAGCTTACTTTTGAAACTTAGCATGCCGGTGTTACTTAAATTTATCTTAACTTGTCCCCGATTTGAGCCCAATGTTTCTTTTACAATTTTTACTTATTGCAAAAAAACGTGAATTGAAAATAGCATGGGCGTAGATAGCACAATACTCCTGGTATTTTTCCGATTGGCCTTGCAATACAATCTCCAATTTGCCTACGAGCTTTAAACAGTTTTGAAGAAGCTTTTCAGTGCTGAACTCCTCTTCCAATTATTTTTATCGTAAATCACTTGAAATCTATTACAGATTACTGCATCTTAGCTGAATGAGGCCATTAACAAAGATCTTGAGAGCCTTGATCATCGGCTTAAAGGGAACAAGCTATAGTTAACTGTGTTAAAACTGTTTCCAGGAATATTTTATCTTGTCAAAAAAGTCAAAAGTTGTTAGGTGAACTAGACTTGAAAATATGTGAAAGAAATATCCAAAATGTAGATGAAACAAAATATCTTAGTCTTCAGATTGATAGGCATCTCACTTGGAAAAAGCACGTGGATGTAATATCGAGGAAGGTTTCCCGCGCCATAGGAGTACTGAAGCATGCAAAACAGTTTCTACCACAAAATATCTTGAAGAACTTGTATATGAACATAATAGAACCACATTTTCGATATTGCTCATCTGTATGGGGGTGCTGTAGCACAACTGATATGAATTGATCCCAAAAGCTACAGAATAGAGCAGTTAGAACAATAACTAACAGTGCGTTTGACGCGCCTGATAGTCCATTGTTAACAAACCTTGGTTTAAGATCTGTAAGGGAACTTTGTGAACATAAGACAAAACTTATAAATCTCCGAATGATCTTGCTCCAAACTGCCTTAGATAACTGCTAATTTGAAACTCTCAGCATTCGTGTAGAACCTTAAGAAATACGGGAAATGATTTGAGGTTGCCATTGAAAAAACTAATGGTGGTCAAAAAGGATATTCATTCAGAGGAGCAAAATCATGGAATACTTTAAGAACAGAACGTTTCGCGGGCAGAAAGTTTCGCGAGGATGGAAAATCGCGAGATTTCGCGAATTTAACTTTCGCGAATAACAATTTTAGAATAAATTTTACTGATAAAACTTTCGCGAATCCTCCAAAAACTTTACTTTCGGGGGAAAAAACTTTCACGAATGACAATGAATGAAGAAATTTTTTTGAATCATTTTAAAAATTCCTAACTTTCTTGCAAAAAAATTATCGAAATGTAAATAGAAATAAAGTAAAGATTGTCTAAAATTAACTAAAACCACTCCGTTCTTGGATTCCTTGTTATTTGAGAATGTTTTAATGATGAAAAACTTGCGATTTTGAGAAAAACTTGACTTTTCGCGAATTTCGATTTTACTTTCTTACCTGGCAGAAACTTTCGCGAAAAGGGCGAAAATCGCGAAACTTTCTGCCCTTAAAGTAGTCTCCCAGCTGATGCTAGGCGTGCACCATCCCTGGCATCATTCAAACCTTAGTTGTAATTAGACTTCCAAGATATAAAAATGTACAACAAGCTTTTTAAGAAATGTAATTTTGTCTTCTTTTTTGTAATTTTTTAGCTTTTTTTGTTTTGTAAACAGAAGATCCCTTGGAAATCAGCTATGCTGAGTGGGCAACCGTCTATAAATAACTGATATGTATGTATGTATGTATGTATCTTTATTTCAAAAACAGATGTGCGGAATTACTTTGCGTTAACATACGTATCCCCTTTGGATGCCAGACAAAGAATGCTTGTGTTTAAGTTGTGTGCAGAAGTTGAGAAGAAAGGCTGGCTTGATCAGCTTGTATCGCTTATAGTCGAATCCAATTGCTGTGCTGATTCGGTAAGTTCTTCTACGTTCCGTTAATAGGAGTTTTCAGGACTTTCAATGAGACACAGGCAATCGCGCACGAGCGTGCAGGCACGCGCCCAGCTCAGTTTACGCGCTCGACTTGCCGCTCTTGCCAGTTTTATCAAAAATATACATCCAAGTACTAAGGAAAGCTTACACAATTGAATGTTCAGCGCGCGTAGATGACCCCAAGCGCGCGTAGATGACCCCAAGCGCGCAATTGGCAGCGAGTCCAATTTACTCACTAAAAGGCCTGAGTTTTGTGTTTTTGAAGGAACATACCATGATTTATGGGTTTTCTTCCTCGATACGTTATAGCAATCATAAAAATACCACTAGGTCTTTTCTTTGAATCGTTTTCTGTTAGCTCTATACACAGGTAAGGGTTCTGCTGCATTTTTGCAGAATATTTGGTGCTCTTCTTTTACCAAGCGGCAATATAGGTACGGTAAAAATAATATTCTGTTAGCAACGATAAAGATGTAATGATAACAGCACTTGAACTGCATGGTAGGTTCATAGCAAGCCTACGTAAATAGCTAATGGATCGATTGCCTGCAAAAGCCGACTTTAGATAATTAGGGAATTTCCTAACTTCTCTCTCTAGGAGAATATCTTGCAGAAAGCAGACCCTGAGGAGCTCAAACTTATCAGATCTGACAGTCTGGATGGCGTAAGGTGGGGAGGAACACTCAGCAGAGCATACAAGTATGTTATAATTCAACTCCGTTTTTGCTCGACATTGCAGCAGTTAGAATTGTAATCAAACCACCTGCTCGAATTAACATTTTAATATTTTGAGTTTACTTTATGTTAGCAGTTCTGCCTCCCTAACTACCATATAGTGTACCTTGATCGTTGGCAAAGATTTTCGTAGCAATTAGTGACGTTTTGCGTTGCGATATTGCTTGAATTCAATTGTAATTCCCGGCGTGCAGCTAAACCTCTACCTTCGTTTCCCAATAACTTAATTCAATAGCATTGAATATTTACCATGTTCTTCCATTTCTGGAGTGTCTTAAGCACGATGTTTTACTTTCATTATGGTTTTCTTACATCGACAGAAGAGCAAAAAATACAACAAAGCGTGTTGGCCGAGCTATATCGTTGACAAAAACACCAAAGCGAACCAGTGCTATTCGTAAAGCTTTCTCCAGGTAAGTCCTTGTAGTTGCTCAATAACCTTCTTATCAGGACGGTACGAATTCTTGCTAATGAAAGATGAATTCTGCAGTATTTCCCAAGGCCCAAACGAAAGAAAGGTAGAACCTTAGTACACACACACACACACACACACACACACACACACACACACACACACACACACACACACACACACACACACACACACACACACACACACACACACACACACACACACACACGAGTGAGCGGGACATGCAGGCGCGCAACTACGGGGTGTGTCCAGGGGCTCTGGGCTCCTACCCGCTTCCATAAAAAGATAGACGTGTCCTTTTTCCTGGAGGATTTTGAAAAGTGTTGATTGCATTTTGTTGAGTAGACCTCCCTATAATCTGTGTTACCTTTTTCTACACATGATCGTAGAATCCTATGAGCCAACGACCGAGGACTGGCTTCTGGAAGTATCAGTCTGAGTAAGGAGGAATTCCATCAGTTGCTGAAGAAACCAAAAGGGCTAATCGAATCTAATTACGAAGATCCTTCGTTGAACTTACTAGGAAATATTGATGTGCATGAAGCATGCCAGATGACAAATAAGTATAAGATGGAATTCCGAACGGTAGCGAGATTGAATCAGAGGATGGTGTAACAGCAGAAGAACGTAAAAGGAAATGTACAAAACCAATATTTGGCAGACATATAAAGGGTTAAAAGGCGGAACCCTGCAGAAAATTCTCCATGGCCATTTCCATTTATTCCAATAAATGTCTTTTTAATTTAATATACTTCCATGCTTGTTTCTTTTGCACAAACATTTCACAAATTTCTTTTCTGTCAAAATCTGTATTTGAATTTTCAATACCACACTTATTGATCCAGACCAGCTTAAGGTCTTGAAGGCCAATCACCTGATTCCTCCCCATAAAACGACTCTGAAAGTACACACGGTTTTTAAAGCCCAGTCAGCTGTAAACAGCGACAGATTGGACTTTTCAGATAAAACTGGTGCAAACGCGGACTAATGCCAAAATACTTTTGCCGTAAACCTTTTGAAGTTAAAGTAACATCTTATAAAGCTAATCAAAAGGATATAGGAAGGAATAGCTCATAGGAAGGCACATGTTTGCTTATAGTGGATGCTTTGTGCTTTGTAGTGAACACATAGGTCCCTAAGCTCCTGACTGCATGGCAAGGTCCTGGACTGCTCATTATCTAAAAACCGTCTAACCCAATATGTAAATAGTTGTCGTTATTCAATGGCTAACTTCCACGCGTTGCTGTTAGTAGAATCTGGTATTTCTTTCAGTGCAACACCAAATAATGGGACAAGATCTCAAAATGTGAGCCCAACACCAAGTGAAATGAGTATGGTCAGCATGGTAGACTTTGAAACATCGATTTTAGATGAATCTATAAGAAGGGTAAGTTTTTCAACCAAATTGCTTACTTATTTAATGTATATAGTTTTGATATTGAAAGCTTCATTTGAGTATCGATATACTGATCTTCAGAAGGCAGACCACACCTTGCTAAAAGCAAAACTACTAAAATCAATACTGTGTCAAATATTGCATAGTGATTGAACAGTGACTCTGAGTGGTGACACAATGAATACTGTTTTCCTTTTCATTTTTACACTATAGCTCATTTTCCTGTCTTGAAGTGAAAATGTACTTTCAAAACATTCATTTGTTTTTTGTACCAGTCTATTATCTTTGAATCCATCTAACAACTATCTGGCAATACAAATTTCATAAATTACTATTTTGCCAATAAGATCTACTTGGTTTGCAAATAAAACAGTCAATACATCATGATGAGTGCTGCAAACTTCAATCGCCTTAAATTTCATTATTTAATGGAGATATGATTTGTGTTTCCATGATTTTTAGTGAACCCATTTTATTCATTGAGGATGCCTCTTGTCGTAATTAACTCATACCAGGCCTCTCCTTGACGATTTTAGCACATGCGGGACTGATCGCGAATTTCGTGGCAAAAATTTGTAATTGTAAATTTTCAAGAATGAGGCACATGGTGAAGCATGCACCTCACCAGGTGTGTGCTGAGGTGCACATGCACGATTGCATGCCTTAAATGGAGATACCTGTGATACCCCTGCTATCCTAAAATATGCTCAGCGCCAGTGCTAAAGAAAATGATTCAAGGGGTCACTTACTCAGGGGAGCCATAGTTACAGTGGCCCAAAAATAATTAATCAACTTTGCTAGCACAATTTAGCCACTCAATTATTTCCCCTGACAATCATCACTTTTTTATAATAAGCCTATAAAATACAACATAGAACTTCTGCCACAATGTGTGGACATTTGTGAATAATAATTAAATTCTACCTAGAGTTGTAAATTAACTGCTAGAGCAATTTTAGCAACCACTGTCATTTAGTGTTTCTGGGAGGATGCCTCCCAAACATCAAGAAGGGCACACCTCCAGTGTGCCTTATATATATTTATCTTGTGTCCTAGCCATGGGCCCAGAAATCCTCTCCACAGTTCTGCTCATCACTACCGTCCTCCTTATTGTCAACCCACTACCAAAGTAGCAATCTTGATAGTAATGTTCAGCGCATCATTGCTGTATCCTCTCCATCATTTTTATGTGACAGTTCTGAAATCACCCGCACCACAGTAGACAGCCTACCTATAGTTGGACCAGTAGTTGGATCATTGTGTCTGATATCTTCAAGAAAGAAGCAAGATTGTGCTGCTAAATGCTCTCAAGGCTTGTCTGATCGTTGAAGAACTGAGGGCTTTAGAATGCCATAGTATTTATTACATATTATCATCGTGTGCAAAAGTAAGTTAACTTTGCATAGCAATATAGATATGATGTATTTACATGCGCAGTAAGAGTTCCAAAACAGTAGAATACTACAGTTTCCAGATGAATTATTCACTGGATGTCGTTGACTTTACAGTATGTAGTTATGTATAGAATTCAGAACAGTTCAGAGCACCTACCTGTCTATGTAATGTGGAAGTATGTTAAATTTCAGTTGTTAGTGGTTTCTGTCTATTTTACTCCAATTGACTTGACTTGAATGATATTGCTCTCCAATGGCAAATCTCACTTGTAAACATGAATATCACATGAATATCAAAAGTCACTTTATTCTGATACCTGTCCATTACTTTGTCTCTTTTTTGTGTAAAGTCAACATGATGTATTTGCTAGCAATGCAGTCCTGAAACTATTTGTATTATGACTGGCATCTTGCAACTTTTCAGCCCCCATATTTACTTCAATGGTTTCTTGAGTTTCAAAGTAACTCATCAGGTTTAAGAGTCCATTCCTTGCCATTAGTGTCCCTTGTAGGATTCCATGAATCTTGTACTCCATCATTGCCATCCATCCAATAGTAATTAGTTGACAATAAACTTGTATATATTGACCCTGACCCTGTAATGACTGGTAGATTCTATGTATTCTGTTTGTATTTATTGTCGTATTTTATTTCATTTCATATTGTCTGTTTCCTGTGAAGTGATTGTATGAGAAATTTCACATAGATGTTACAAATCAAAGAGAATTAAACCAACGGAAAATCGAGTCTCTTAATGTTACCTTTGTCTACTTTTGACACACACCAATTTGCAAGAATTATGTAAGGAATGCTGCACTGTGCACAAATATATAAACTATTATATTACTGTATTTTGCAAATCATCTTGAAAAACAATATTTCTTTGACTATAAGCCACCCTTACTTATAAGCTGCCCTTAAATTTAAGCCACACTAAATGGCACTCAGAAAAAATGTAACCCACCCTTGGCTTTGTTGTAAAATTTCTGTGTGCTGTTATGTACTGGAGAAATATAATGTAGATGAATGTTTGATTACATGGTCAAACTAGGTAGGGCAAGGTGTCACCAAACATGCACACATCTGGCTTCAATATATCTGCCTTTTCATGTATATCCTGAGTTTATGGTTAAATTTGAACTGCTATAATGATTTGACAGCCTGAATAAAAAATGTAAGTCACCCTTGAATATGTACCAGGAACAAAACGTAAGCTGCTGCTCATAATCAAAGAAATATGGTGGATACAGCCTTCGTAATAATATCTAATAATGCTTGTAGCTCATGAATCCTTGAAAAACCCTCGCCCCCTCTGTATATCAAGATTTCAAATGGGTCCTATTTTACAAGCCTTTGCAAAGGTAAAATGAAAAATAAAGGCTTTAGTAGGGAAGGCTAAATTAATAGCTAATAGCATCTAACAAATAAATTCTAATCCAATATTTCAGGCAAATTTTGATGAAGGTAGATAATTATTATTGACTTTATAAAACCATCAGACAAATCATATGTTTCAATTGATCAAATAGCATTTGCAACCATCTGCACATAGATGTCAAAGCACACAACCATGGGGTGGGTCTTAAGGGTCTAGAGTCCTACCCTTTTCCTCAAAAAGGTATAAGTGCCCTTTTTCTAGGGAAATTCTGGAACTTTACTATATTTTTTAATAAGTAGGCTGCTTATAACATTTGTTACACATGAAATACTGACACCCAGAAACTTCCTATACAATGAGTTCAGAACCTGTGAATGATGGCCAAGAAGTGTCTAAAGTTTTCCATAGCTCTTTCCTTGTAGTTATAAAAGTTTCTTAAATTCTTGGGAGTCTAGTAATAGGTTTCTTATAAATTAGTTTCTTATTACAGAATTCACGTAGTGTTTGAAATGAAATTGGTATTCTTTGTCATACAATGTGCAGACCTGTCAATTGTCACTGCTTTTACCCGGTCTCCTGGTTTTTCTACTTTTTCTCCCGGTAGACATATGCAAAATCAAGTCATATTTTTCGGATTTTTCCTTGTACTTTTCTGGTTTACATTCAAATCTATACATTATTAAGGTACTTTTCAGTCTACTTTTCATGACTATTTTTGTCGCTATCTATCTGCCGAGCACAATCTTTTACAATTATACAGTATTTATACGTTTAACTAATTCCGGTTCTCTCCCAGTTTTGGCCTAGTGTCGTTTTTCTTCAGGAAATATCCAAAATCTGCAAGTTTTACGAATTTTAGGTGTGAATAAAAGATATGTGAATAAGAGGTGTGCTGTACCCCTTTCAGTAAGTCCGTGCAGATATCGAAATGATTCCTGAAGCAATAAGCAATTTCCAACATACTTTACGAAACAATACGAAACTGAAACGTCTTACCAAAGATGACTTTCAGGCCCCAACACGCCGCCAGAATTGTTTTGTTTTCTATAGGCAATAATTGTTCGAGTCACATTTGTCAAACAATAGGTCAGAGCTGGCTCTGTCGTCTTGTTAAGATCTCGTGATCTCCATAATGACGATGACAAGGAAGCTGCAGTATAAAAGGTGTCTCTGATCTCCGAAGTGAAACCTCAGATAGGCACCTGTACACCCAGGCCACAGAAGTACAGTGCATGACCTCTCTACAATGGATTTCAGAATAATAATGGCATCTAAAAGTCTGTTCAAGCTAGCTTGTTTTCTTCTCCTACTAGGCAATGCCACCTACATCGAAGGGAAACCCATTTCTTGTCTTGATGACAGTGGCAAACCTGTAGATTGGTACGTAGCATACAAGCTCCCTCATTATGTGCCAACCCCAGTACAAGAGGGATATGGCTATCTTTACTTGGATGCAGAAACTGGTGGCTTCGTCACATCAAAATTCTCAGCCGCAGACACCAGCAGCGCCATGGGAGCTACACTGCAGCAGGTCTACAACAATGCCAAACAGGAAGCAGAGTCAATGGCCTATGTATTTTACAATGATGCTAATCCGGAGGGGCAAGAGTTCTTTGATTATGGTCATAGCAAGGGTGCTTTAGCCTTCACTTCAGACGGGGGTTTTTGGCTGGTGCACAGCGTCCCCAAATATCCTAACAGAGTTCAAGATGGCTATAGTTACCCCCACAGTGGCACTTACTATGGTCAGATGTTCTTTTGCGTAAACTTTAATGCTTCGACTTTCGATGCTATTGGCAAGCAGCTCAGATTCAATGGCCCTCACATACATGACTCGCAATTGCCATCATCTATGGCTGAAAAGTTTCCAAACATGAAATCCTTATTGGACGGTGATTTCATTCTGAACGCACCATATAACATGTCAGCCAAGCTGGTCTCAGGCGCCGGCAAAGATTTTATTCATTTTGCCAAAAACAAGAACTTTGGTGCAGACCTATATGCTGCTTTCGTTGCACCTAGCCTGAAGACGGACTTGCTGGCAGAAACATGGCAACATGGCTCCAGTAAAACTGGGCCTTCCTGCAAGACTCAGTTCACGGTTGAAAACATAATACGCCTTGATGTGAAGTCAACCACCGATGACTATCCGTTTGTCAATTACAAGGATCACTCGAAGTACGTCCTATCGAAAGGAGGTGACCCCCCGTTTGTTTGTATTGGTGACATCAACAGAATGGAATCCCAATTTGAAAGAGGTGGTGGAACCCTGTGCACTAATGACAAAACACTGTGGAATGTTTTTAAAGGTCTTGTCCAAGATTTCATTTCATGTAATCAAAAAGTTGTGTATAATGAGCACAGGTGGCACAGATTGGAATAATACGATGTCAAAACTTGAAAAAAGTATCATTTATTGTGGATGATGACATTGTTTTCAGTGAATGTATTACTTAAGCACTTCTTTCTTTAGAATATTTCATATACAACAAAAAGCCCGTACCTAAGAACCTATCATTTTGAAATGAGTCTGCTTGTGTTCTTATGTGGTGAAGCATACCTTGTAACTAGCGTGCAGGTTCACCACACAGGGCCCTATACAAATGCCATAGAAGGGATAGTTTAGCATTGAGATATTATAGCCACATAGAGTCTGTGATCCTTTAATGTTAGCCAAATCTGTTTGTTCTTTGCCTAGCCAATTTCACACCAATCTAGTCCCTGCATGCCTTGCTTATTACAGCTATGTCTGTAAGGGTTTTGGAGCATCATTGAATTGGGTTGAATGGCAAAAAGACTGGGTTTACTTCTCAGTAGATAGAGAATGAAACCATTTATAAGACCTTAGTTAAAATATCAAGTTGAATGAATAGGTTCTAATTAGTTGATATCAAAATGCGCAAATTTCAAGCTGTAGGTTCTTAGTAATTGAAGGTTCTTATATACGGGTTTTTACTGTATAATGTAGTTCAGTAATTTCAAACAATTTTGGTGTAAAGGAACACCCCAAGATTGCCACTTTGTTCATAACAGTTCTAGACTATTTTTCAGAAATCTAGATGTGAGCCACTTTTTGAGAAAGTGCGATTGTTTTTTGTATAATTACTTTTCCAGATATCTGTTGTCCTTGACCTGGCAGTGACCAATGAGCGCTATGAATACACAGATTTTCGACATGCCGTGCTTCAAGGAATCGATATTTGGAAAAAGAAAGTTGTTCTACATTATGAAATTCTTTCTGTTCGAATCTTTATTACAGGATAATGAAGCATTGCTACAGGCAAGGCTGTTCCCACTGTGGGGTCCAGATGGTGTATCACCCCCCATACAAAACTTCTCTCGGTAAAATAACCACGTTTTGCCATTGCTGTGGACAAATTGCGCTAATGTTGTCTATTCTAAGAAGAATTAGGTGCTGCAGAGAAGCAAGCAGCTGCTAATGGAGTTGTTACTCTTACAAATTTACACAAGTTGCCCAAACATTGATTACATAATGCTTACCACTTTACGCAGGTATTCTTCAATTATTGGACCAACGCACGCTTTTTAGCAAATTGTAGGCCCTACTTCCCGGAAGAAAATTTCCAGGTCTTGCCTACAAGACCTATCAATGTCGAGTCGAAGATCATGCAAATGAAATGACAGCAATTAGAACTTGAGAGATATAATATAAAGAACAAAAATTTTCCCATTGAATACCTCGATAGTAGTAATATTGATAAAGAAAAATCAGTCCAATACATGTTTTCCCACATAGAGGATGAAGGCCCTAGATTTGATTTACCGAGACTTTGGGATCCTACAATATTCCAAGAACTATATTTAAAACCTTCGTACAGCTCATTTCAATTTCCTTACCTGTTCATACCGATAAAACAATCTCTGAAGACATTGATACATTCGCTGGGCGACGCAGTTTGATTATAAATTTGATTATAAGAACACGACGAATCACATTAGGATTTGGAAGCAGATAACAATCCAGTATATCATATTTCATTTTAGCGACTTGCCATGTTACGAAGACACATCCGAGTACACTAGGCTAGACAATTCCAAACAAAATCCACGATCTCCAGGAGTACCTATAATGTAGTAGTCTCGAAATGTACTCGTGGACATTTCTGTCAATTTTTGGAGTCGTATAACATACAGTAACTCATTTAACTTATTCGGATGTGTCTTCGTATCGTGGCAAGTCGTTAAAATGAAATTTAAATGATGATACACTGGACTCTTCTCTGCTTCCAATCGTAATGTGACTTGTCATTGTTCGTATAATTTTTTCAAGTAGAGTTGATATGACTAACTTATTTACTATTTTCAAACCGGAGACCCTGAGCAGCAAACTAATTACTGAACTTTCTTTGCTTTTTGACCCGTAGAGTACTACATTCTCACAAATCACTTTCTTAAGAGAAAACACCTGTATTCACTACAGCTTGAATGTTAAGAAGACCATCACGTTGACGATATTTTGAATAGTCCGTGAATCAGCCAAATTGATTGGTTGCCATTGATGCATTGAAAGTGCTGCACCAGCTGGAAAATGTAACGTTATATTACATAAATACCCTTTGTAACTCAATCTTTGTTGCATCTTCCAATAGTAAAACATGGAAAAGTATTGGAAGTTCGCCTTCTCTCCAGGTGGTGGACACCTCAGTATTACATACAGTACATTACATTACATTATCACTAGAGCTGAAAGTGGAATTCGTACATACATGTACAAAAGCAGACTTAGGTTATTACGAGGTTAATTTGATGGCAGCTAAGCAAGCAGCCTCATGCAAATGATGCACAGAAATATTTTATATCTAATGAAGGAAAGAAAATAACCAATAATGAAAGAAAGAAAATGACCAGAACTTATCCTGTTTATCCATAACAATTTACTGTCTATAAACACTCAAAGTCGTTCAAGTAGCGTATATATGTCCTATTTTCTGATTACAGATAACAACAATCACTGCCAAAACTCATTGGAATACTACTGAATATGGCATTTTATCGGACAATAGTAAATTTCTAGTCAGAATTGAGGACATATGATTCTGAGATAAAGCCTCAATTGCTGAGTGTTACCTAAGAGTGAATCGACTTATTTGATGGGAGTAAAACCTCCCAACATTGTTCTAGGGAGTGGGGGAGTTGACTTCATCAGTCAAGTTGTAATGCCAGAACAGTACGCTGTGACCTCCGGTGCATAAATTCAAGCTGACTTCTACAGATGGCTTATAGGTCATCTACATAAATCAATAATAGTATTGGCCCAAGCAGTGATCCTTGTGCCATTTCCGTATTCAATTTTTGGAAGTGTTGAGATGCTTCCTTCAATCCCTATGAACTGGAATCTATTATTCAGACAAGCTAGAATTGTCATTACAATGTTTCCTGAGGCCCCTGCTTGCTGAATCGTATTGTAAAATATAAAGGAAGCGAAGAGGATGAAAATGTACTATGAAGAGATGTACTCTGGATAGGTTGAAGATTCCTTTGTCGTTGTGATGACGATTTTGATCAAAAATAGCAACGTTGATGTTGAACCATGACGATGCGATTTCTGTGATGGCGGCTAGCAGCCTTTCAACTCGTTATAGGATGATATCTAGAAAGAAGAATCATATTTGGTATGTCGTATTTCATCAAAGTATTCTAACTAAATCATTTATGCATCTACATTGCTCGGCTGGGTGACCTGCAAAACTAGCCACAAAACTGGCTCTACCTCATGGAGCCTCGACGATACAACGAACGCCAGATGACACGTCACAGCCTTTCTCAAAGCACTTTTATAGTCCAAATGCAATAAACAACACTAATACCACATTTCAAAAATAGATACAAGTGCTTTCACAAGTCACTCTCTCTTAGGCTTAGTTGACAAGGTGTAATATCTATTCCCTCAAATCTTACAGCAAAGATCTATCAAGAACACCCTTTTTTATAAGGAATCTGTATGTAAAATGCAGAAATATTTAAAGAACTTATACTACTAAAGGAAAATTTCCTAAGGAACTTTCAATTTGAGCAATTTTTATAACAACAAGCAATCAAGAAGTAGGAAGCTGATTCCATTCACTTGCTGACAAAACCCTCATAGACTGCCTGCTATGCTTGTGTTACGTCCTTCATTTTTCCTTGATTTTACGTTACAGCCAAGATTAAAAGCAAACTTCAAGAATTCACTGCTTTCTTTGTGTCTGTATCATCTTTACGGCACTAATTCTACACTGAAAAATAAGGAATTGTTAATAACTTTAGAACAACAATTTGACCATTGGAGGCCCAGAAATTTGGAACTATATCTTGAGCTGGGTTCCTTATAAAAAAGTTTGTAATTCAACAGTAGAACAGTATGGTTTATGACAACTTAGTCCACTGGGTCGAAGGCTGTCTGCATATTTTTGTTGGTAAATAAGATCGATAAATAATAAGTTTCTGTAAGGTAGATAAGCATCGTCTCAGTAGCTAGTTATGCATCTTTCTGTCCCCAATAATGTGGATTTGAAGAGGTTTCCAGGTGTTTATATATATATATATATATAAATATATATATATATATATATATATATATATATATATATATATATATATATATATAGTATATATATATATATATATATATATATATATATATATATATATATATATATATATATATATATATATATATATATATATATATATATATATATATATATATATATATATATATATATATATATATATATATATATATCAGAGAATATAGCAACCTCACTGTGTTTGCCGGGTGTGTTTAGCATACTAAGAAGCTCACGGTTCCCATAATCCGCTTTTCTTCCTTTCTTAAAAACAGGTGTGCTTTCCTTTCATATATGTTTCACATATCTAGTAGGGCCGGGCGTACTCTAGTGATATAAGAGTGGTCATATTGATCAGGTGAAGAAACCTAACTATGCGAGCTATAATTTTGAATGCTGGGTACAGGGGTGGAAGACTTTTTGGAGAGGTATGGAATATTTTAGCTTTGTTTATTGGGTTATCAAACCTTTTAGCTAAGCCATGACGGGGTATCAATTTTCTTGAGTGAATTCTCAACATAAATGAGATTTCCATGTTGATTGCAAAGTGGTAGCTTTCTTTTATATGAGCATGCAAAAATTCATGTAAAATAATAAATAAATGTTCTTTTTGATTTTTTATTCGTTTATGCTTTTTTTGTTTACCTTCCTTCGCATCCAGGTTGCAGTCTTGGAATCAAGATGAATGATTCAATTATGTTCCAAGCTTCAAGAGAAAAAGCCTTTGAAATTTCTCAGTCCTCAAATATAGAGCCTTGGAATAATGCTTATAAAGTTTTCCTCAACTAAATCTTCTTTCTTCACCACAATCCCAAAATCCCCCTTTTTCGCCTTTTTGGGGCAACACTTCAGCAGGTGTAATATCTTGCTAAGTGTATCATAATCCCCTCCTTCTGTAGAGTCAGCTCCTGTCACAAAATTTCTGGTGCCGCTCCTAGTAGATGCATGACATGAGTAGCAATATTTCTGAGGCAGGAAATTTCTTCAGTACTTCGAAATGAGGTAATAAATATTATTGAACCCAGTACGTGTGGTAAGGAAACTTTTCCATTTGTCTCAAAAATTCTTCATCCCCTGTACCCGCATTCAACATGACAGCTCCCACAGCTACGCTTTCACCGAAATCTGTAAGATCATTGTTAAATTATCCTACCTTTTCATTACTTGAACAAACAAGAAGTTTCTTATGACCCTAAACTTCAGCTGAATCACTTTTCTAATAGTTTAATTTAGGTCAAAAGAGAAGTGACCCCCACTTCATTACGTTTTCCTTTCCGTTCCAATCATTCATTCACACTTTTTTCAAAAATTGGTGTGATCTTCCTTTGGAATTACAGACAGAGCAAAGCAGAAATTAAACCAAGTTAGTTTTCTAACAGGTAAAGTAGCACATTTTAATATTAAATGGCATTTAATAGCATGAGCCAAGTCATGATTACCTAATTCCAGTAAATATATATACATTATTTACGAATTCATACCTCTGCAATTACAAATCCATAGTTTTCAATCGTAACTCCACAAAGTGAATTAGCGTTATACTCATTTTGGGAACTGATTCCCAGCAACATTGGTGGTAAACCACTTCATCAAAGACAGTAAGAGCTGACCACCTTGCTTCGCATAGTGAAAATCTAAGCCTTTCCAAGAATATTAATTACATTGGAAGAAGTCATAACCGAGGAAGAGTTCTGTTCTTTCTCTTTCCCGGCACTGCATAGGAAAGGCAGTGGCCAGCAATTACAGTATTGAACTCCCCTGGCCGCATAATTTGTCGTTTCTCGATGTTGTCATCAGTTGGTTGTCATTAGGTACAACACTCTTCTTGACCTCTCCGTGATTACTAAACTGAATTTGCTTAGCACATGCAAAAAACGATTGATTTACAAAAATTTTTCAACTGAAATTCTATTTAAGAATTAGTTTGTATTAAAGTCACCAATCACCTGTATATTTCCTCTATTTCCATGAGTATTATATATAATGCTCTAAGTTGTATTGAAGTATCTAGTTTGTTTTATCTTGTATCAATAAGTTGTATCCAGTTTCTATTGAAGTCACCAATCACCAGAATATTCTCTATTCTTCCATGAGTTTTGTAAGTAATGCTTTTAATTGGCGTAAAATTTCCAGTTTCTGGAGGCCTGCGGATGACGCCAACTATTATCGTCTGTGGATGTAGTTCCAAACCTACGTATATTGATCGAATGCTGTTCTCAATAAGTCAATAAGTATGACCTGAAAGGCAGTTATGTTCAGTAATTTAAGTACATTACTTTCCCTTTTACAGTGCGGGAATTGGTAACAGTCACACTTTTATCTTGCATATATCAACTGAAAGCCGGAACCCACTTATGTATTCTATAAAATGATGATAAAAAATATGAATGTGAAATATTAACTTAAAAAGTCATTTTTATTGTAAAAACAATGACGCTCTTGTCATTAAGCTTAACCACTGGGGTATTGATTTAAGTCATAATTCTCAGAACGGCATGAACATCTTTGAATCAATGGCGGAGATCCAAGATTACTAGAGGTCACAACTGGTGTACAGGATTCAGTACCAGGATCCTTATCATTCAAAAGTCTCAAAAAAGTTAGACTTCCACCTCTCTGTTGGTAAATTCAATATACACCACTAGTAATTGCTCTTTACTCTTTTCAAGTGCAGTTCTTATCTTTGGTTGATTAAATCTGATTTATGGAACAATTCAAGAGCTTAGAATGGTTTTGTCAATGAAGCCTGTGTAAGCAGCAAGCCATGGGTGAGTATTGGTTGTGCGAGTAATCCATGTTTTAATTGGTAGCCTATATAGGCTACTAGCTCTTATCTGCGATTGAAGGAGGGTAAAACTAGAGAACTGGCTCCCCATTAGTGCTTTGACGTAAAACTATAACTCAGATAAAGTAAATCTCGTTCAAACCAATGCAGTAGAGCGAAGATTGCTCTGACATGGACATTTGAATAGGAGGAACACATGCAGTGGTGTAGACTCCAATTTTTAAGAAAGGTTGTCAACTAAGAGCAACAATTTATAAACCTATTTCTCTCTTTTCTGTTTTCAGTAAGATCACAGAAAAAATCATGTATGAACGTCTCTATAACTTTCTAGAAAGGCATGAGGTTTTACATACTTTATAATTTGGATTTCGTGCAGGCAATTCCATTGACTATGCCCTGGTCGGCCTAACTGAAGCTATTAAATCATCATTAGACAACAGAAAATTTTGGTTGTGGAGTATTTATTGACTTGCAAAAGGCTTTTGACGCAGTAAATCATAATATTCTTTTAATGAAGCTTGAACATTATGGATTAGAGGAACATCTTTAAATTTGTTTAAATCTTATCTTTCAGATAGAAAGCAATATGTCTCAGTGAATGGTTTTATCTCTAGTCATCTCTGTGTTTCCTGGGGTGTTCCACAAGGGTCTGTTCTTGGCCCACTTCTTTTCTTGATTTTCATTAATGATTTACCTCTCTCTTCTTCTAAACTGGGCTTTTACCTATTTGCTGATGACACTAATATCTATTATGAAGCTGAAAGTCTCGACCAACTCCAGAATGTGGTTAATAACGGATTAAAAAAAGTGAAGAAGTGGCTAGATGTCAATAAACTGTCACTCAATATTGATAAAACTAATTTCATTATATTCAAATCTCCTCAGCACTCTGTTTCTGGGACTGTCGATATCAAAATTGGCAATCTTGCCATTAAACAGACTTGTTATGTCAAATTTCTTGGTGTTCTCCTTGATGAAAACCTATCATGGAAATATCACAAATCAGAATTGTCTAAGAGACTGGCTCGAACTTGTGGAGTGCTTTTTAAAATAAGACACTTCTTACCTGTCAATGTCTTAATCTGCCTATACAACTCTTTATTCTCATCTTTCATCCAGTATGGAATGGGGTCTCATCTATGACATTTATATCAACCCCGTGTCCTTATTACAAAAAAGGTAATAAGAGCAATTTTGTTTAAGAATTTAACTGCTCTTTCTACACCTCTCTTCTCAGGTTTAAAAATCTTGAAATTGCATGATCTTCTCCAGTTGAAATTGCTTACCTTTGTATATGACTGCATTAATAAGATCTCTCTTTCATGTTATCATTCTTTCTTTCAATTAGTGGAATCTGTGCATCAATATTGTACTCGGCAAGTCACTAAAAATGATATTGTCCTAACACAGAAAAATACCCTGCAATATGGCCTTAGCTCAGTGCGCTATTGTGCAGCCAAGCTCTGGAATGACATTCTTATGGATATAAGAAAGTCACTTTCTATTGTTATATTTCGCCAAAAGCTCAAATCATTCATCTTTAATTCCAATTATTTGAACTGATTGTAATTAAGTTTCTCAGTCATGATATTAATGTTATAAAGATAGAAGTTAAATGCAAATTAGACATCTTTAACTAGGGGTGCTCTCTCCTCAATTAGTATAGCTATTGAGAGAGCTCCCTCCTGTAAAAAATTCCCTCCGTCCATTCAATCTATTTTATTTTCTTCGTGTTATTGGCTATGATATTGTATGATAATCTCCTGTATTGTGTTAAATCACAGTCTTTCGTGTGATATAACGCGTGAGTCCGTCTCTATACAAAATCGCAACAGAATTAGGAACAACAATATAAGCTTACGACCTTGAAACTTGGCAAGGCTTTCAGTAGACTTCACTCAAAAACAACTCGGCTTTATAACAGCAAAATGCTTGTCTTTAAACTTGAAACAACGGTAAGGCAATTGCACATAAGATCCTAAACTAAAATTCTAACTTAGCAGTTCTTCGTCGAGCTCGGCTCTTCAATACTTCGGCTTGATTCGTCTTCGTCTTCGTCTCGACAAAACAGATTCGACTACTGCCTTAGTTATTGCTACTACATATATATATTTTGCAGTCTACCTTTAAAAATAAATAATCCAAATATGGAAATAAAAAGTTCTTGTTCATGAAGTCACATTTGACGTAAGCATTACGTCACCTCTTCTTTCGTTCCTGTTGCGTTGTTGCTAGGGCGTGTTGCTATAACAATTGTATGTGTTATCAATAATTTCTGTATTGTTACCTAACATTTTGTAGTTCAATCGTTTGTGCGTATTATATAGTTATTTTTTAATAGATTGTATATAGAGCGGAATTTTAAAATATAAACTTAACTGAAGTGAACTGAACTGTAGAACAGTATGGGCTATTGAGACAATCGAAATAGTGCCCTGTTTAACCGATCGAGTTATAACTAGAGAAGAAAAAGCACGGAAAATACGATTAAAAATCTTTTATTCCTCCTGTAAATAGCCAAAGCACTCCATTTCCTTGAATGATTTTCTGCATGTTAGTTCCCCACTTACACCTGTTGACTTTGTGGGAAAAAATGTATGTCAATGGACATTGTCCTAACTTGCTATACCGAACCTGCAGAGAACACAACTGAAAACTTCGAGTCTGCTAGGTATTTCATTAGCCACACTGTCACCCCCCCCCCACGCAGTGCTGCCCCATGGCATAGAAGCAGGCGTCCTGGAGACCCCCTGGCCCTGAGAACTCCCCCTGAGAAGCGGCAAGCTGAAAGACAAAGATGAGCTAGCCTCCTTCCTGAGTAACTTGTACTTGAGGCCAGTCAGTGGAAGTCCCTCCCGACAAAATAGTGCTATCGTGGCAGGTTTGAGTCAGAGTGTACACCTGAAAGGAAAGCTGGATAGGAAAGCTAGCTCATTCACTGCTTACTTGTTTTATAGCGTCTTTGATATTTAGAATAGGTGAGCTTCGTCTTCTGCCAACAAGAAATTACTCTTGATTCCATTATTTGCAATCCTCGAAGACTTGCTCGCTACTACTATAGTGTCGAGTTCACTTTGTACATAGAGTCCAATTGATGAAAGTACTCTGAAAAGAGATGGGATCAGATTTCGGAAATCCGTTAAGAAAATTCAAGCTTGTGTTTTTAGGAGAACAGAGTGGTAAGTATATAGCTACCTTTCTCAACCTTTCATGCTTTAGCTTCTAGCTAATACGATGTTTTTATCCAACTAATGAAGGGTGCATATTCAGATGATCATGTATTGATTTCTTTGGCAAATTTCAAATTTAAGCCTCCCAACAGTTTAAAGCATATGATGTGAACTGGAGATTAAGAATTTTGTCATTTGTTATTAATATTTAATGTTATTATTTACATGTTCGTTGGGTTTTCATAGCCAATGGCAGAGAGTCCCTATACTTTTATTGCAGTCCGCGTAGTTGATATGATTTGAAGATAGCATAGACCAAAATTAGATAAGAATTCTCAACATATGTTTGAAGTTTTCCAAGACAACTTTTGATACAACTTTAAGGACTGAACAGAGTATTAGGCATACTTAATTTTGTTGTCGTACAGAATTCCACATACTTTAAACCTACTGTAGAACCTGTAGTATTGTTTATAGGCTGAATGCTGTAGAGTTGCTGTGATTAACTGACAATTCATTTTTTCTCTCAAATGCAGCTTAATTTCAAGAACCCTCTTCTACCATCTCTAGCACCATATTGCCTATGCATAAACCTAAGTCTTGTAACTTTGTGCTCAAATATAATTGTAGAAAACTTGTTGACTTCTATTAGAGTTATTGAATGCTGAATTCATATGATAATAGAAAATTTGAAGAGGGTCCCCTGCTTAATGATACTGAAGAATAAACCAATGATACAGACAGTAAACATTTGTTTCTTTGATCATGTCTTACTGATAACAGGTCCACCTTACAATGGGTTGTTTATGCTTTTTTCACAATAAGGAGTTTATTTCTTTTATCTTTCCTTTTGGGAGTTATCTTGTGTTGCAAATGGATAATATAAATATGCATCTTTTGCCACAACAACCTTTTTTGTTTTAGTTGGAAAAACATCATTGATTACAAGGTTCATGTATGACAGCTTTGATAATACATATCAAGTAAGTGAGAAGTCCGCATAGCAACCAAACATACCAACATACATAACATACACAACATTATTGCACAGGCTGATCCAGGCTATTTACCATGGGCAATTGCTATATTTCTCTGGCCTGAAAACAGTCATCATCATCATCACCATCATCATCACCATCATCATCATCATCATCATCATCATCATCATCATCATCATCATCATCATCATCATCATCATCATCATCATCATCATCATCATCATCATCATCATCATTATATGGTTAAATGATTTGGCCAATCTGCCTTGGCATCCTTAACAGACTGTCTCCACTCTTGTCTGTCCTGTACTTTTCTAATAACAGTCATATGGTTTTTAAAATTTGAGACTGTTCAGGATATGCAAGCTAAAAGGGTACTCTTGTGGTTTTCCTGCAACCATAGATGAGATTGATGATCTTTTAGTCCAAATCATTTCTCACATGCATATCAATGATTTCACCGTGGTTTTATTTCTTGAATGGGCTATCTCTAAATTTAGAAAGGTGTTTTCCTATAATCTAAAGGGCATGGTTGAAAAAGCCTTCCTTGTGACTGCCCCCATACCTCCATCCATCCCATTCACTACTGCAGTCCCCACCTTGTCCAAGCTGGCTTTCAGAGCCAAAGAATTACTGACTGATAAAGCATAACTGGGGAGTGTGACACCCCTGCACCCTATATTTTGGCATGCCCCTGCTTGTATGTCAGCTTTGTTTTGTTGAAGGGTGTTCCTCCATACTGATATAGTAAAACATCAATTGCTGTAGGAATGAACTTGTGTTCAGAGTTTTATTACATTTCATTTATTCATATTTGGCTTTTATTCTTGACATGAAACATTTATCATTTTATCAGGCAACCATTGGTATTGACTTCCTATCAAAGACAATGTACTTGGAAGACAGAACAGTAGGTTATTTTGTCTACAAGTAATAATTTGCTGATTTGAAGTATTATATTGTCTTTCCTTTTGACACTAATTCCTAAATGTATTGTATTTAGTAACAGACTACCATTTGGGTACTTACAAGCTGGGTTTTCCTGCACCTTACTAACAGATGGCACATCAATGTCACTCAAAATGTAGGACTGGGATAATATTCATAAGTTGTTCTTCTAGTGGAAATTAGGTCTTTTGATTTCCTTTGGATTTTATAAAGTAGCAAATCTATTGCATCAAAAGTTATTTTGTTTTTATAAGAAATTTATTAGTGTAAATGTTTCTTTAATGTTTCTTAAAATTCTTGAAGTGTTAATAACAACAAAAACTCAGACTGGGCAATTGTAATGCTAGAAATTGAAAGTTCAAGTTCTTTTTCGAATGGAATTGTTACCACTTCCCAATACATGCTTAAAATATTTTTAAAATATGGTCAAAATAATTGAGACATTTTTAAACATTTTCATACAGCTGTTAAAACAGGTAAGAGATGGGTGTCATATAAAATTATTCTACCCTATAAAAAATTTCTTACCACAACTGTTTTTTAAGTTTACTTTCAAAGGTCAGCCTGCCTATGTTTCTTAAATTTTTCTTAACTTTTGACTAATTTCAGTCTCATGTTTCTTGTAGACATAATCCTTATAGAAACATGTAGACTGGAAATAACATTTCACTATTGGGCTTTTTTGAAAGCTTCAGTCAGATAGATTGAAAATGAAATGAAATGTCATAATTTGACAGCAAGAAATGTGCCTGGTAAAACATTATATTTCGACCTGCTTTGTGACTTTATGAGCTTTAACAGAAAAAATATGGCATTCTTTCATTTCCTGTGGTGTTTGCTGTCTTCCTACCCCTATCCTCTTCCTAATTTCAGAAGGGTGTCTTTTTGTCTTTTCAGTTTTTTCTCTTACTTTATCCTTTTGATACTGTATTTCTAGGTATCTTGTCCTGTCCATTTTAGGTTAGACTGCAGCTGTGGGATACTGCTGGTCAGGAACGATTTAGAAGTTTGATTCCAAGTTATATTAGAGACTCTTCAGTTGCTGTAGTTGTTTACGATATAACAAGTATGCCTTGTTAATACTATTTGGTAGTTTAATGACATACTGTATACTATCAATCAGGTCTTTTCATTTGAGGTGGACAGTTACCTTTGCAAACGCCCTCTTAGACATATTTACATAGGCATCCAATCACCCTTGCAACACTGTGGTTTTGCTCCAAAAGTAAATTGGTTTGAAAATTTACTGATTGTGGTTTTGATAGCATTGCGAATTCAATTCAACAGGTGAATGTGCTATTAAAACATAGGTTCACATTTTGATAGACAAATGCCTTGCACTGCAGCACAAGCAACTGGACCATATGTTAATTATAAGGGACAACAACAAGAAGTGAATAACCTCAGTATAAGAAATTCAGCAAAAGAGCCACAGTCATATTCATATATATATATATATATATATATATATATATATATATATATATATATATATATATATATATATATATATATATATATATATATATATATATATATATATATATATATATATATATATATATATATATATATATATATATATATATATATATATATATATATATATATATATATATATATATATATATAAAGACGAAAGCCGAAAGTGACCATAAGGTGCTAAAAACCAGGGGAGTTAAAACAAGCCACTGTGGTCTAGTTGTTACGATGCTTGCCCGGAATGCGAGAGACCCTGGTTCGATCCCAGGTGGTGGCAAATTTTAATTTTCTCCTGGTTTTTCTGAGCATTATATCAACCTTTCTGTTTGCACCGAAAAAGGAGAAATCCTGGTTACTCGCTAGCTACTGATCGTATATATATATATATATATATATATATATATATATATATATATATATATATATATATATATATATATATATATATATATATATATATATATACTTAGTAAAAAGACTCAAATTAACTGTAGCAGTAACAACATTTTGTTGCCCTAAGCAAACGTAGTTAGTTGATGTACCTACATGGTAACAATTGTGCCACAAATAGACCCATTAGCAATCTATCCCATGGTATTTTTCTGGGTTGGTTCATTGTTAAAGAATTCTTTGAGTTATAATCCTGCATAGATAATTGTGAATTGAAACAAAGAATAAAAAGTTACTGATGACTAGGGACGTTTTTTGATGAGACATTACAGCTGACTTGCTCCATACCTTTTTACGTTGCTTTTTACATGTTGACAATATGATGTTGTATTGGTTTTGACCATGCTTATCCCACGCAGAGGAAATTGCACAACTGTTGAAAATATCCTTTCGCTTTTGATTTTATTTTCGTTACACGTGCTTCTCACTTGTTTCATCTCTTTCCAGATATCAATTCTTTTCAGCAGACGAATAAATGGATTGATGATGTCAGAGCGGAACGTGGTGGTGACGTAATAATCATGTTGGTTGGCAATAAAACAGACCTTGCTGAGAAGAGGTCAGTATTTTTACAGCTCTGATCCTTTAATTTCTTCCCGTTGTATTTGTTTGCTATATGATTTTTTATATGACTATAGTCTATATGAATCAAAGCTCAACATTCCTGAAATGTAATTAATCAAGTACGAGTTTCACTTTTCCCGCCTGTGAGTCATTGTGCTATGATGCAACTCAACAACTCTTTGGGGAATGTCTTTTGCACAGTTTTCATTATGAGAGTATGCTCTATATGAGAATTAATGTTCAAAATCACTGAAATTTAAGAGTAATTTACCAACTGTCTTAGGCTCAAAATAAAAACATTTTAAGGGCACTGTAAATGTGTTTGAACAGCCCCTGCATTCTATTGTCCTTCCTACACGAGCTTCAAGTTTTGCTGACACAATGAATGCCACAGTTACTTTCTGCTTCGTCTATTACTTTGTCAATGTCAGTCTTCATAGTATGCCGAGTTGAGAAGTACCGTTCTTTAGACTTTTTCCAAATTACACTGTATTTTATTTTTTATGACAAGTACGATATGTTGTTTTATTGCAATGAGTTCACTTGTCTCTGGGATTTTAGATACAATCACCGCCGCACAACTGTTTGCCATACTTGAAACAAACAATCTCCTTTTTGATCACCAGTATGCCTTTCGACATGCCTCGGGGTTTTGTAGTCTCTCCTGTGCTATTCATCCTCTTCATAAAAGGTCTTTTTTACTTTACATCTTCTAATATATACTCTTTCGTTGATCGTAAGTTCATCTTTGTCGTCTGATTTACGACACCTAGAGTGCACTAATATCTCACCTTGTAGAAGCATCTCAGGTTGACTTCTCAATAATGATTCGACAAATTTATGGCAATGGTCGATGACAATCTCGTTTGGTTTAAACAAGGAAAGACGACTCATTTCATGCCACAGTGAACGACAGCAGCGAGGACTTTCTTTAGTTGCTTAGCCTCTTTTTCATGGTTCCCATGCAAACGCATGCGTACCCAAAAGTTTAATCCAAAAAACATTGAGCCTCCCTTGTATATGCTCCGTATTCTGTGCTGCTGCTCCCATGTCTGAGCTTGTGCTCCTAAATTCCTTCTTTACAGAGTCTAAGGCCAACTTTCTCATCAACATCCCAAATCTCACCAGATCTCTCCGGCCTCTTTCTCGTCGTTTGGTTGCAGATCTTTCAATTTTTATCAATATTTTCAATGACATTTCTCCTTGGAAATCAGGAAGATTTTTACTGACGCACTGAGACGTACTCAAACCACTAGAAACTCTATTTACTCACGCCCTTTACAAATTTAGCTACCTGCTCCACACCCTTCATGCCACAAATCATTTTCCAAGAATTTGTCTGTAATCTATGGGACGTCATAACCTTCCTCTTGATAGTATCTCCGTTTCTAGAATGCCTTTCTCTTTCTCCTTTGTTGGGTGCTTTTCTATATGCCACAGGGCCTTCCTAACACCAATAGCTACCAAACCTATTTCAAATAATCTTATAAGCCCCTCAAAGAAGCTACACCCTTATATAACCTTTGTACTAGCTTATGACAAATAATTAGTCCTCAAGGGCGCGGGGGAGCTAGTTCGATGATTAGCAGCAATGTACATCATTTTTGTCTTTAATATCATTGACTGTCGGTTGAGCGCATCCCCTTCTACCTGCAACTCGCCTATCCGAACCTAGACATATCGCCAGGGATGGCTTAGGGGGCAAATCCCCCTTGGAAGTCCAGACGTTTCCTCGGTACTTTGCTTAAAATTTAGAGCTCCCAATCATTTTTCATGTCTTTTTCTACATTCATCACAAAGAGTAACTTTGCCCTCCCCCCTCCCACCCCTCACCAATACCACGCAGGCTGCAGGTCTTATCTGAATTTGGGTTATCTAAATTTGGGTTATCTGAATTTGGGTTATCTGAATTTGGGTTATCTGAATCACGTTTGTCCAAACACCTCTGCATCGGCTGTAATTTATTATATAAGCAACGTAGGGCTAAACATAGCTTTAGATTGGACAAACGTACTTGGTCATTGTGAATCTGCAGTTTTTCACAAGACACTGCCTGTAGCCAAAATTGTCCCATGTGACTACATATATTATGAACTATTTGCTTGGAACCATCAGCAACGGAACTGTTGAAACTGTTTAGTTACATAATCTATCCGTTTTGAGACCAATCATTCTCTTTTCGGAGGCAAAATCATGCTCAGTTAACCGAATGTTTCACCTATCTGGACAACTCACTGAAAACGTGAATTCAGCTAATTTGAATAAACGAAGATATCACCTTTCTGGTTGTCAAACCGACAAACTGAGTCGTTGAGCGCTGTACTACATAATAGTGAATAAAAAACGTGATGTTACAATGAATAAAGAGTTACAAATACCAGCCAAGTCCTATCTATATATAAGCATTTTTATGCGTGGAGCCACTTTATAAGGATCCTTTTATGCCCAAACAATTGATAGAACTTATACTACTAAAGACAAGATCCTTCAGGATCTTTTCATGTTCATGAATTGCTATTACATCAAAAAATCGAGAATCAGATTGCCAGTTCCTTTAACTGCAGTCAGATTTGCGCGAGTTGTGTGCATTTCATGTAGGAGCTGTCTATCTAGTTTCAGAACATCTTCTCCTAATTTTGTACTATTTCTTGGCACTAAATGTACAGTTGAATTAGTAAACTATTGCTGAACTTTTGATACCACTACATTGTGGTCGAAAGAGCTCCAAATATAAGGACCTTTGGTAGCTAGGCTTTTGAGCTATGTTCTTTATAAAGATAATATGGAAATTTATAACTGCTGGAATTTTTTCCTATTTCCCAGTTTCGCTATAGTATAGCTCACAGCATGGATCTTTAGAGTTCATATCAACCTCAAGTCACTACTATCATTGTAGTAAATTGTTATGTTCTGTTGCAGGCAAGTTTCCACGGAGGATGGAGAAAACAAAGCCAAAGAACTGAATGTAATGTTCATCGAAACTAGCGCAAAAGCTGGGCATAATGTCAAGCAGGTGAGATCTTGAAAAACTTCGTTGTCAGATTTTGTATAGAATTGGTTGTTATGTGCCGTGAAATCGACAGTGATATTGAGCATGATGATAGTGACTGTAATGTTAACGGGTTGACTATAATATTAATGATTCATCATGTCTTTGATCGCTGTACCGCTGTAGTTATTGCTTAACTATGGCTAAGACTGCATTCGATGTAGAGTATTTGTTGACCAGCAGTGGGAGTAGAGTTAGAAATTTTCGTTTTCCCGAAAGAGCTAATTGAATGTTACAGATGCTTAATAGAAGATGCCTCTAGTTCTGAGGTACTTTTGCATGTTGTGTTTTGTTGCCTCATTTTTGTTAGTTATGTGCCATGCCGAATTCAATTCGTGATTTCTGTACAGTATATCTCCTTTATCAGACGAATTAATCAATCTGTATGTTGTAGCTGTTCAGAAAAGTTGCAGCTGCTTTACCTGGCATGGAAAATACGCAAGAGAAAAAGGAGGACATGATTGAAGTGAAACTTAAAGATACTCCACAAGAACACAGCCAATCAGAGAGTGGATGTAGCTGCTGATATTAACGACAACAACGGATAAGCTGTGTTATATTCAGTTTATCTCAGACCAAGATGAATGGATCATAGGTCTTTCTGCAAATTCAAGACAAATAGCTATTGACGTAGTAAAAAAGCAGCGATATTCCACTTAGAGGCTATTTTTGCGTGTGAATGTTAATTAGAGCAAGCATATGTTCTACGGGAGGACATCCTGGATGCTATGCGGCAATACGTATAATTTAAGGGAGCTGCTAGGATGACTCTTGTATTGATTTCCATTTAGTTGAAATACTGGTTGTTTTTAGTAGCGGCTACAACTTCCATTGCCACAAATTCAGTTTCCATTTTGCCACTTTGAAATCGCCATGCAGAGAGAAAATCTCAGTAGTATTTTCTTCTTTTGCCTTTTACTAGAACTTGCAAGATGTCTCTATTTGGCTTTTACTTACTACAAATAGGATACCAGTTATAAGTTAACCCTCAATACCACAATCAAAGTGCAGATTTTAAGTTGTACCCACTAAACAATTTCCCCATCTCATAATCTTTTGCACTATTGAACCTTCGAGTAAATTTTTCATAACTTCTTAATTGACCCTTAGAAACCCATCATTTGAGACAAAAAAGAATGTTTTCACAGTAAAAACATAGTTCTCAGTGAACTTTAAGCCACTCATATATGCTGTTTGGTTAGTTCTGCAGGATTGTGGTTCGTGGCCAGCTATATCTGTTTTGCCCTGATGCTTTAATTAATTTCTCGTGTAAAATTTTGATCTGTCTCAGTTTTCTGATTTTTTTTCTGTAGACAAATTTTTTTGAACAGCACGTTTCATATTTAAGTTTCCTAGCATCAACTCATTGACTTATCGTGAATATGGAAGATTAGAGTTTCCACAATGTATTTAAGGATGTATTAACTTTGAGGTTGCAATAAATAATTAATTTCAAGGAAGCATTCAAAGAAAGTTGTTCTTTCTAAATCTTACCTGCATCTACATAACAAGCAAGTCTTTTTCGTTGTTGCGAAAACAGTTTAGCAATCTATGGCGAGAAACTGTACGCCAAGCTTGAGAGTTGTTCTAGGAAAGAACAGACCACGCGTCCTATAAGCATAGCTAAGTCAGTGCAAAGTGGTTTACAAGAAAGTAACACTCGACTGCTCGAAAAGTTAAGAAAGTTCAGTGCTGGATTTTTGAGACATAATGTAGTTGGTAAGTCACTTACCTTTAAAACTCTAAAATTCCGGCAAGACAATTATCACTGTTGCTTACTTTTTGTAGATTTCTCGTGGTAGGCTATGTAGTAGGTTGTTATATTTGTGTTAAGCATAGTCGTCCAATGTTTGAGACCTCTAATCATGTCTGTTTTCTCCCAACCTAGTGACCAATCAGCATGCGAAATGGCCTTAGATGTAGCTGCGGAGCACGTGTGTGGCGAGAATCCCGCTCGACGATTGGCTGATTAGGTTGGGAGAAAATAGATCTGATCAGCCTCTTAAACATTTGGCAGCTATGCTATTTGTGTTCTGCCTGCCTGCCTGCCTGCCTGCCTGTCTGTCTGTCTGTCTGTCTGTCTGTCTGTCTGTCTGTCTGTCTGTCTGTCTGTCTGTCTGTCTGTCTGTCTGTCTGTCTGTCTGTCTGTCTACTACTGTAGTGTTGCGCAAACTCGACTGTTCTTGCTAGGAAAGTCTTTAGAAAGTGAAATCGTGAAAATCGTGAAGTTTCAGTAGTGAAATCGTGAAAATGCAGGAAAAAATTTCAGTACTGGGTGGAAGAACTTTCGTGTAAACAAAACAACGTGTATGGGATTAATCTTTACTTTTGACGTGACATGATTTTTGAATTCGCATTGGTTGAACAAAGAAACGTATTGAGTGCTAATTCAATGTCAGCAACTCATGTTTTAGGCTTCTTTTTCGAAAGTAATTGTACCAAACTTCAATGTAATATGGACAGAAAGGCTTGAATAAGTGAATTTACAAGACCACTGTTAAGCGAGGCCTCACGTGTATATAGGCGGAACTCGGTAGAGAATTTTGTTGAACTTTACCCATTTCCTACAAGAAGCGCATGTTTAATGCAATAGAATTACACGCTCTTCTTCATTTTGCAAGAATACTGCTTACGTCACAAGGCCACGTTCAACTAACACGTTTTTTATAACACAGCTGCCAATGTTGTAAAAGTTCCTTTTTCTTCGACCGCTGTTGATGACATTTTAGTACTAATTTATTAATAGTTCCTTAATTTTAGCAGCACGTTTAATGTTATGGAAATTGCAAATTTTCAGTGCTATGACAGGGCACTATGGATAACGCAAGTTTCAACGGAAACCCGTCTGTGGACTATTTTCTTCAAGTATTACACACAATTTATGCCAATTCTCTTAATTCTCGATTGTTTGCAGTGATAAAAACGTTCGAATTAAAAATTTCCTTACGAATTTGCCATTAGTAGCAAAAGCTCCTCAGATGTTTGGTCTTATTTTCAATAACATTAGCAGAAGACAAAAGACATACAACTGATTTCTAAGTATGTATAATCCATGCTATTAGTCTTGGTACGCCTACACTTGTTTTACACAATAATGGTTTGAGTGTTTCGAGGACTTTTAGCAAATTTTGATATTTTGAGCTTAATATCTGTATATATATATATATATATATATATATATATATATATATATATATATATATATATATATATATATATATATATATATATATATATATATATATATATATATATATATATATATATATATATATCTTGCTTAGATTAGACCATATAGCTGGTCAAAAGTGCTCAACATAAGTAGCCTCTAATATTGATAGAATAAGACGAGAGAGACTAATTTATGCGACTCTGAGTTTCATGATAAACAATCGTCAGGCATAACTGTTAGAATTACAATCGCTAAAGAAGTAGAATAGAATTAATTTATCGAATGTGACGTGCTAAATGTTACAGTACTTAACTAAATGCTTATTCTTGTGTCTATATTTACTAACAAGTTCAGATTTGCTATTTAATAGGTTCCGATAACCTATATATATATATATATATATATATATATATATATATATATATATATATATATATATATATATATATATATATATATATATATATATATATATATATATATATATATATATATATATATATGTATATATATATATATATATATATATATATATATATATATATATATATATATATATATATATATATATATATATATATATATATATATATATATATATATAAAGTTTAATTTCTATTTCAAATCATTTTACGACAGTGCTTTAGCCTCAGCTTGTTCTTAATTTGTTCTTAATTGTCCATAAATTTTGAGGCTCGTATTCTTATACAATTTTTCTTATACAAAAAGATTGTACTGCCACGTAATTGTTTTTTATTGCCTGTTCGTACCATATGCATGGCTGGCCACGTTTGTTATTGTAAAATAGCATATTGTGCTCCAACTATCGGCTCGCTAAGTGCGTAATTTGATGGTAATTTGACAACTTCCTTGTGATCAAGCAGGATGAATCAACTGATTCTACATGGTAAGACGTACCATTACATGTGATCACCGAGCACTTATCTATAAAAATTCGGACATCATCCCCAAAGGCAGTGCGTGTAATCTCATCAGTTGGTGTCTGTGTGCGTATATCCGTCGTGTATACCGAGGATCAGACAGTTTTTCCAGTTAAAGAATTCGGTGTAGCTACTCAAGTGTTTAAAGACTGTTCTAGTTGGGGAGGACGTGTGAAGATCAATTGTTTCTTGTTTGAAAGAATCTTGATTTCCAGAGTTATTGAGGTAGGTTTCTTTCATTTACCGATTACTTGAGTCATTACCAAGTACCATTGTTAACGTCGAAATAGAAATCGATTTTAGGAAGAGAAAGAACTCGTGACAATCAAAAATGGAAATGGGCTTGAAAATCGAAAGTGACACAATACGAAGAAGTGTTTAGCATGAGCTGTTGTGAAGCTCTTTTGTTTATAAGGAGCCAGTACAAAAGGACCTACATATAGAGGGTCAGGCAACTAAAAGAATTGGTACGAAATTTCTCAAGTTTATGAACAATGACATTGCTGTAAATACACAAAAATTGGGAAGCTGGTTCCATTCAATGCAGCCAAATTCAAATGGATCATCTATTATCTGTATACAGCAAGTGTTTGAAAGAAAATTTCCCGTTAAAACTTATAACGTCTATAATTTCTAGCTTTACACGTAACACATAATATCCTTCTATTTCTACAATATTTTCAAGACCCAATATGTGGACTTTTAAGGGACTTTTTAGTACTATATTGTGGCAAAAAGAGATCCAAAAATAGGGAACGTTGTGAACTAGGCTTATAGCTAGGTTTCTTATAAAACAATCATGTTTAGCAAGAGTTCCTTGGAATAGATAGCAACAATTTCTAGAATCTGCTCTAGCCGAATCAAAGTGTAAAATAGAGACTAGTTCATTGAAATTCATGAGCCAGAACTGTTGAAAAAGTAACTACTTTAGAGAGACTCTAAGCATGAATTTTCCAGATCTGCATCTTTATAAAACAATGGGCCTGGTCTTTCCTTGGAGTTACACAATTGTTGTGGCATACATAAAAATCTAAAACGCTATTGAAAATAATGAATCTCAATTTCATTTAAATTATGATAAATTTTAGCATGAATTGAGAACACGTACCAATTTGTGTTACACGCTTTTTTATAAGAATATAGTATATAAGAATATCGAGGCTCAAATTCTCTGAAATTTAGGGATAATTGAAGAATAATACAAGGCTCAAGCTTCATCGTGGTTTAAAGTTTTTGCTAATTTGAGATTTTTTTATAGGAAGCGAAAACAATTCAGCTATTAAGCCTGTATGGAACTCGTTACACTATGATGTGACTTTGCAACTCTTTAAAGAGT